>CM056380.1:2083793-2583793 GCA_029718625.1 Synaphobranchus kaupii
ACTCGCTAAACTGCATTTGTGAAGAAAATAATGAATTCTTGCTTCCAATTGTTGTTCAAAATTGAGAACAAAAATCGACTGAATTACCTTACGCACAATAGATTGTAGACACAATCTTGATTTGCCGTTGACCGTGGAAATGCAGACACAGGCAGGGCTGTCCGGGGAAGGCGGCCATTTCACAAGCGTAGTAATATTTTGTTGCACATTCAATATGAAATATGGGTGGATCATACCTTTTATTGTTCTCGTTAATGAAAATGTTAAAAACACCAAAATCAAAAAGAAGAGAAACTTGGAAGGATGTCTATTCCCATCTGTCCTTTCTCTCTTTTTATTTTCCATCTCTCTCTTTATTTTCCATCTCTCCTTCCATCTTTTTTTATTTTTTTATTTCTTCAAAATTAATTTTCTTGTCCTTTTTTCCTATTTTTTTTTTCTTATTTTACTTAATTATTTTTCTCTGGTTTTGTTTTTATGTTATCTGTCAATGTTGGTGATTCATGATTTTATCCCCCCTTTTTGTGAATAAAGGAAGTTAAAAGTCTTATTTTCATCTCTCCTTTCTCTCTCTTTATTTTCCACCTCTCCTTTCTCTCTCTTTATTTATTTTCCACCTCTCCTTTCTCTCTCTTTATTTATTTTCCACCTCTCCTTTCTCTCTCTCTTTATTTTCCACATCTTCATTTTCCATCCATCCTTTCTCTCTATAAAACTGTTCTTCCGTTATAATCGTAACCAATTTGAAACCACAAAGCTATTCTAATGTTATCAGGGAAACTAATGCAGGAAGCTGGGTCTTATGTTAAGAGGCAACGAAACAGCTTTTCTCCATGCATTCGTTGTTCGGTTCATTTGAACGTACTGTATTTATGACCATTAGTGCTATTGATATATTTTTTAAATATTTAAAAAAACTAATTAAAATTAATTCAGTTGCAAAAAGAGGATTGAATGCACTGTTTTCCTGGAACCTAGAATGATTTCTTGAATTTAATACAAAGTATAATTTGCCAACTTGATGATAAATAAATGTGAAAACACTAGAACACATTTTCTAACTTCGATTCTCAAGGCTAGTGTAATAAAATAAGCTGCACTATCACATAATACGTAGTCAGTTATAGGGGTACTATTTCAAACTTTGTGTTTGTACTGCAATTACGACTAAGACGCAAGAAAGGCCCATTGGGTATGTTGTGTTAAGATGGCGGAGTGATTACTGCTCTAAGCAAAGTGTTTTTTACTCCGGGGTTCGTAGATCCAAGCCTGCCTTCATCATCTTTAACCTTTTGAGGCGCAACATATTCAAACCCGTTAAAATGCACAACATGGGTCAAAAATTACCCGTACATGCGAAAAGTGTGATTTTGGAAAAATTTGCATGTTGTGTCAAGCTGAAGCCATTGGTGCAATTTGTGGTACTGCCCCATCCACCATGGCGAAGAAAATCTTTTAAAGAAATGTGAAGAAGAATGTGAAATCACGCTTGTTCATAAAGTTCTGAAGGCTGGCTGCACTCTGTACCCTTGAAAGACGAGCGTGTGCTTGAGCACACCTTCACACCTTTACACCTGCACACCTGCACACCTTCACACCTGCACACCTTCACACCTTCACACCGCACACCTGCACACCTTCACACCTTCACACCTGCACACCTGCACACCTTCACACCCTGCACACCTTCACACCTGCACACCTTCACACCTGCACACCTGCACACCTTCACCCTCATTGCCTTTTTTGTTTTTCTCTCTAATGTCACGGTATTTGTGTAATGGCCTCATTTCCCACAAATTAATTTGGATTCCTCAAAGCTGTCAGACTTTATAAGAAACATTTACATTGTGAGAGGCTTGTGTTTCATGTGGCACATTTGTTACCAGAGGAACGTGGCACATTAATTTCTAAGGAACAGAGCCGCCGACCAAGCCTGAAAAAGTTACCGTAGCACAAGTTCTGGCCCCTTAACTAAAATAACAGAGCTGTCCCAAATTCTATTGCCTGCTGATTTTAATTTGTAAATAAATTTGGCACCCAACATGGGGTTGGACAAATCCAATGCCCACCCGAATTTGGAATGTTCAAATATCTGCCACCGTAGCCGCGTTCATGTGCAAACCCCACTGCCGATTCAGGAGGGTGTAGACATCTGCGGCATCTCCGAACTTCGTGGTGTCACAGCTGCTGCTTCTTCTCCCACCGGAGGACTACAGCCGAGCTCACAGAGAGTCGGAGGAAGACTTTCACATGCGTCTTTAGCATGCGGTCCACGGGCGCCAAATCGACCAGCAGGGGTCGCTGGATAGCCACTACCCATCTGAACACTCCCATACCCTGGGCAACGCAATTGCGCGTCGCCCTATGGAGCTACCACTGGCAGCGCTGACTGCCTTATAACGAAAATGGCTATGCTGTTCTCGCTCGATTGTGAAAGGTTTGAGTGCAGAAGAGGGAAGCATTTCTGCGAGCCGTGGTCTATAAAGTTCCAAGCTGTTACTCGCCTGCATCAAAGCAACGAGCCGAAACATTCCCAAATGCCGGTGCCTTCGCAGCCAAGAAAGACCTCCTTCCAGTGGAGCTCGCGTGCGTTTCATCCAGAAAGACTGTGCCTGTTAATCTCCAGAAAGCCCCTTTACAAACTCCAATGAGAGCAGGCCGCTGCTTTGAACGCACACACAAAAAGCATCGCCTTATTAGGACTGCATTGTTTCTCAAAGTAACAGGAGCAATAATATATGGATGCATTCACGTGCCCATCAGAGATGCTGATTGTACCAGGGGTGAGCAGTCCGCATTATTCGTAGAGGAAGATAAACGTTGAATGAAGCTGGAGACTGGAGGCCTTTTGCACTTTTCTCCAGTTTACAAAAAAAAAACGTTCCAGGGTTCGCCTGTCCACTTTGCTGAGCGTGTTACAACAGCGACCACGTTTACATGTACAACATATTCCGGTGTGAACCGCGAGTAAGGTTTTGTCTTAGAATTAGGGCTATCAACGTTCACACGTTAAGTCACGTGAATAGTTTTTTTAGTGATTAAAGTGTTAACTTCTAAAATGTTGAATCACTTTAAAAAAAATAAAAAATCATTTTTTAAATTTTTATTATTATCTTGGCTGTGCGGTCCCCATAAGTGCAGTCCCTTCAACCATCCTATCTTTAACAATTGTATTGCAATTAATAATTGTAATTAAAATGAATCACTAGCTAACGTTTATAGCCCTGCATAAAATACATTGCTTTCAGGTCTTCCACGTCTACTTTGTTCTGTGGTTCGACTGAACTCAGCATCTTTCATTTTGTCTGCTGCAGCAAACAAATCGCTATTTTGATGTTTTCTGCCGTCCGTGCATTGCACGACGTTTAATTCTTTAAAAACACAAATTAAGACTTCCGTCTCCTCGTGAGTCCAGAAGTGAGGGGCTTTGTGCTTGCCGAAAAACTTTTAACAGTCAACTAGGCGGCTTCAACTCCCCAAGACACTTGCAAATGTTTAAGTGCTATAAATGCAATATGGTGTTGAAATGGTTTTAATTTTCGGGATATTATCGGCATGTGCAACCTTATTAACGACGCCCCCAGTAAGAGCGGAAGCTGCTGCTCTCTGTTTAAGCATGTGCTCGTGCATTGGGAGCGAGCTGTTTAAGCATGTGCTCGTGCATTGAGAGCGAGCTGTTTAAGCATGTGCTCGTGCATTGGGAGCGAGCTGTTTAAGCATGTGCTCGTGCATTGGGAGCGAGCTGTTTATGCATGTGCTCGTGCATTGGGAGCGAGCTGTTTATGCATGCGCTTGTGCATTGGGAGCGAGCTGTTTAAGCATGTGCTCGTGCATTGAGAGCGAGCTGTTTCTGCATGCGCTCGTGCATTGGGAGCGAGCTGTTTAAGCATGTGCTCGTGCATTGGGAGCGAGCTGTTTAAAGCATGCGCTCGTGCATTGGGAGCGAGCTGTTTAAGCATGCGCACGTGCATTGGGAGCGAGCTGTTTTTGCATGCGCTCGTGCATTGGGAGCGAGCTGTTTAAGCATGTGCTCGTGCATTGGGAGCGAGCTGTTTCTGCATGCGCTCGTGCATTGGGAGCGAGCTGTTTATGCATGTGCTCGTGCATTGGGAGCGAGCTGTTTAAGCAATGGCTCGTTGCATGGGAGCGAGCTGTTTTTGCAAGGCTCGTGCATTGGGAGCGAGCTGTTTAAGCATGTGCTCGTGCATTGGGAGCGAGCTGTTTAAGCATGTGCTCGTGCATTGGGAGCGAGCTGTTTAAGCATGTGCTCGTGCATTGGGAGCGAGCTGTTTAAGCAATGGCTCGTGCATTGGGAGCGAGCTGTTTAAGCATGTGCTTGTGCATTGGGAGCGAGCTGTTTAAGCATGTGCTCGTGCATTGGGAGCGAGCTGTTTAAGCATGTGCTCGTGCATTGGGAGCGAGCTGTTTAAGCATGTGCTCGTGCATTGGGAGCGAGCTGTTAAGCATGTGCTCGTGCATTGGGAGCGAGCTGTTTAAGCATGTGCTTGTGCATTGGGAGCGAGCTGTTTAAGCATGTGCTCGTGCATTGGGAGCGAGCTGTTTAAGCATGTGCTCGTGCATTGGGAGCGAGCTGTTTAAGCATGTGCTCGTGCATTGGGAGCGAGCTGTTTAAGCATGTGTTCGTTGCATTGGGAGCGAGCTGTTTTTGATACATAGGTTTAATAACCTGCAAGCACGGGCAGCATATGCTTTTGCCTGCCGGAGAGCATGGTTCCCAAAAGGAAGCTGATTCATTATTCAATCCCAGCGCCCTGCCATTAAATGAATGAATAAGTACTTATCTAGCTACAAATGTCCTATGATTCTTCTACTTGTGAGAGACTGAAATTAGGACAGAAATACTATGTCTCTAAGGTTTTATATTGTCTATAGCAAATTTTCCTTCCCTCACCCTGACTTGATATCATATGCTGGGGGAAATGTTGAGTTTCATTCCTTAGACCTTCCCAAGATTTAGGCCTTAATAGCAACCAATGTGGTAATGTTTCAGAAAATAAGGTAATGTTTGTCTTTCTCTTACCAAGCGTAGTGTGCAATGAGTATGTGATGGAGTAGGCCGAGGGCTCATGCTCGGAGACGTGGTTTGTTTCTGAATGCGATCAAAGGCTAAGACCCATTCCTCTCTTTGGATAAGGAACAGTAGTGTAGTGTAGTGGTTAGAGCACTAGTATCAGCAGTGTAGTGTAGTGGTTAGAACACTAGTATCAGCAGTGTAGTGTAGTGATTAGAGCACTAGTATCAGCAGTGTAGTGTAGCGGTTAGAGCACTAGTATCAGCAGTGCAGTGTGCTGGTTAGAGCACTAGTATCAGCAGTGCAGTGGTTAGAACACTAGTATCAGCAGTGCAGTGTAGTGGTTAGAGCACTAGTATCAGCAGTGCAGTGGTTAGAGCACTAGTATCAGCAGTGCAGTGTAGTGATTAGAGCACTAGTATCAGCAGTGCAGTGTAGTGGTTAGAGCACTAGTATCAGTAGTGCAGTGTAGTGGTTAGAGCACTAGTATCAGCAGTGCAGTGTGCTGGTTAGAGCACTAGTATCAGCAGTGCAGTGGTTAGAACACTAGTATCAGCAGTGCAGTGTAGTGGTTAGAGCACTAGTATCAGCAGTGCAGTGGTTAGAGCACTAGTATCAGCAGTGTAGTGTAGTGATTAGAGCACTAGTATCAGCAGTGCAGTGTAGTGATTAGAGCACTAGTATCAGCAGTGCAGTGTAGTGGTTAGAGCACTAGTATCAGTAGTGCAGTGTAGTGGTTAGAGCACTAGTATCAGTAGTGCAGTGGTTAGAGCACTAGTATCAGCAGTGTAGTGTAGTGATTAGAGCACTAGTATCAGCAGTGCAGTGTAGTGGTTAGAGCACTAGTATCAGCAGTGCAGTGTAGTGGTTAGAGCACTAGTGTCAGCAGTGCAGTGGTTAGAGCACTAGTATCAGCAGTGTAGTGTAGTGATTAGAGCACTAGTATCAGCAGTGTAGTGTAGTGGTTAGAGCACTAGTATCAGCAGTGTAGTGTAGTGGTTAGAGCACTAGTATCAGCAGTGTAGTGTAGCGATTAGAGTACTAGTATCAGCAGTGTAGTGTAGCGGTTAGAGCACTAGTATCAGCAGTGCAGTGGTTAGAGCACTAGTATCAGCAGTGCAGTGGTTAGAACACTAGTATCAGCAGTGTAGTGTAGTGATTAGAGCACTAGTATCAGCAGGTGCAGTGTAGTGGTTAGAGCACTAGTATCAGCAGTGCAGTGGTTAGAACACTAGTATCAGTAGTGCAGTGTAGTGGGTAGAGCACTAGTATCAGCAGTGCAGTGGTTAGAGCACTAGTATCAGCAGTGTAGTGTAGTGATTAGAGCACTAGTATCAGCAGTGTAGTGTAGTGATTAGAGCACTAGTATCAGCAGTGCAGTGTAGTGGTTAGAGCACTAGTATCAGCAGTGCAGTGTAGTGGGTTAGAGCACTAGTATCAGCAGTGCAGTGGTTAGAGCACTAGTATCAGCAGTGTAGTGTAGTGATTAGAGCACTAGTATCAGCAGTGTAGTGTAGTGGTTAGAGCACTAGTATCAGCAGTGTAGTGTAGTGGTTAGAGCACTAGTATCAGCAGTGTAGTGTAGCGATTAGAGCACTAGTATCAGCAGTGTAGTGTAGCGGTTAGAGCACTAGTATCAGCAGTGTAGTGTAGCGGTTAGAGCACTAGTATCAGCAGTGCAGTGGTTAGAGCACTAGTATCAGCAATGCAGTGGTTAGAACACTAGTATCAGCAGTGTAGTGTAGTGATTAGAGCACTAGTATCAGCAGTGCAGTGTAGTGGTTAGAGCACTAGTATCAGCAGTGCAGTGGTTAGAACACTAGTATCAGCAGTGTAGTGTAGTGATTAGAGCACTAGTATCAGCAGTGCAGTGTAGTGGTTAGAGCACTAGTATCAGCAGTGCAGTGGTTAGAACACTAGTATCAGCAGTGTAGTGATTAGAGCACTAGTATCAGCAGTGTAGTGTAGTGGTTAGAGCACTAGTATCAGCAGTGTAGTGTAGTGGTTAGAGCACTAGTATCAGCAGTGTAGTTGTAGCGATTAGAGCACTAGTATCAGCAGTGTAGTGTAGCGGTTAGAGCACTAGTATCAGCAGTGTAGTGTAGCGGTTAGAGCACTAGTATCAGCAGTGCAGTGGTTAGAGCACTAGTATCAGCAATGCAGTGGTTAGAACACTAGTATCAGCAGTGTAGTGTAGTGATTAGAGCACTAGTATCAGCAGTGCAGTGTAGTGGTTAGAGCACTAGTATCAGCAGTGCAGTGGTTTAGAACACTAGTATCAGCAGTGGTAGTGATTAGAGCACTAGTATCAGCAGTGCAGTGTAGTGATTAGAGCACTAGTATCAGCAGTGCAGTGTAGTGGTTAGAGCACTAGTATCAGTAGTGCAGTGTAGTGGTTAGAGCACTAGTATCAGCAGTGCAGTGGTTAGAGCACTAGTATCAGAAGTGTAGTGTAGTGATTAGAGCACTAGTATCAGCAGTGTAGTGTAGTGATTAGAGCACTAGTATCAGCAGTGCAGTGTAGTGGTTAGAGCACTAGTATCAGCAGTGCAGTGGTTTAGGAGCACTAGTATCAGCAGTGTAGTGTAGTGATTAGAGCACTAGTATCAGCAGTGTAGTGTAAGTGATTAGAGCACTAGTATCAGCAGTGCAGTGTAGTGGTTAGAGCACTAGTATCAGCAGTGTAGTGTAGTGGTTAGAGCACTAGTATCAGCAGTGTAGTGTAGTGATTAGAGCACTAGTATCAGCAGTGTAGTGTAGTGATTAGAGCACTAGTATCAGCAGTGTAGTGTAGTGATTAGAGCACTAGTATCAGCAGTGTAGTGTAGTGATTAGAGCACTAGTATCAGCAGTGCAGTGTAGTGGTTAGAGCACTAGTATCAGCAGTGCAGTGTAGTGGTTAGAGCACTAGTATCAGCAGTGCAGTGGTTAGAGCACTAGTATCAGCAGTGCAGTGTAGCGGTTAGAGCACTAGTATCAGCAGTGTAGTGTAGTGGTTAGAGCACTAGTATCAGCAGTGTAGTGTAGTGGTTAGAGCACTAGTATCAGCAGTGTAGTGTAGTGATTAGAGCACTAGTATCAGCAGTGTAGTGGTCAGGGTGTTCAATCATTCTTCGGAACAGCAGTAGTGCCGTCTAGTGGATAGGGCCCAGTTTATTCCCAGTCTACACAATCTGTATTCTCCTTGTGACAGTAACACGCCATTAAGAAGAGGTATGTGGAAGACTGTGTATGTGGTCACCATTGTGACTGGTGGCATTAAATTGGTTAAACGTTCCTTGGCGCAGTAGTGTAGGGGTTAGAGCACTTAATCATTCTTTGTCTTTCTCAATCTTAATAAAAGGAAAGCAGACGGTCTGGCCTCCTTCCTTGATTTGTTTTTCGTTTTGTTTTATTCAGACGGGTAGGAAGCAGAGAGGGTAACAGACTGAGAAGGGAGCACAGCCCAGAACGTTGCCGTGGCGGGGGATTAAACCCCCGCCCGCCCCGCCCGCACAGGGGCACTCGCGCACAGCGCATGCAGCTCGAGAGCCAGCCGGCCGCCCTACGGACTGCGTCACGTCTCGCTGTGCGTAATCTTTCTTAGGAGCGGCGTTATAGTGCACTGCAGTGATAAGGGCACTTAATCATTCATAGAAGCTGCAGTGCTCTGGATGCTCTCTAGACAACAGGCGAATGGCGAGCCGAGACGGGCTGAGTGCTCTCCTTGTCATCATATATTCTTATGTTATTCAGTACGTAATGTCTTCCATTAGCCTCAATACCCCTTCTTAAGGCCACCAGATCTTTTTCTTTTAAACATAAGGTCAGAGGACAGTACTGACTGAGAGTAGTGAATGTTGGGTGATTTTTGTCAATAAAGTGGTTTCTGTTCACAAGGTGCAGCTCTGAAATGTAATAAAAAGCCGGGGGGGGACGGACGATCCTCTTATTCTCTTTATTTTACATACCACCTTACTGTCCTTGCTCCTTACCATGTTACTCTCCTTACTGTCTCACTGTCTAACTCCACTATCCTTACAATCTCACTCTCTGTGTACACATCTAACGGTCTCCACTCCATCTAACGGAAAACAGCCTTCTCTTTTTACAGTGGTCTGCAATACTGGATAGCTTCTTACTGGCTTGTAGCCCAGAGGTCACTTGTAGTTTTGTAGTTTATAATCTCATTATAGTTTACTAATTAAATGGCCATTGTAACATGATTTAAAGGTTTCCCTAGGGTCCTTTTATATTACCATAATTATGATTTAAGGGACTTTTTATTGAAAAAAGAAGTTTGAGAGTTAAGCTGATCATTTTTGTTTTATTTATTAATAATAATAATAATAATAATAATAATAATAATAATAATAATAATCACAATCTATCACAGTCATCATCCATCATCATCAATAAATAATATTAAATAATAGGATGATGGTTAGCACATTAGATGAAGTTGAGAGGGAGGGAATTAATTAAGCCTAATAAATTGTGTGTGGGGCTGGAGGAATGATTACATCACCAGGTTTCAGACAGGTTGGCCTTGGACACTGGGGAACCCATTATCTTTGCAGTAAGTGCAGTGAGAGCTTTCATGGCTGGACCTCATTTTAATGACTCATTGGAAAGATATTCTCCTGCAGCACAGTGTCCCTGTTATTGCACTAGGGTATTGGGGTGTGTTTGGTTCAGAGGGAAGAGCCGCTGCTGACTCACTATCGTTTGTTCCAGCAGAAAGGGTTTTTCCATCTCCTTAGCTTAGCTTCAGCCCAGGATGTCTCCCATCCACGTGCTAACGAAGCTCCTGTCTGTTTAGCTTAGCTTCAGCCCAGGATGCCTCCCATCCACGTGCTAACGAAGCTCCTGTCTGCTTAGCTTAGCTTAGCTTCAGCCCAGGATCCCTCCCATCCACGTGCTAACAAAACTCCTGTCTGCTTAGCTTAGCTTCAGCCCAGGATGCCTCCCATCCACGTGCTAACGAAGCTCCTGTCTGCTTAGCTTAGCTTAGCTTCAGCCCAGGATGTCTCCCATCCACGTGCTAACAAAGCTCCTGTCTGCGTAGCTTAGCTTAGCTTCAGCCCAGGATGCCTCCCATCCACGTGCTAACGAAGCTCCTGTCTGCGTAGCTTAGCTTAGCTTCAGCCCAGGATGCCTCCCATCCACGTGCTAACAAAGCTCCTGTCTGCTTAGCTTAGCTTCAGCCCAGGATGCCTCCCATTCACGTGCTAACGAAGCTCCTGTCTGCTTAGCTTAGCTTAGCTTCAGCCCAGGATGTCTCCCATCCACGTGCTAACGAAGCTCCTGTCTGCGTAGCTTAGCTTCAGCCCAGGATGCCTCCCATCCACGTGCTAACAAAGCTCCTGTCTGCGTAGCTTAGCTTAGCTTCAGCCCAGGATGCCTCCCATCCACGTGCTAACGAAGCTCCTGTCTGCTTAGCTTAGCTTAGCTTCAGCCCAGGATGTCTCCCATTTTCCAGGAACTGTTGAAGGGACTGAATGAAAATGTAATATATTGGTGCTTTTTATAATAGGGTTTCTGGCTGCACTGTATACTGTGGGAGTACAAATGGGGTTTTAATTGCTTGATGAAATTTAGATGATTTTTTCCAGAATGATTTATGATGGAAAGGATATGTTGTTTGTAAATGGCAAAGGTGTGCTTGGTTGCAATGCCATTGTTAGATCTAAATTAATATAGAAAGCTTCTCTGTGACAGAAATGGTGTACTTGTTGGATGACATTACTCAGTTACACTCTGCTAAGTCCACCATCTTTCTCTGGAAAGATTTGTGACATAAAACTGTGGTTCCAAGAGGCTGAGTAGCATCTGAATCTTTCTCAAGTCGATGAAACCCGTATCTCCAAGGCTCTGTTTTTCTACCCCTCTTCTGATTTCTTCTGTCCATTTTCCTCTTCTCCACCACCTCCTCCTCTCTGTCATCCACAGTAAACTGGGTGTGTCTTCTGAATTTGTATAAAGAGAGGGACTTGCAGCCTGCGTCCATTGATAGATAGATCGATCTCTGACCGCAGGGTGACCGCTTCATCTATCTGCTGGCCACCGGCTCAAACCCCAGGCACACCCTGTAAGTCAGGGCCGCGCCCTTCACACAGGAGGCCGACGCCACTGTTATTTTTATCTCATTGATCGAAGCAGTAAATAGCCGTATCATGCTCTTAATGTGGCTGCGGAGGTTCCGGGGGGGGGGGGGGGGGGGGGGGGGGGGGATGTTTGGCGGTGGGGGGTGGGGGTGCTTATTTTTGAAAACGTTACCGCTTTTCGCAGTTGCTGCAAATGCGTTTCTGTATTTTTGGGCTTTTAAATAGTTATTGATGTTTGAGATCTATGGACTTTTATTAATGTTGGAGATGCTTTATAAAATATGTGTCTCATAGTGGGATGTACCGATATTTATAGGCCCCTAAATAGTGTATCAATTTATTTCACATTTATTCATCCAAGTTGGTCTCATTAAGAAAGAAATCTCTTTTGCGAAAGATGAAAGCTCTGGCAAGACGAACGGCAGTACATTTTACACAGCAAATAGAAACACTTATATTATATTTGCAATATATGGATATTGAGCTGAAGTACACAGATGTCTGTATAGAGGCAGCATTTAAACCTGTTTTTACCCAACAAAGACTTCTGTCCACTGGCCAGTAGGTATAAGCTGTGAATTGGCCAATGTCTCATTCTGCTTGTTGAACTGTTGGGTGTGTACTGTGGATCAGTGTACAAAAAAATCAGTTTTGGGTCCTTGAGTACTTACGCCCCCGTGTGTGCGCCTGTTTGTGCGTGCGTGCGTGCGTGCATGCGTGCGTGCGTGTGCGCACATTCATCATTCCTTTGTCCGTACATTTGTTCGTGAAGGTAGCTTATGTAGCTTCAGAGGTAGAGGGTGGCTGGTTTTACATGAGTCACAGAATTTGGCCCATTCGAAGTCACTGGGTAGAGAATAGAATATAATAGAACTTTTATTTTCCTGTGAGGGAACTTCAGTCATTAAGTATAAGGTCATTATGACATCACAGAGGCAGAAGGTGGTTGTGCAATGTTACAGAGGTTGACTTTGATCTACAGTATGTAAAGTCGGAATTTTACATACACTTAGGTCGAAGTCATTAAAACTAATTTTTAACCACTCCACAGATTTCATGTTAGCAAACTATAGTGTTGGCAAGTCAGTTAGGACATCTACTTTGTGCATGACACAAGTAATTTTTCCAACAATTGTTTACACACAGATTATTTCACTTTTAATTCACTATATCACAATTCCAGTGGGTCAGAATTTTACATACACTAAGTTGACTGTGCCTTTAAGCAGCTTGGAAAATTCCAGAAAATGATGTCATGGCTTTAGAAACTTCTGATAGGCTAATTGACATTATTTGAGTCAATTGGAGGTGTACCTGTGGATGTATTTTAAGGCCTACCTTCAAACTCAGTGCCTCTTTGCTTGACATCATGGGAAAATCAAAAGAAATCAGCCAAGACCTCTGAAAGAAAATTGTGGGTCCCCACAAGTCTGGTTCATCCTTGGGAGCAATTTCCAAACGCCTGAAGGTACCACGTTCGTCTGTACAAACAATAGTACGCAAGTATAAACACCATGGGACCACGCAGCCGCCATACCGCTCAGGAAGGAGATGCGTTCTGTCTCCTAGAGATGTATGTGCTTTGGTGGTCAATCCCAGAACAACAGCAAAGGACCTTGTGAAGATAAAGTAAAAAGTAAAAAGGGGGTGATCCCAAACGCGCTACAAGCCGGCTATATAAACAAGGAACTGTAGGTGCTCAACAGAAGGACCAGTGAATAGAAAGAATACCAAACCCGGACTACTTCGCTAGGACTAACCCGAGATAAGGAGGACTGGAGCACACAGAGCTCAGAGCAAAAAAAAAATTATTTTAATACGACTGACGTTTCGACGTCAACGACGTCTTCTTCAGAGTCAAATGGAAATACAGACAATGCACCGGGAGGTATATAAATACCCTCCCATCAATTACACAAAGTAAGGTGCGCATGTGTAGGACTAATAAATCTCGTCATGGATACCACATACACAATGTTATCTTCTTTAACAGGGTAAAGAGAAGACCGACAAATGTCATAGGTAAATAAACTGAATAATTATCTATTGTGAACATGGCATAAAACAATATAAAATGAAAATCAAAAAGCCTGTACACAAGTTACGCCCCCCAAAGGGTTCTATCGATGTGGACACTGTGTCCATTGCTCTAACTCTATTGACATTAAAGTCTTCTGTCATCCACGTTCGGGCAAGGAATTTAAATTAACCACTTTTATTAACTGCAACACTACCCATGTAATCTACATGTTGAAATGTATATGCTCCAAAATTTACATCGGACAGACTAAGAGAGCCCTCAAACTTAGAATAGCTGAACATAAGACCGCGATCCGGTCCAAGAATATGGACTATGCTATTGCGCGACATTACGCTGAAGCCAATCATGGTTCTGTCTCTTCTTTAAAATTTTGGGGTATTGAGAGAGTCACTTTATCATCCAGAGGCGGAGATATTATTAAGCAACTGCTCCGCAGGGAGACGTACTGGATACATACACTCAATAGTGTGGAACCCAATGGGTTAAATGAGTCGCTGAATCTTTCATGTTTTTTGTAACTTGTGTACAGGCTTTTTGATTTTCATTTTATATTGTTTCATGTCATGTTCACAATAGACAATTATTCAGTTTATTTACCTATGACATTTGTCGGTCTCTTTACCCTGTTAAAGAAGATAACATTGTGTATGTGGTATCTATGACGAGATTTATTAGTCCTACACATGCGCACCTTACTAACTTATTTATATACCTCCCGGTGCATTGTCTGTATTTCCATTAGACTCTGAAGAAGACGTCGTTGACGTCGAAACATCAGTCGTATTAAAATATTTTATTTTTTTTGCTCTGAGCTCTGTGTGCTCCAGTCCTCCTTATCTCGGGTTAGTCCTAGCGAAGTAGTCCGGGTTTGGTATTCTTTCTATGACCTTGTGAAGATGTTGGAGGGAACAGATACAAAAGTATCTATATCCACAGTAAAATGAGTCCTATGTCGACATAACCTGAAAGGCTGCTCAGCAAGAAGAAGCCACTACTCCAAAACCGCCATAAAAAAGCCGAACTACAGTTTGCAACTGCACATGGGGACAAAGATCTTACTTTTTGGAGAAATGTCCTCTGGTCTGATGAAACAAAAATTTAACTGTTTGTCCATAATGACCATCGTTATGTTTGGAGGAAAAAGGGTGAGGCTTGCAAGCCGAAGAACACCATCCCAACCATGAAGCACGGGGGGTGGCAGCATCATGTTGTGGGGGTGCTTTGCTGCAGGAGGGACTGGTGCACTTCATAAAATAGATGGCATCATGAAGGAAAATTATGTGGATATATTGAAGCAACATCTCAAGACATCAGCCAGGAAGTTAAAGCTTGGTCGCAAATGGCTCTTCCAAATGGATAATGACCCAAAGCATTCTCCCAAAGTTATGGCAAAATGGACAACAAAGTCAAGGTATTGGAGTGGCCATCACAAAGTCCTGACCTCAATCCAATCGAAAATTTGTGGGCAGAACTGATGTGTGAGCAAGGAGGCCTACAAACCTGACACAGTTACACCAGTTCTGTAAGGAGGAATGGGCCAAAGTTCCAGCAACTTATTGTGAGAAGCTTGTGGAAGGCTATCCGAAACGTTTGACCCAAGTTAAACAATTTAATGGCAATGCTACCAAATATGAACAGAGTGTATGAAAACTTCTGATCCACTGGGAATGTGATGAAAAAAATAAAAGCTGAAATAAATCATTCTCTCTACTATTATTCTGACATTTCACATTCTCAAAATAAAGTTGTGATCCTAACTGACCTAAGACAGGGAATGTTTACTTGGATTAAATGTCAGGAATTGTGAAAAACTGAGTTTAAATGGATTTGGTGAATGTAAACTTTCAACTTCAACTGTATGTGATGTCACATAAGGTGGTCAATGTGAAGTCACAGAAGGTAGTCTGTATGATGTCACAGAGGCAGACGTTGGTCTGGGTGATGTCACAGAGGCAGAAGGTGGTATTTGTAATGTCCAGGAGACTGAAGGTGACCTGGCTCTTGACTCGGTCCTTTATTTTTAGATGCGAAGCTGGAGTGTGGATGAGCTGAGGGTGAGACTGGCCTCACTGGATCCTCAGATGGAGCAGGAAATCGAAGAGATACGCCAGCGCTACCAAGCCAAGCGCCAGCCCATCCTAGATGCCATCGAGGCCAAGAAGCGGCGGCAGCAGAACTTCTGAGCAGCGGGCCCTGTTTGGTGTGGCCGGGATCCCACATTGATTAATTTGGGAGCTCATTCTGTCACAAAGCTGGACGTTCAAATGCAATTATTTTCTTATCGTCTTATCATACTTGACAAAAGGTCACGCAGTGCTGTGAGTGAAAACTGCCAAACAGGCATTATTTTCTTTAATTTATTGCATCTTTTTCAGGGTTGAGATACTGGCACTCTTTTTTTCTTCTTTTTTTTACTACCTTGTTTTAAAATAAATCATTTCTGCCATAAACTGGAGTGTTAGAACTTTAGGGTACTGAGTGGCATGTCTATGGCACTAAGCTCTAACAGGTCTGTTATCCTGGTACTGAGTAAGTGGACTATGGTTCTGAGTAGCAGGTCTAATGTACTGTGTAACGGTGACTATGGTACTGAGTAGCCAGGCCAATGTACTGAGTAACTGGACTATGGTACTGAGTAGCCTGGGTTACGTTGGCAGTATTGCAATCTGGACAACTAAAATCACATTTTCATGTTTTTCAAATGCACTGTTTATATTTAAGTGAAATGACTGAGTGCATTGGTTTATATATTTTTGTTAAAAGAGTTTTCTACTGTTTCGATGTGTTTTTGGTACTTAGCGGCAGGCTTTGGAATCGGGTGCACTGTAACACCCACACACTCACACATTTACTGTGAGGATTTGAGGCTGTATTTTTGGGGTCCCACGGGTGTCGAACACACAAAGCAGAAGGGAAGGCCACTGGAGGAATGGAGCTGTTATCCACACAGTGACCATGGAGTGACCTGAGCCCCGGCAGGGTGTCTGTTTAAGCGATCAGGTTCTCGGACGTGAGTGGCGGGGTGGGGTTTGAGCTGAGAGAGGCTCACCTGATCCGATTTACTGATGGAGAGGAGAGAGAGAGGAATAGAGGGAGGGATAGATAGAGGGAGGCAGGGAGGGAGGGAGGGGGGGCTAATTCAATAAGGGATGGGGAGATAATGCACATTGGATACCGAGAGCAGGCCTCGGTAGGAAAATGCTTACAAGCGTTTTATTTTTTTTACTGCCTTGCACTTTTTGTGTGATCTGCTGTATTTTTATTTTTTGAGTTTATTTTTGAGTTTGTCGTTTAGCCTAATTTTTTATGCTAGGTTTTATTTTGATCTGCTACAGGGATTTCAAACATTCCAGGGGTTTGGGGAACAAAAATAAATAAACAGAAGTGCTATTTTTTTTAATTTTTATAAAAGTTTATTGCTTTTTAGTTATTGCATATAAAATGCCACTATTTTTTCATAACTGGAATGTGTGTCTGTAAATTAGCAACTCAGGTAGGATTTGCTCAGGATTTTCATGGTTTCTAGTATTATTAATAAAAAAAATACAATATTAATGACTGATAAGAACAAATTGACTGTTGATTCCTGTTACAGTAACCTGCTACTAATGATTCAAAAGGGAATTTTTTTTTATGTCTCCATATTTATTTTTTGTAGTCAAGTGACTTTTTTGAGCACCTAATGACTGATTGACGTGGACCCAGGTTACCATTGTCATTGTCATTATGTCATGTTTGTTAAAATAGTTTTGCATAATTTAACAAAGAGATCAACTTCAAGTATTCGTTTTTGAGGTACATTTCGTAAATATTATGGTCTTTATATTTCATTTTGCAAATATTATGGCCTATATATTGACCTGAATAATGCTCCATTGCAAGCTCCTTGCCCTCTTTTGTATAACAGTCGTATTTGTCTGAAGACGAACACTGGAGAACATTTCAGCTCTTGTGATTGTGAGTGAAGGGCAAACATGTGCTCCATCTGTCCTTACCTGAGAAATTCAGTGGTTCACAGTGTTGAAATGTATTTGCTTTATTAAGTTATGCCATGATGAAAAGTGTGCACGTCAATTAACATTGTCTGATCTGCTTTTGTTTTTTGAATGCTTTTTTTATTAAAGGACATTTTAAGATGTACTGCCTCCGCTTTGGTTGCGTACCTTATGCAGTGACATTTTTACTTTTCTAGAAATGGCTATTATTATAGAAGCAGATATTAGAAACGTCACTTATTGATTTAATGCCTCTTTGATTAAAGTATATTTTACTTTTCTGCTGTTATTGGAGAGGTCTACGAGGACTACTGTGAACCGAACGAAAACTGGGAGTCAACTTTATTCTGTCTTTAGCCTGATCTTTAAATCACTTTGAAGTGAGTGAACAGACGAGTGAAATGAAATGAGCTTTGTTTCCCACTCGTCTGCTATTTCTATGACCTTTTAACTGGCCAAAATAGTCTGTGAATGAATTTTTAATGGGTTGCCTGCTGCAATCCCGGTGTGTCTCAGTCTTTCTCTTGTTGGACGGTGTTTATTTCATCCTAAAAGTGGCGAAGCCAAGACCGGCAAAAATGATGACACCACTGCTTTCTGTGTTTCAGCTGATGGTTAAAACATGGTCAGATGTTAAAGTGGTCCATTTACCCCCACCCCCATACCCCCTTAATGCCCTTAACTACCTGCATGGCCAATTCTGCCTTGCCTCTATAGTCCATCTTGAGTAGGTTATTTCTGTTCCTAAAATTGGAATGCTCATGAAGAAATCCTCATTTTTAATTGGCTCACTAAATAGCTGCATTTAGTGATGTTGATAAACTGTTTTACTCCGTGAAGGATAAGCGCTTCTTCAGCGATCAATTTAGCTATCGTCGATAAGCGTTTGCTACTGTATAGTATAGACATTTATTGCAGTAAAGCTATACTAGTTACATGTATATAATATACAGTGCCCTCCCTAATGTTGTAAAATAAAACTGGAAAATTCTTGACTGGCTGAGTCAGTCACCCGATCTGAATCCAATTGAACATGCGTTTCACATGCTGAAGAGAGAACTTAAGGCGACTAGCCCCCGACACAAGCAGGAGCAGCACCCGAGACAATATTCAGAACCTGGTGATGTCGATGGATCACAGACTTCAAGCATTCACTGTAATTTCTACATGGTGAAACCAAAAATGTTTTAAATATACAGCCATCCACATACAATTTGAAAGCTTACTGTCACCTCTGTTATATGGTGTAAGTAAACATTTGTGGTTCTGACCCTTACACACTCGTGTGAAATTAAATTTCGGGTTTACTGCCTTCTGAGTTCTCCTTGGTGCCCTATGAAATAAAGTGCTTGAATTTGTCGTGAAATTCTACAGGTCCTGAAATCCTTCTTTGCCATGTTTAATATACACTGCAGAACCAGAATCCACATTCTGTAGTGGATTGAGGGGTTGACTGGGTTTGTAGTTATAGCACCTAATGCTATATAAAGCATGTAAAGGTCACTAAAAACCATTAAAGGAAGTTGTACCCAATTACCTGGACACTGCCCTGATCAGGCGCTCCCTTATACTGGGCAATCATTTCACTTGCTGGTTGCTGCAGATGGCAGACTAATAAGATTTTATCAGTCAGCAATGTCTGGGTCACACCACAAAGCTGTTGTCTATAGCAGGAACCCATTTTGAACATGTGGAAAAGGGTTTTGCGGTCAGAAGAAATTAATTTGGAACATGGTTCCAAGCATGACAACTCAAAGCACAAACTTTTGCCCAATGTGCTGACTTGAATCTGACTTGAAAATTGCTGTCTATCGACAATTCCTAACCAACTTGGCACAGCCATTTGCCAGGAAGAAATTATTTAAAAAATGTGACCTTCCAAAAACAATCGCAACTATAATTGCTGCCATAGGTTCTTCCACCAAGTTTAGCATGTTTAGTGTGACAGGGTGAATACTTAAGCTATCTACCATTTCAGATTTAGATTTTTCTTTGCAGTTTTTGCTTACAGTTAACTTGCTTCACTCATTAACATTGTGAACTGAGGTTTTGAAATGAAATTGTCATTTTTAAAAGGTGTATACATCTAAGGGAACATAACATTCCCAAAAATAATGACCAACAAAATCTAGGTTTACTGTAAGTCCACTTGTATTTTTTAAATCTGTAACTGTCAAGTGTTCACGTCATCTACCATTTTACTGCAGGCTACAGTCATCATTCCAGGTCTAAGTGTTGTCTGTCTGGGGACCCCACGCTTTCCGAAATTAAATACGATTAAAAAGGAAAAATGCTGAACAAATAAGAATGTTGAAACAGGAGCACTTTTTTTCCCTTTAGGAATGAAGATGAAGTAAGTAAGTAAAACACTCCTGTGTCTAAGAAAGCCCTTCTTAACACCACAAATTGCCCTGGAGTGGAGGGGAAGACGTCCTTTTTTTTTTTTTTTGGGATCGAAGCAGTAATAACAACTGTGACTCAGGATGAAAGACCTGGAGAAGGAGATAACCGCAAGAACCGATAGATCCCTTTTTCCGGTTTGACTTGGAGCCCTGTTACATTACAGTGGGCCCAAAATAATTATGTTCCCAGAAGACAGCTGCCGTTGCATGAGATAAATTACATATGGAAAAATGTGGCGGTGGCTTTGGCCTGCATTAGGAGACTGGCATATCACAACCCAGCTTATGTGTGCATAATAGTTTTTAAATCCCCCGCAGAGTTCTTCGGGGAAGGTTTGAGTTTCAGCAGGAGGTATAAATCCTTAAATGCTCTGAGAAGCTAGTGTTACTGCTAATGTGCACTGGCATACAGTAAGCCTCATAAAGAAACTGCCGCAAGGGAAGTCTGAAAGCATTAATGTAAGTGTCTATATTACACCATTCAGGACATAACAGCACTCCTGTATTTCTCATATGGTTGGTCATGTGACCATGAAGCATTGAGGCTAAGCAGTTTCTAAAAAAATAAATAAATAAAAAACCCTGCAGAATTGGTGCTTGAGAGATGTAAAAAGGTTCAGGAGAATTTTTTATTTTTTCCCATTTGAAAATGGAGGTCCAGCAGACGGCACTGTAATAACTCACTCAACGGAAGAAACACCAGCCTTAATATGATCAGACCCCTGTGACTCAACTAAGTTTGTAGGCAGTTATGGTTTAATTTCATCAGCAAGTCATAGCTCCCAGTCCAGTGAAATCAATGAATCCATCTCTTCCATTTCCTAGTTAGTGACCACATTTCTACGAGAGATGGTCCAGGTTGTGCTTTCAGACAGTGCACTGAGGGCAGGTCTACAACAGGCAACCCTGCTTTAGTCTACGGCTGTGTCCGAATCGGCACCCTTTGTTACTATTGAGTAGGATATTGAATAGGTACTTAAAACCCCAGTATGATATACTTACTTCCGGGGTTTCGCTAAGTATATTTGGGCCCTTACAAAAATATAGGCCGTCTGTTGTGGCCACAGATTTGCGGAAAGCTCATATTTTCACGCGCAAATTAGCTTTGTGGGAACTGCCATTCACTTCTGGCAAAGTTTTTAGTTCGCCACTACTGGCAAACTCTGACAAACCTCTGGCAACATTTTGTGGGAAACTATTTAGTTTGCAGCAAATGCGCTACATATTAGCTGTAAGTTTGCAGCAAACTATCCAGTTTTGTAAGGGGGAGCATACTTTTCAAGAAGTACGCAAACATTTTGGTCGCATAAATATGACGTGAAGCTTTGTTTTTAAAAATGTCCTTCAACGACAACAAAAACAAGGCGTGACATGGCCGCACAAGGGTGGGACGTCTTACGACACTTCCACAGTATGGTTGGAAAACAGAGGATATTTTTTGCATACTATGCACATTAAACAGCACACATCTGCCAGTACACAGGAGACAGGCCGCAGTAGATATGGCTCTGATTCGGACACAGCCTACTTCTCTGCTAGACGAGACTAGATAACAACAGAGCTGTAAAATCCAGGTTCAGAAAGTAAAAATCCTCCCAAATATTTTGTTCCAACCATATGGATTTGCTAATAAGCACAATTCTTCAGCCAGGTGGTATAACTAATTAGTTAAATCAGCTGGCTGAGTCAATGGGTGGAAGAAACACATGGCAGGACTTTTACTTTCTGACCCCTGGACTTCACGCCTCTGGATAACAGTGCTCAAACCTTTTCGTTTGTTTGATGAAATTTACGAAGGAAAGCAATTCATATTTACAAATATTCATTATTCAACAGCCTCCTACAATACATTTCACTGTCCCTTAGATTAGTGGGGGATGTTCTATAACAGCTTAACCGACAGGCAAATGGGGCTATTGTGTAATTGGAGCTGTGCACTTAGCAGCAGATGCCAATTCACTGGGTGTTCCACTGACCATATCACCTGACATTGTGATCATCACTGTCACCGTAATCAACAGCAATGATTTTATTTTCTCCTGTAAAACTGATGTAATTAGGTCACAAGACACACTAAAATCTGCTAAAGAGGCGTGGTGCTCTTGGTGCGTGTGTGTAAAAGCATCCCAGGTCCTCCACATAGGGGCGGCTTTTAAGTTTTCATGAGCTTGTACGAGGGCAGAGATGGAAGATGCGCAATTTCTCATGCATGGGGAAACATTCAACATGGCATACCAGAGTACCAGCTCTCCATACAAGGGCCTGACTTACTAAGACCTTTAGCATGTGCAAAAACCTTTTAGCACACACAAAACTAATAACACAATCAATGATTGGTGCAAAGCAAATACCGTGACCAATCCTTTTATTGAGTTTTGCGTGTGCTAAAAGGTTTTGCAGTAAATCAGGCCCTAAGAGCGATGCTTTAAGTGGGCTTCACAGCATTGGACAGAGACGATGGCACACTTTCTATTTTACTACGAACACATTGAGTCCAGCCCCAAGCGCTTGGCCTTGATGCTACAGGTAACGTAGGTGACAGGTGACGAAAGGCGTGTTAACTGAGGTACTACGGCGTGGCTTCTTCGTGCGTCTTTAAGGCGTTACTGTGACAACGGGGAGGTCAGAGGCGGGCGAGGCTCCTTCCTGCGCACCACGGCGCCACTCCCCTCCCAGGAAGGCGGGATGTCTACGTAGCTGTAGTTCACATACCCTCCTCCTCCTCCTTCCTCATCCTCCTCGTCCTCCTCCAGCTCCTCCAAACACTGGCTGTCCGCGTCGGAGCTGCCGTCGGCCTCGTCCGTCGACCGCTTCCACCTCCCCCTGTTGCTGTCGCGCACGGACGCCTCCAGGGCTTTCTGCTTGCGGTAGAAGTGCGAGAACTTGTTGAAGATGATGGTTATCGGCAGGGCCACCACCAGGGTCCCGCCCAGGATGCAGCCCCCGGCGGCCAGCTTGCCCGCTATGGTGACGGGCACCACGTCGCCGTAGCCCACCGTGGTCATGCTGACCGTGCCCCACCACCAGCAGGCCGGGATGGTGTCCAGGCCCACGTCCTCCTCGTACTCTGCCGTGTAGGCCATGCCCGAGAACACCGACACGCCCACCGCCAGGTACAGAAGGAGGATGCCCACCTCCCGGTAACTGTGCTACAGACAGGAAAGGCAGAGGGAGCAGGTGTAAGGGCGGGTACTGCGTACCTGTACACATTTAACCACCTGCATCATTTCACTTGCTAATAGGGGTCAAGACAGCAATCGGGACAGCCCACGTCTCCTGAAAAGTCTGGGGTTCTCCCATATTTAAGCCTAATTTCTTGCATGCCTGGAAGAAAATATGAAATCCCCTGGTTCGGAAACCTCTGGAAAAACACCAAAACATTGTCAGCTTCCTAAAATGCATCCCTATGTCTCCCGGAAAACAATTTCAGTAATGGTGGACTGAAAACTGTTTGAAAAAGAACTGGACACCTACCAACCATGATGACCTATGCAGGACACTAGGGACACAATTTAAACTGCTTCCCAAGAATGGAAAGTAAGAACAGGGAGAAATGGGCGGTACACTGCAAAAAAAATAAATCTTAACAAGCATTTTAATCTCATATTTAGACTTTAGAATCTTATTTTTTTGCTAAATAATCTTTTTTGCTAAACTATCGGCCAGTGGGGTGAAATATTTTCACTTGTCAAGTAAAAAGTAACTTAAAACAAGATAATATGATTTTAAGTCTCAGGACTAAAACACTTGTTAAGACAGACATTTCTTGCAGTGTAAACTCATACCCCTCTAGCTGTTTATGCCCATCCCCCAGAGACTCTGGGTTTTCCTGAGGCCAATGGCATAATGGCTAGAGAATGAAACAACTGAGCCCTAAAATATTTATCCTGCTATACACAACACTTTCCAATTCTGGGGAACGTTTTTTGCAAAAAAACAGTGAGGGGTTTTTAGTGTGATGTAGCATCAATTGCCAGGTCAACTGGTGCTGCATGTGTGTGTGATGTAACAGACTCTTATCCCACTGGGCTGTGATGTTCTGTGTGTGTGTGTGTGTGTGTGTGTGATGTAACAGACTCTTATCCCACTGGGGTGTGATGTAACAGTCTCTTATCCCACTGGGGTGTGATGTAACAGTCTCTTATCCCACTGGGGTGTGATGTAACAGACTCTTATCCCACTGGGGTGTGATGTTCTGTGTGTGTGTGTGTGTGTGTGATGTAACAGACTCTTATCCCACTGGGGTGTGATGTAACAGTCTCTTATCCCACTGGGGTGTGATGTAACAGTCTCTTATCCCCCTGGGGTGTGATGTAACAGTCTCTTATCCCACTGGGGTGTGATGTAACAGACTCTTATCCCACTGGGGTGTGATGTAACAGACTCTTATCCCACTGGGGTGTGATGTAACAGACTCTTATCCCACTGGGGTGTGATGTTCTGCGTGTGTGTGTGTGTGTGTGTGTGTGTGTGTGTGTGTGTGATGCAATAGTCTCTTATCCCACTGGGGTGTGATGTAACAGACTCTTATCCCACTGGGGTGTGATCTTCTGCATGTGTGTGTGTGTGTGTGTGTGTGTGTGTGTGTGTGTGTGTGTGTGTTGTGTGTGTGTGTGTGTGTGTGTGTGTGTGTGTGTGTGTGTGATGCAACAGTCTCTTATCGCACTGGGGTGTGATGTAACAGTCTCTTATCCCACTGGGGTGTGATGTAACAGAGTCTTATCCCACTGGGGTGTGATGTTCTGCACGTGTGTGTGTGATGTGACAGACAGTGGATGAATGGCTTTGGCACTCAAGCCCCGTGTGGACAGTGAACAGTTAAAAAAGGAAAGTGAATACTGTCACTCAGCGAGCTTCGCCTCTTTGCCTGTGTGTATATCTGCCTGATAGAGGAGGGATTATGCCAACTCTGCAGTGCAATTGTTTGTGGCAGATGCATCGCTGTTAACTGGACATTGGGTCCGCTAGCAACGTGCATTCCCTTGCACTTTAGATGAAATATCTGCCCAGAGGAAAAGGTCAGACATGGTGTGAATTCACAAACCTCTACCCGAGGAGTTGAAATACCTTACACTATGATCTCTACTGAGAAACACACAAGCAAAAGGATTTGCAACCAAATATTAAAAAGACTTTATTTAAGTTTATGTTAATTTGTCCAATTACCTTTGGTCCCCTGAAATGGGGGAGGGGGGACTACGTATAAAAAGTGCTATAATTGCGTTGCTACACGGTTCACTCGATATGGTTGTAAATACCCTCAAATTAAAGCTGAAAGTCTGCACTTTAACCTCATAGTCACTGTTCCATTTCAAATCCAATGTAAGTACAGAGCCAAAACAACAAAAAAATGTCTTACTGTCCAAATACTTTTGGACTGCACTGTATATATACATTAACGTTTTGTTATAGATATTACAGCTCTGTTGTTTTAGTTCCTTTATGGTTAGATCATAAATAACCACAGAAACACTCATTCAAATTAAATGGGGATTTATGAGCAAAACAGTGTCCCCTGCTGGCAAGAAACGGAAGAGGATGCACATTGTACTGTATCAAACATCAATCTATTTCTGATTCAAAATGTAATGTTCGGTTAGACACCAAAGTGAAGGACCAAGGTCAGCTGTAATGCGATTGAACACACTTACTGTACATTGGTCAGGTCATGTGCTGGAAACTATAATGGAAGACTCAAGGATTCATTTGAAAGCATTAAAACAAATCATATCAGGGGGAAAAAAAAGGGATGTTCGCTGCATTTTCCTCTGCACTGAAATGGGCTCTCAATTTGACTTGCAGTAAAGAAAATATTAAAGACCACAACAACCCAATTTCCAAATGGAATTAAGCAGCATTTCCACGAGAGGAGCAGAGTGTGCACGTGTTCAATGCTTTGGGCCTTGGTTCTTGGTCCTTGCGTGGTTTGGTGCTGCTGTTTGTATGGGTATAGAAATCCTGCTGTAATCAGGGTGTGAAATTAACACCAGCCACCAGTCAAATGCCAGTAAAATTTTGATTGTGGCTGGTAAGATTTTCGACTCTAGCAGCCACTTTGGCAGGTAACCAACCAGGTTGTGCTATTGTAAAAGGTAATGTGGCTGGTAAAATGTTGAAAATGGCTGGTGATTTTTAGAATCCACAAGCCAAATTTCATACCCTGGTTGTAATGCAGCTGTGGTATAGCGGTGTAGCAGTGTAATGTAGCTGTGGTGTAGCGATATAGCGGTATAGCAGTTGTACTCAGCTCACCCACAATTTATTGTAGCTGTGGTGTAGCAGTATAGTGGTATAGCAGGCTACTGTAGTTGTGGTGTAGTGGTGTAGTAGGTATATACTCTCAGCTCACCCACAGTGTAATGTACCTGCGGTATAGCAGTATGGTGGTATAGCAGGTATACTCAGCCCACCTACAGTGTAATGTAGCTGTGGTGTAGCAGAGTAGCTGTGTAGTGGTGTAGCGGTATAGCATTATAACATAGCTGTGGTGTAGTGGTATAGCAGGTATACTCTCAGCTCACCTGCATTGTAATGTAGCTGTGGTGTAGCGGTACAGCGGTATAGCAGCGTAATGTAGCTGTGGTGTAGCGGTACAGCGGTATAGCAGCGTAATGTAGCTGTGGTATATCAGTGTAGTGGTAGCGTAGCGGTATAGCAGTATACTCTCAGCTCACCCGCAGTGTAATGTAGCTGTGGTGTAGCGGTACAGCGGTATAGCAGCGTAATGTAGCTGTGGTATATCAGTGTAGTGGTAGCGTAGCGGTATAGCAGTATACTCTCAGCTCACCTGCATTGTAATGTAGCTGTGGTGTAGCGGTACAGCGGTATAGCAGCGTAATGTAGCTGTGGTATATCAGTGTAGTGGTAGCGTAGCGGTATAGCAGGTATACTCTCAGCTCACCTGCATTGTAATGTAGCTGTGGTGTAGCGGTACAGCGGTATAGCAGCGTAATGTAGCTGTGGTATATCAGTGTAGTGGTAGCGTAGCGGTATAGCAGTATACTCTCAGCTCACCTGCATTGTAATGTAGCTGTGGTGTAGCGGTACAGCGGTATAGCAGCGTAATGTAGCTGTGGTATATCAGTGTAGTGGTAGCGTAGCGGTATAGCAGTATACTCTCAGCTCACCCGCAGTGTAATGTAGCTGTGGTGTAGCGGTACAGCGGTATAGCAGCGTAATGTAGCTGTGGTATATCAGTGTAGTGGTAGCGTAGCGGTATAGCAGTATACTCTCAGCTCACCCGCAGTGTAATGTAGCTGTGGTGTAGCGGTACAGCGGTATAGCAGCGTAATGTAGCTGTGGTATATCAGTGTAGTGGTAGCGTAGCGGTATAGCAGCGTAATGTAGCTGTGGTATATCAGTGTAGTGGTAGCGTAGCGGTATAGCAGGTATACTCTAAGCTCACCCGCAGTGTAATGTAGCTGTGGTGTAGCGGTACAGCGGTATAGCAGCGTAATGTAGCTGTGGTGTAGCGGTACAGCGGTATAGCAGCGTAATGTAGCTGTGGTATATCAGTGTAGTGGTAGCGTAGCGGTATAGCAGCGTAATGTAGCTGTGGTATAGCGGTACAGCGGTATAGCAGCGTAATGTAGCTGTGGTGTAGCGGTACAGCGGTATAGCAGCGTAATGTAGCTGTGGTGTAGCGGTACAGCGGTATAGCAGCGTAATGTAGCTGTGGTATATCAGTGTAGTGGTAGCGTAGCGGTATAGCAGCGTAATGTAGCTGTGGTATAGCGGTACAGCGGTATAGCAGCGTAATGTAGCTGTGGTGTAGCGGTACAGCGGTATAGCAGCGTAATGTAGCTGTGGTGTAGCGGTACAGCGGTATAGCAGCGTAATGTAGCTGTGGTATATCAGTGTAGTGGTAGCGTAGCGGTATAGCAGCGTAATGTAGCTGTGGTATATCAGTGTAGTGGTAGCGTAGCGGTATAGCAGCGTAATGTAGCTGTGGTATATCAGTGTAGTGGTAGCGTAGCGGTATAGCAGCGTAATGTAGCTGTGGTATATCAGTGTAGTGGTAGCGTAGCGGTATAGCAGCGTAATGTAGCTGTGGTATATCAGTGTAGTGGTAGCATAGCGGTATAGCAGCGTAATGTAGCTGTGGTATATCAGTGTAGTGGTAGCATAGCGGTATAGCAGCGTAATGTAGCTGTGGTATATCAGTGTAGTGGTAGCGTAGCGGTATAGCAGGTATACTCTCAGCTCACCCGCAGTGTAGCCCCCAGGGAGCGCAGGCCGGTGGAGTGCCTGGCCAGCTTCAGCACTCTAAAGATTCTCATGAGGCGGAAAACCTGCACCAGCTTTCCCAGGTTCCCCAGCTCCGACTCGCCGCCCGCCACCAAGTCGAAGAAGACGGTGATGTAGATGGGCACCACGGAGACAATGTCAATCATGTTGAGGGGGTGCCGGAAGAACTTGCGGCGGTTGGGCGCCAGGAGCATGCGCGTCACCACCTCGAAGGTGAACCAGCAGATGCAGAAGAGCTCCAGGGCCTGCATGGTGGGGTCCTCCACCAGCTGCTCGTTCTCGTCGTACTGCTGGTACTCGGGGAGGCTGTTGATGCACATGATGGAGATGGAGGTGAGCACCACCCCGATGGACAGCAGGCTGAAGAGCTTGCTGGGGATGGAGTAGCCCGGGTTCTCCAGGGTCAGCCACAGGCACTTCCTCAGGTTGCCGCACCGCATGTCCTGTGTTGGGTCGAGAAGGAAAAATACTCCACTTGGCTTATGATAAATAGACGATCCTGTCAGAAAATCCAATTTTAAGGGTCTTTATTTCTGCGGAAAGAGCACGCCTGCTGACGTTGCCAACACCGTACTAAAAAGGCATTATTTACAGCAATCCTTTATACCTTCAAAGAAGGGCTGTACAATCGTGTTCGTGCCAGCATTAAGGTCAATCAGTTCGTTAGGTAGAAAAGTTTCAAAAGTTTCAGCTGCAAAAAGTTTCACCTTTTTCTCTCAAGGCCTGTAGGAGTCGAGGATAGGCCCCGGTCTGTGACATATTGACACTTAGCTCACATGATTGCCCAGCCAGCCCTTATCGGATGGAAAATAACGGGCAAAGTTGAAAAAACGACAGAATACGTACGTTTATATAACTTTTAATAAGAATAATAAGCAAAATAATATAAAAAACCCTTCACCTGGAACTGCTGGATGTCCTTGTTGAGGTCGGAGATCTCGTCCACCGAGGTGTCGATGCTGCTCACGTCGCTGTCCTCGTCCCAGCTCTTGTGTCGGTTCTCCAGCTTACGGTCGTGGTAGCGGTAGCTGCAGCAGCTATCCAGGAAGAACTCGTTGATGCCCCAGTACTCGATCTCCTGGCAGAAGGAGAAGACGCAAAGCTCGTCCATGATGTGCAGCTTACCCGTCTGGTAGAAGTGCAGCACGTAGGGGAAGAGGCCCGGGTTTCGGTCGAAGTAGAACTCCCCCTGCTGGACATCGTAGTCATCGCAGACCTGCAGGATGTCCTCCTCTGAGCGGCAGGCCAACAGCCGGCCCAGCCGCGTGTCCGGAAACTTCCGCAGCGCGCTGGCGCACAGGGTCCTTTTCAAGCCCCCCACGTTGATGTGCACCAGCACGTCCTCGGGGTCCGACACCCAGCGAGGCGGGTTCTCGTTCACCATACTGCCACACTGTAAAAACCAAAAAAATCTTAAAAAGTACCATTTTCATGTAGCACTTGTTTCTTGCTTTCCTGCTTGTATCCTGTACCTTTCTTGTTTTTGTGATGTTGTAGTTTATCATTTCTTACTGATCTAGCCTTAAGACTTAGCCAGCCATTGCTCACTGTGTGTACTCGACTCAATGTTCACGTCTATGAATAGCTGCTACATTATAATAGAAATGTCCTGTTTGTTTTGTAGTTGCTTCAACGACCTTCGGTATGCACTTATTGTACGTCACTTTGGATAAAAGCGTCTGCCAAATGAACGTAATGTAATGTAAATGAAAAAGCAATTGGCACTTGCTTCTTTAGTTTTAGTATACGTGACATGAATCTCAACCCAGTGAAGGTTTGAAACGATGAAAGTTTTTTTGACGATGAGAGTTCCGCAGGTGTGAGAGTGGTGTGGAACGCCTCCTTTTAGGCATTACCATTGACTAAGGTAAAAATAGCACGGTCTCTTTGAGGGTCCAATTCCAGAGGATCTATTGACCGTTTGAAATGTAGGTTTGCCTCAGATCCAATAAAGTGGCCGGATGTAAATGACTCAATTTCTAAGAAATAACTGGAACAAAAATAGTCTATTAAAAAGGACATTGTGTATCAATTGATGTGTTTTTTTCCCAGTTCATACCCACATTAAAACTGTATAAAAGTGGGACCACAGAGTGCTGATGCTCAATTTATATCATGCAGACAAAAAAGTGCCACATTCAAGCTTAAAAGATGACGCTGTTTCTTATGCTTAATTCTGGATGCACAAACAAACGCTTGTATCTGTGCATACGGTACTCCAGGCATCCATGTCACATTTATGTCCATAAATTCATATTCATATTGACTGTTCTGGTACAATAGAGAGAACAGTGAAACAGAAAGGGCTGCAATAAATTAGGATTCCTGTACAATGATGTTTTTAACTTGAGGAACAGTGGGAGATGATTCAGTTAGAGAGGCATTACCAAATTACCCATCTGTTATTCCATCTTTAAACTACCTGCAATTTCAGTTAGTTAGAATAGAGTAAGTCTCATTCTAACCAACATCCTCACACTTATTCAATGCCTCTGCTTTGTATTTTCCACTTTCTAATAAATAATCATAAAGTAATAACAATGAGTGACATGAATATTCTGTGTTGCATATGTCTGTAGACTGTACAGTTGCTGATTAATACACTAAACTAAACTGGGAATATTGTTATTTGGGGGGATTATTATAATCTACATTATGATTTAGAGGAGGCAAATTCATTTGAGGGCCACCTCTACTGATGGTTTATCAGCAGAAAAACCTACACATGTTGTATCTTAACTAAACCTAGACAAACAACCAAAGAAAAACTGAGTTTACTGTGGGAATTGTGACTGATTGTATTTTTCTTGCTGCAGTGAGAATGACAGTCGGGCTGACAGATATGATTATCATCTGCTATGAATGTTACCAGATATTTCAGAAACAGGACGTACATCATGTATTGGCTCTGAAGAACGGTTTTCAGAAGGTACGTTTCCCTTTGTCAATCATGGTTTCCATCCTTTCAAAAAGCCCCATATTTCAATTGAGGAAAACTCCATTCAGGGAGACACCTTTTGCCTTTGTTTTCTTCAAATAGAAACACCAATAGGAGACTGAGTTATTGTAACAGATGGTCCTCAAAATAGACGACAGGTATGACGATCTTCCCTCCTTTTGGAGTAAACGAAAGAAGCTTCAAGCAGCACTTCTAGTCTAAGTTATGTAACGCTTCAGGGATAATGAACGTAGTAAGTTCTAGCAGCTACTTGCGCACAATAAAATTTCCAGTGTTATTTCTAACAGAATTAGTATGAGTCAAGTATGTACTCTATTAGAGTTAAAAGTACTCTGTACGAGTTGATTTAACACTTAACATTTTACAGTGCATTGTCTAGATGTGCAGCAATGAGGAGGAGTGAGTTCTTCAGAGTTTTTCCTTGACTATGAAAGCAAAAGTAGACTTCATTAGACACTTGAAATTACATGAAACTATCACATTTCGTAAAACCTCGTAGCCTACCTTCCAGTCTCATTTAGCCTACGACTCACTACGGCTCAGACATTGTACGGAGTCTTATGATGAATTGCCAAGACTTAAAGCATTTTGAACTACATTATGTTCATCATTCCGATGATGGAGTTTTAAAGTCAAATTTTTGAGGTACTACCAAGTACACCCCCCCCCCCCCCCCCCCCCCCACGCGCAATAGAAAAGTCATATCTCTTGATATTACTCAGCTAACCAAAATGAGGTGTCTGACCAAATGCAGCGATGCGCACACCGCCACTGCGATAGGCTACGCCGTGGAGGACAGAAAATAAAGTTAATCAATAATTTATAAGAAAGGGAATCTTAGCAAGAACCACTGTACTGGAAAATATTCAACTAAAAATACTGCATTCAGAAAAATAACATTCATAACATGGCCATTTTTGTTTACCTTTAGATCACTTGTTTTACTGATTATTCGCTTAAGAAAAAGAGGGGAGCCTATATATGTATAAGCAACAATAACAACAGCAACGACAATACAACTAGTTACTTTTAAAATCGGTGTGTAGCGTTATTTGTTGAAGATATGTACCAGTCACAGATGATTTTCTTAAATCCCTTCCATTTCAACATAATTTGAAATGCTCATATATTCAAAAATCTGTTCAATGTTGCTACGATTTGGAACATCATTTATCGTCAAACGCCATCAACCTGGGAATTATCCTACCTGCTGATATTTTTCTAGCGTCGCTCCTCACAAAATCTCCCTTCTATCCCATTTCTTCTCCTATTCGGAAGCCCTTGGGAAACACTTTGGCAAAGTCATCCTGTAATTGCCATTATTTTGGTTTATCAGTTTTTTCTGTCAAATATTGCAATTTACTCAATATTTTAACTATCCACAAGACCATTTCATTTTCCTCCGCTGCTCAATGCACGTGCATCGGTGTTTTGCTGTACTTTATCTGTTGTCCTGCGAGCGCAGCATCTCCTTTGATCTGCGCCCAGCGATACTCCCGTCACCCGCTCTAAAAGTTAAGGGTTCATCGATATTTTACTGCATTCTCTGCAAGGGACCGTGTAAATATTACCCTAGCTCCTGTAAATACTTTCTACATCATCTTGGACTATTTGACCAGTGGCGGGGCCAGGCCGTTGCCACTTTCATTCGCGCTGGCGCTATCCATTGGACCTCTCTCGCGAGCCACTTTCATTCGCGCGCGCTGTCCATTGGACCTCTCTCGTATGGAGGGACATTTGTGTTTTTATTATGCAATCAACCAGAATAGATTTGAGAGCAAAACTTTTCAAACTGCAATCAAAAAAAAGATTTGAGAGCAAGACTTTTCAAACTGCAATAAAAAAAAAAACAGATTTGAGAGCAAAACTTTTCAAACTGCAATCAAAAAATGTTGCATTGCAAGTAAAATAAATGTGTGATTAAAAATGTATTAATGCGAATAAAAAAACTTTGTTTGCGAATCTAAAGGTTTTGTTTGCAAATTCAAAACATTTGATTCCAAATAAAAAATGTTTGTTTGCGAATCAGAAAGTTTTGTTTGCCATTCAAAAACCTTTGTTTGCGGTTCAAAAAGTTTTGCTTCTTGTTCCGCTGAATCTCGTGGGCGGGACCTACGCTGAAATACGTAAGACGCGTCTCCATTGGCCAGTCTAAATCGGAGTGTATCTTTTGGTCATTCGATTTTCCGTTCAGAAACGGGTATTAAAAAACAAAAAAACAAGTGGTCATTTGATTTTCGTTTTAAAATACAAAAATTAAAATTGAAATACAAGGCGTTTTTCTTTTTCATGGTCAAAAAGGGATGAGCGAAATTTAAAAAATGGTTTGATTTTCATTTTATATTTCGAATAACAAAAAATAAAATCACTAGACAACAGAAACGAAAAAAGGCCCGTTTTTTCATATTCTGAGACCGGATGTGGTCATTTACAAGACAAGACTGTCTGGCTTGATTAACGTTGCATTCACCTGAACGCTACACGGCGTTCACAACACAAAAATGTTCACTGGGTAACAGAAAAACGCAATGGTTATTTAGTCTTCAAATGCCCATTTTGTAATCATATAACCTCAAAATCATGCTTGGATTTTTTTCTCGGAAGATCAGGCTAAACAAGCTGTTATTGGCGTGTGTCAAAATAAATATTCATTATTTTACGTCTCTTTTATTTATTTCAATGGGTATTTATTTCCACTCGTATTTATTTCAAGGCGTAGACCTATACATTTCAAGTCGGCATGAAAGGGCATGTTCAGCTCAGTCCATAAATAGCCTATAAAAAACGAAATACCGCTCACTTGTAGTTTTATACATATAGGCTAATATAATACATATATGAGTCACATAAAGATCAGCGTATTTTTGTAGTGTATTGACAGATGCAGACTTCCCCTGAGAAAATATGCTAGGTCTATAACTCCCTTAATGCTGAACTTATTTTCGTGTTAGAAATGTCAGAAATATCTGCATAACACAGGTTACCTTATTGCCAAATTTCCCAGAACAGCTCGCATATTTGCAAAAGGCCTTTTAACGACTATAGCCTACATGAGTCAAAATGTCGAGGTTTTTTGTTGTAAATTAATTTATAATTTCAGAGAAATATGAATAGGCTGCTATAATTGGGACGTCAACAACTACCACTAGGGGGCCACCGTGCATTGGGTAAGCGTCATTAACAAGGGGTAGCCTCAGGGGCGAAGGATTATGGGGGGACACGGGGGACGTGTCCCCCCCAATGTTTGGAAAGAGTCGAATTGTCCCCCCCAACCATAACTGATCCCTCTCCCATGTAGAGCTTACCGTCAGTAAAGGCTGCAACAACGGTAAAAATGGCTTAAATTTATGCGAAAAGATATGTAACGCCCGTAAACATGGGATGAATTATCGACCCACCCCCTCGCTACTTCAAACAGTAGCAATGGTTTATCTAATGGCCACAACAAGTTCGAGTTTATGAAAGCACAAATGGGAGATGTAGTCAACAATTAAAGGCGATTGCTCAAGCCGATAATACTATGGACTTCAATTCCCATAACCCAGTGTTTTAGATAACGTTATGGCTATGTTATAATCAGGTTGGTTGTAATGGAGAAGTCAGACCGCAAAAAAAGACGAGAAACTTCACGGAGTATGAAATCGAGACGCTCGTTACGGGGGTAGAGCGGATGGTTTGTTTGGTGTATAGGCGGCCTTCGCTACGTTTCATTCGTTTCACCTCAAACCGTCCTCTCAACTGAAAATCAAATCAAATCAAAATCCCCACAGTGAATAAAAGAACCGTCGACCCAGAAGTTTCCCCATTAAGGTAGGCTAGGCTACTTTAGGCGCCGTTCCTAACCTAATAACTACTCCTTATTTTTCTACAGTTTATGCCTTAGCCTATATATACGTAAAAAAGTACATGTTTTTTCATAACAACAAGCAATGTATTACACTACAGCCGCGAGTGCGATAACGTTAGGTAGCACTGTGGAAATGTCGACGTTGCTGGACAATTGAATAGAGTATCTCTTCAGGGTTCATCAGAAAACAGTTGGAGCATCTAGTTAAAGGTAGGTTATTTGGTTCCTTAAAATGTTTATTTTATTTCCCTGTGCAACATGAGAGGCTGATGTATTACATTACATTCATTTAGCAGACGCTTTTATCCAAAGCGACGTACAGTAAGTGCATACAGAGACATCATCAAGATCACTACAGAACAGACAAGACAAAGCACATCCTTCCTATAATGTAGCAGCTATCCCTAGTAATGAACGTTGACTGTAGTTCACAGTAAGCTGTGGGTAAATCAGCAATAGGCTACTACACTTCTATTCTAAATACTATTATAAACTATAATAAACAGACAGGAAAACACAGGGATTCGCAAGCGGCGACACTGTAAGAATCCTGCATCGGAATTATGAGGCTTCTCTTAAAGTTGTAGCCTAATTTAGAAGTTAAGAGAAATGTGAATACCATAATTGGGATGTCAACGACTACCACTATAGGCAGTGGTTCTTAAACTCGGTCCTGGGGCCCCCTGCATATGCTGGGTTTCGTTCGAACCACAATTGCAATCCCAGAATTTGAACAAGGTGTTGATTTTTCTTTATTAGGTGTTTTTCATATTTAGAGGGATTATTTCCCTTCTGAAGCCACATTATGTTAGCAATAGCTATGCATGTCATGAAGAATAAAAGTCAAATATTCACATTGTGCTATATTGCAAACAATTACAAAAAGAGAGGTAAAAATGTTTTAAGTGATCAAATTAAACAAATTAAAGACTGAGGTGAATCAATAGGCTCCTAATTGGTGAAATTGTGGACACATTGGCAACTAAAACTAGAGACTTGGTAAATAATGAACAATTCAAAAGACAAAGCAAATGATAATGAGCCAAACCTGCATTGTGTTGCCTCGTTTCCTACATCCTCCTATCTGATCCTTGCATCCTTTCCTTTTGTCCTCCATTGGGTGGAGTTAAGGGGCGAGGAAAGGAGGCAACATGTAGGCCTATTACGCAAATGGAACGCCCTTGCTCAATCAAGCGTCATCGTCATATTATGCTCACGTGCCTAACTATGATGCTTTTTAGCTTATTTTTTCATGAATAGTTATATTTTGTTAGTTATAAAGAATGAGTGTCATATGCATTAGCGCTTTATAATAAATGGAAAGGAACGGTAAAATTACATTTGTGTAGGGGTGTGCCTGCGACATGGCAGATGTGAAGAGTGGTGGATAATTTATACACGACACGCATTCCGAGAAAAGGCTTTGGCAAAGGCTACACTTGTGTTTCCTTACTGAAGCATCCTCCGGGAGCCTTCTCGTTCCCCAATCCTCACTCCTCAGAGGAGCATTTAGCGGTTTGGAATGTCCTTAAAGATGGCGAACCTCGATCGATTTCCAGGTCAGGCGAGGACCGAGGAGAAGAGGATGGATAGCATAAGCGATTGGAATCCACCCTGGATCTCTCTCGTGCAAAAGTGGTTCGTTTCCTCACGCGTTTTTCAACCGACTTTTGTCCACAACCGCGCCTCATACTTGTATAGTTGCTGAAGCAACCCCAAGATTTGGCATAGCAACTCCAAAGCAACCCCAAGAGTTCCATTATGAAAAAGCAGTGTGTCTGCACGTGTGTGGGAAAGGGGCGAACTGCAGTAAAAAGTAAGTGATCCTGTAAGGCGTGGTTGTGGCCAACAACCGCCGAAAATAAAGCCAACGTTCAGGGAATATCTGTCGGTGTGTTATTTAGTAGCAGCGAACGCTACAATACTATGAATAAATATAGACACGACACCATTTTCTCAAACGAAGTCGCCAGACAATTCGTTCTACTCCTTGATCTCGGGACTCGGGAGAATGCGTCAGGTCATGACCTTGGCCAGTTGATTGATTTTGAGCGCATCTATCTATCTAACCCGAGCTGAAAAATGAGAAATATCTCGTCCTCAAACGACCACGGACCTCAGAAACACCAGGGTCAGAGAAAAATGTTAACTGCTGTCCCCGGCGAAATCGAAAGGCAGGACAAGTTGGACAACGACAGGCAGGATATTGAGCACGTTCGCATTTGCGAGGAATATCAGGAGGAAGAAGAGCCGCTGTCCCCCCCATCTGATCAGCAGTTAGCCACCGCCGCTAGCTGCAGCCCCCCCAACACTGGGCCCGCTGATATTAGCCAGACTCCAGACGAAGGACCACAACGCCCTATTCTGCGAAAATACCCAGCTAAGTGCGGTGTTCAAATGTGATTCTTTATGATGCTTTTGCCATGAACCACAACAAGGCGCTTTGGCCTGCTATGAGAGACGTCGATTGGTGAGTAGGCTAATGTTAAATAAAATTACATTATTTATTTTAACACAGTAGGCCGATATGTGTACAGTGTAGTAACGTTATATGTGTTGGCAATGACAATAGGCCCAGGCTACTCGTCGATAGTATACATTACATACCTGTTGATTAGGGGTGTCACAATACCGATTCGAAATCTAAAATCGATCGAAATGAGCGTTCGATTTCGAACTTCGAAATCACAAGCTGGTTCGCGATTCTCCAAGTTTTTTTTTTCTCTCCACCCCCGCCCCCCGCGCGCTCTTCTTAGCCTTTCATGTGATGGGTAAAATGTAAAAAAAGTAGCCTACTTGGCCATCTCTAATGTAAGCGTTTCCGACTAAACGAAACTTGACGCCTTCCACTGCATTTTGTTCGTCCACGCAGGCGTGCGTCCGAAGAAAAAAAAACAACGATATTTCAAAGAAGACACAGCTGCTAGTTAACCGGTAGCCTGCATTACTTTTCGACACACCATGGCCACTGCCGGAGTCGGAGATGGAGAAACAGAACTGGAAAATCCTCCTGCTTCCCTCAAGTCACCGGTGTGGCAACATTTTGCCTTCCCCGTGAGTTATATAAACAACGAACGCGTCATTGACAAAATAACAACAGTTTGTCGGCTATGCTACACGCGAGTACCATACGCCACCTCAGGCAACACGTCAAATATGGCAGGACACATTCGCAGGCATCACAAAGAAATAGATTTGACTGGGAAAAAAACATTGACACAGGCAACTCAAATGACAACCCAAATGACAGTCAGGGCATGAAAAAAAACGTGTAAATAGTTAATAGCGTGGTACATGTTCAACTGTTTATTATTTCAGATATTAGTTTGTTAAAGCTCTCAACTGTTCAAAGAATGTGAACACGCTCATCTTTTTAAAGAAGAATTTGAAAATGTAAATGACCGTTGTCAGGGCATAAAACCAATGTGTAAATTGTTAATAGCGTGGTAAATGTTCAACTGTTTATTCTAGAGTCTAGTTTTGATAAAGCTCTTAACTGTTTAGGTGTGTTTAAATATTCTCATATTTTTGTTATTATTTATAATTGTTATTATTCAAATAAAAGTTACTTATTGAGAAACAAGTATTTTTCTTTACAAATCAAGACTCGATAGTCTAACAATGGCATAGCCATTAGTTAGACTATAGTGCTGGAAAAAAATTGTGCTGAAGAAAATCGAATCGAATCGTCACCTTAAAATCGAAAGTCAAATCGAATTGCGGATTTGGAGAATCGTGACACCCCTACTGTTGATAGTAGCCTATTGATCGCGTCAATGTATTCATGTTGGAGTTTGAGTGAGATTTTTTGTCATGTTAACTTGGCAATATGTGATGATGACAATAGGCTACTTTCATGTTTCATGTTAGGTCTAGATTGGACAATTGTATAAATTTTTGAGTGTGTGAGATGGCAGTCACATAGCGTGTCGGTGTTCACGTGGTGTTGTCTTTGTTGTTGTTAGTACTATAAATAGCTGGCTGACTGTGGCTAGTGTTATTGTAGCCTACTCACTCTGTAAGTCACTTTAATAAAAGTGCATCGAATTTCAAAATGCTTGTAAATTCGAATCTAGTCGGATATGTAGTAGGCTATGGCTGCGCGATTGTTGCGTGTGTTGCGTGATTGTGGAAAGCTACCCCAGTCAAACATTCCTGGCGCCGCCCATGTATTTGACCAACACAATATCACAGCAAAAAAATGTGAAACTCCTTAAAGCTCTTTTTTGTTGGACTATGACATATGTCTGCTGAGCTCTGTAGTATCATGGATAATATTCATAATGTTTTTCTAGTATTTTCAAGTAAGACATGTAGCCTATACTTTTTATAAAATTTATCGACCAGCAGGGGTCACTAGATAGCAATGCACACGGATCCGACTGAACCCTCTTTCTACTTTTTTGAAATCACTTTCTACTTTTTACACTATTTCCTATTCATGCCATCATTAGGACAATAATAACATGCACTTCTTCCCCCAGAATCACAAATAAAGTTTTTCTTCTGTCAAAACATGAAATTATATCAATTGAGCAGTTGTAATGATAACAACTACATATAAAGTACATAAACACAGCTATAAATAGCACTAACACTGACAGGGAGTTCAGCTAATTCCCTTGACTCATCCTGTAAATAAACAGGGCTTTATTCTACTTTTATCTGCACCGTCTAATTTTAAACTGACATTTAAATCCCCTTTCAAAGCATTTTCATGTAATGCAATGTTTGATGTAATACCTTTATGAATATTTACTTTCTAACCTTTCTTCTTAGCTCATTATACATAAATATTAATGATTTATTAATCATTTGTGTGATTCTTTTATGAAATGTGAACATCCAGGTTAAACAAAGTTGCCATCGGTTTTCGTTGATTCAGAAGTGAGTTCACACAGATTGTACTGTAGTGTGGTGCTTTATATGATGTCCATTTAAGAAGATCCTCAGGTATCATTCACTATACAACGTTCTCATCCTATATGCTTTCATTCCTCAAGCAATAAGCCATTACTTCATCACACTGTAGACACTGTAACCTTCTACCAATTTTATTTACTATTCCCTTATTTCAGGTGATGTTAAGTGAGCGTTTAACATAAAATTGTTGTCATGCTTTGAAAAGGTGGCCCTGTAAACATTTTCTCGAAAGCTTCTGGTCAGGGATGATAAGCGAAGTTAAGTTTTTTTGAGATCTGACTGGATCAACCAAGATTTGTCCAGCATTGTGCTATAGGTCAGTGGTCAAATTGGCTTAAATCACCAACTCCAATTGGAAAATGAAATAATGATTAGCCAAAAGAAGCCACTGATTGCTAATTTATTCATAATTTGGGTAGTTTTTTCACCAAGATTTTTCACCAAAAATGTCAGCATGGTCAAGTTCATGCATAGAACCATAAGGTTATGAGCCTGACAGGTGAGACTAACATGGCTGTGTGTGTGTGCTGTGTGTGTGCTGTGTGTGTGCTGTGTGTGTGCTGTGTGTGTGCTGTGTGTGTGTGTGTGTGTGTGTGTGTGACTGACAATGTGAAGCACTATGCAAACTTTATAAATTGTCTAAATCCCACAGGCCTGTTATATCTCATCAGAAAACTAAAATGCAAGACGTTTAATGTTTTATGAAATTGCAATGTGTCTAAAACATAAAAGAGACAAAAGATGAGACTTTATTTAGCTCTACAGGGCTTGAGATTGCAGGTTTGATTCCCAGGTGTGAGGCACTGCCATTGTACCCCTAAGCTAAAGTCACCTAACCCGAACTGCCTCAGTAAAATATCCAGCTGTGTAAATGGATTGTTGGTAAAGAATGTAGGCTGTCTAAATTACCCTGGATTAGAGAATCTGCTTAATGCCCAGTGTTTCCCCTACCGTTATCTTGGCCGGGCGGCCCGCCCGGCCAAACTCACGTGCCGCCCGGCTTGAACAAGAGGGAAAATAAATAATTTTAATGAAAATTAAAAAAAAAAAAATATTATTATTTTTTTTAAAATGTAGCTGCAATATTTCCCTTACCGCAGAATGCGGGAATGATCAAAATAGCATCGGGAAAAACCCTTGCCAAAACAGCTTCGGTTTCCCGTTAGGCCTAATTAAAATTTTCAATAGCGCTATTATGAGGGTGTAATTATAGTTTCCGCCTCTACGCAAAATGGCGCACTTTCACCGCCCGGCCTGAAAAAAAATCTAGGGGAAACACTGATGCCTAATATGTAATGTCATTGAAAGTCAGGACACTTGCTTTAGCGCAGAAGCAGTAATGACAGTGTTGAAAGATATAAACTGTTAACATCAAATCAAAACATATTTACATGCCGATTACAAAAATGACAGAATACAAAAATACTGTCACAAAAATAGTATCACGCTATGCTACATAGCATACTCCAACCAAAGCAAGGATGGGGCAAGTGTAAAACCCCCTCCCAAAGTAGTATAGAACAGGAAACCTTGTATGAAGGAGTCAATCCTCCCCTGGCCATCTCACAATGTGGATTCACAGTGACCAACATAGTCAAGTCAGTTCTTCAAGACAGTGTAAATGAGAGTCGGACTGCTATACAAGATGTACGACATAATTGCAAATGCGTTAAACTTCAAGTTTAAGTTTCAGTTGTCTGGAAGAATACATTGCTTCACTTCTCACCATTAATAATTAAAGAGATGCATTATGGGAAAAGACCCTACCCAGGAGTTGTACGTCAAGTCACTTCACAACCCTAAAATCAGGATAAACTAACCTTACAAAGTCACCCATACTTGACCACAGCTAGCATTCTATATAACCTGCAACATATTATAATTTTGTCCCTGGCATTGCAAGTTTCCACCAGACGTAGCCTAAAGCTCCCCTGGATCTTGCCCAGGATTCAAGAGTAGAAGCTGTCCCTGGTGACCATGTTTGGACCTACCATTAATACTCCCATTGACTCTCTGTGTTTTGATTCACTTCATGTAAATATAGAGGATGCTCTTGACGTATATATTGCTGCTCTTAAAAAGTACAAAGAAGAGTAACTAAACTGGTTCTTGGTGGGAATTAGTTAAAGGTAAATCCTGCACTAATTTCGGGAACAATGACACAGTGCTGAATACCTTTTCTGAGCAAATTGAATCTCTGACCTGAAAAGTGTTTTAATAAAGTATTATGTATCCTATGTGATGATAATTTATCATAATTATCAATGTAACCTATATTATTATTAAAACAATAATTGTTATTATTTTCATCAATACTCAATCAATGATAGATACGTGATAAATTGTCATGGTACCAAACATACATTCTTAAAAAGTATGCATTTGGTAAAACTCTATTTATTTGAATATTTAAGGAGTATTTCATTCAGAAAACTCCAAACTTCTTTGGGGGAATTATAATTGCTCCGAAAGCCAAAAGTACTCCATAAAAAAGGCTAAAGGCTGTTTTTACATCTAAAGAATACATTTTTTAAAAATTCTTTTTAAACGCAGTATTCACAAGTCGATGTGCCTTTGTCTTTGTGAATGCTGCCCTCTGGTGTGAAATAGCAGTACAGAACACATTTCTAAAATTTTTGCTCAAAATTTCTCACCACTTTTCCGACGTATCTCAGGGTAGGAGTTCATTCAGAAAAAAAATAAATAAGGTTCTGATGCAGAATCAATTTTTTCATATTAGATTAACATGGAGAAAGGAATCTGGGTCCTAAAACGTTATTGAATTTAAACTTAAACTTTAATCTTAAAATCATTTCCCAACTTGTGCTTACTCTTGATTTATGAAAATAGACAGAGACAAATTACTCCTACTGCTTACGTTGATTTAAAGTGGCGTATCTGCGTCACCTGTGATATATAAATCTCAAATTAACTTCAAAAAGAACGTGCTTGACAATGACCACGTGAATACTGCCATTTTCCTCTAAATAAGGTTGCTTTTCAACATTGCTTGTACTATTCATGCCTAAAATTGATTGTCAATTAAATGTTATTCTTAAAGCATGAACACAGCACTCAAACGTGCAGTAGCCTAGGGTACCTCCACATAACCAGCAGATAATGAACGTATGTCTATAGTATAAACTTTGCATAGAGATACGGTCATATCCACGTCAAAGTTTTCTGCGTAAGCCACGATTTAAGATACAATTTGATTGTGAAGACCCCAATTATTGTTGAGGCCCCTAACTCCTGCACGCACACACGCACGCGCATATATCATTTGATATTTGGTATGATAATTATGAAACAATACGTTGATAACTGACAATGAGGCATCAATGCACAGTCATACATGTAACTGGAACGTGGAACATCAAGAGCTGTAACTGTCCACCGAGTGGAAATAAAAAGTTGTGCCCTATTACTATATATCAGTGGGAGTGAGAATGTTCCAGAGTAGGGCTATTTGCCCAAGCACAGCTCTCTCATCACTTAAACAGACACAAACAGATGACGGACAAACTCTGAGCATACTCATGTGCAGTTTGTGGATAATGTATACTTTATTATTCTGAAATATATATTTTTTTAAAAACATAGACTTATTTGACATACGCCTTCAGAAGTCGGCAATAATAGGTTTATAGGTAAATAGTTAAATTGGTCTGCATTCATCGATTTAAAATGGGAAAAAGCCAGTGTAATCATGATGTCATAGGGAGAATTGTAACAAAATGTCTCTTGGACATACAGTTGAAGTCGGACGTTTACATACACTTAGGTTGAAGTCATTAAAACTCATTTTTAAGCATTCCACAGATTTCATTTTAGCAAACTATAGTTTTGGCAAGTCAGTTAGCACATCTACTTTGTACATGACACAAGTGATTTTTCCAACAATTGTTTACAGACAGATTATTTAACTTTTAATTCACTATATCACAATTCCAGTGGGTCAGAAGTTTACATACACTAAGTTGACTGTACCTTAATATTTTAATATTTGGAAACGAGAGTTTATGGTGTTTTTTGAAGGATTTTCTATATGCCCGACCAGATCCATTGTGTAAGTTTGCTGTGACAGGAGCAATGAGCAATATATCTCAAGACTGCACAGTTTGTCAAAATGTTGATATGGACCAGTATGATCGTAAATAACCTTATAACAGGGCTTAACATGATAAATACCAAACTTCTCCTTTAATGTGTGTTTGACAGATCCAGTGGTTTAGCAGCATTTCAAACTTCAGTTAAGTTGAGACATGATTAATTCAATTAGAATTCATCTTTGTTATTACCAGGGCAACATGTCAATAAACATAAATTCCCTTAAAATTATTCCTAGCCATTCAAGAACAAGTCAAATGAATAAAATATAAAACAGTTCTGATATTGTATAATTCTGTGATATGATTAATAAATAAATTCATTTATTAGTTTTATTATTGTGAAAGATTGACTTTTAGTTTACTTAAGTACATACATATGCATGCTTCTATATGGTAGGAATATGGTAGGATGTTTGTCACCCTCTTTTGATGGTTTACCTAGCAGTCATAATGCTTGATAAGTGATAAAAGTATCCTGTGTTCAGACATCTATGGTATGAGTCTGGGCCTTCCCCCTCCACAATCTGCATGATCCACAAGCTCTTTTAAAGGGGCAGACATCTATGGTATGAGTCTGGGCCTTCCCCCTCCATAATGTGCATGATCCACAAGCTCTTTTTAAAGAGGCAGACATCTATGGTATGAGTCTGAGCCTTCCCCCTCCACAATCTGCATGATCCACAAGCTCTTGTAAAGGGGTATACTTGATGTGAATTGACAGGTATGTATTTCTGTATGCAATATCGTTCGTTTTACTTGAAATTTGAATGTTGCAATACAATACTACTCTAAATCAGTATTTCCCATTTTCTTGCAAAAACACAACACCTTTGCTTACATTTTGGTAAGCAATGGTTTACCTAGCAGTCATAATGCTTGATAAGTGATAAAAGTATCCTGTGTTCAGACATCTATGGTATGAGTCTGGGCCTTCCCCCTCCACAATCTGCATGATCCACAAGCTCTTTTAAAGGGGCATACTTGATATGCATTGACATGTATGTATTTCTGTATGCAATTTCATTCGTCTTACTTGAATTTTGTATGTTTCAAGCAATACTACTCTAAATCAGTATTTTCTTGAAAAAACACAGTACCTTTGCTTACATTTTTTAGACAAATGGGTGACATTTATGCCAGAATGTGAAGAGAGGAAAACAAAGGAATCACTAGATGTAGTAAAACAAAGGAATCATTATGTTTAATGAAGCAAAGGAATAATTTGATGACTTAACTGAAAATTTGACTAGATAATTAAGGTACATCCTACTCTTTTCTCTCATCCTACAAATACTATGGGATCTAAGGTACCAATTATCCAAGGTCTGCTGTTACTTCTGACTCATTATATATGCAGACCCTCCTAACATGATCTACCCTAAAAAACTTTCAACAAATAGTTTGAGGACCCCTGAACAATTAATTAGCCAGTCAATAATCAAGAATACTGTAGCTGCTTGTACTTTGTGAGAGGGTAATTAGTCATTTTAAAGGTGTGTGTGTGTTTGCGCGCGCGCGTGCGCATGTGTTATAGTGTCTACGAGTGCGCATATGCATGTGTGTAGGCAGTACAACACTACAACTAATTTCCGAGAGTATTAAGTTGTGGAAGGACTGTATATTTCTTGTATATATTTCTTGTCTGTATTTTTCACATTGGTTTCCGTTAATCTAGCTGATGTAAATATTTGTGAAACATACATTTCCCACTGGCATTTCATTACTGTCTCTCCACCACACAATAATATCTTTGACGGACAGGCAATTGAAAATTTATTGTGAACTCTCACAGCGTGTAGACCGGGTAGGTCTAACCTTTACAAAAGACAATCTGCGCATGAAATGGGCCTTCATATACTTAAACAACTTCTGGTCTCTAATTCCATAGATCAGTGGACTTAAGAGCCTCGGGAAAACATTTGCAATGAGATAAGTCGCGAATAGTATCTTCGTCCTCTGCTTAGGGTACAACTGCAGGAAAATCATGTCACACCAAGGGGCAACGTAAGAGAGCATACACAGGGACACCTGCACCGCGTGCAGCAGGATCGTGTTCCGAGCCTTTTGGGCCGAAACGGGATCGCTCCCTGCGGCTTTCGCTGCAAACATGACTCTAAGATAAGTGTAGATCAAAGTTAGCCACACGAAAGCAAGGTAAATAGCTAGCACTGCCATAGTTTTAGGCATATGGTAGGGCGTATTGTATACGTTCATGGGTACACATATAAGAGCAGTGGGAAATAAATTGAGCGGATGAGTTGCGAGTGTAATCACGAGGTCCGACATCGCCGGCACGGCTCCCACGCCCCAGCTGACGCCGATGGCGATGTAAGTTCTGTGTACGGTGCAGACCTGGGCGTGGTGCAGAGGGTCACAGATGGCGATGTAGCGCTCGATGGCCATGCCGGCCAGGTTCAATGGTGTGTTCTTGCTGGTTATATCAGCTATTATAAGTACGATGAAGCAGAATGGCATGTTGAAAAATGGGGAAATATAGCTCCCGACGTGTAAAACCACTGATAATGACAGCATGATAATGTCATTGATCACCATGTTGATGTAGAGTATATACCTTGGGTCAGTGTAAAATACCTGGTTACTGAGGAAGATGGACACAAATGTACCATTGACATAGTTGATGATTATGCCCAGAACAACCAAAATTAAGTTCTTGAGGAATGCAACGTGAAACGGCTCCAAACGGTCCCACGTTGAGTTCATTTTCGGACGTTTGTCTGTGAAGATACACTTTGTTGTTAAACAAACATAACACTGGCATTATTTTTTAATTTTATTCATAGGACAAACATGCCACAAAGTTCCTGTGTCTATGGTCGTGCAGGTTAATATAGATAAAATAGAATGGATGCTAAGGACTATCACTAGGGGAAAGAAACAGACATTTACAGTTGAAGTCGGACGTTTACATACACTTAGGTTGAAGTCATTAAAACTCATTTTTAACCACTCCACAGATTTCATGTTCGCAAACTGTAGTGTTGGCAAGTCAGTTAGGACATCTACTTTGTGCATGACACAAGTAATTTTTCCAACAATTGTTTACAGACAGATTATTTCACTTTTAATTCACTATATCACAATTCCTGTGGGTCAGAAGTTTACATACACTAAGCTGACTGTGCCTTTAAATTTTTAATATTTGGTCGCATATCCTTTGCATGCCATGTCTTCCTGATGTCTGTGACCCAACAACATCAAAAGACTCTTGCTGGTACTCTTACAAGCGATACTATAACGTCTCTGCATTTGAATGGGAGGTGGGACTAGATTTAGCTGTAAATTACACTGGAACAGTATGGAACACATGGTTGGCTAAATGGCTCTAAGTCATCAAGGGTCTGACATATCAAACAAGCCTTAATTCATCACTCTGCTGCCAGAAATACAGTAGATATGGATGGATAACTTGGAGGGTTTCTTCTCCTGACTTATTTTTTCATAGAGTTCAATAGGAAAATTTGTCAGGATGAACAACGCTTAAAGTGATCCACTGCATCTACCGCATATCTGGCAGCAGAGTGATGACTTAAGGCTTGTTTGATATGTCAGACCCTTGATAACTTAGAGCCATTTAGCCAACCATGTATTCCATACTGTTCCAGCATAATTTACAGCTAGATCTAGTCCCACCCCCCAATTCCCATAGAGATCCATTCAAATGCAGAGACGTTATAGTATCGCTTATAAGAGTACCAGAAAATAAGATATCAAGAGTCTTTTGATGTTGTTGGGTCACAGTCATCAGGAAGTCATGGCATGCAAAGCATATATGCAACCAAATATTAATCTGTCTGTATACAATTGTTGAAAAAATTACTTGTGTCATGAACAAAGTAGATGTCCTAACTGACTTGCCAACACTATAGTTTGCTAACATGAAATCTGTGGAGTGGTTAAAAATTAGTTTTAATGACTTCAACCTAATTGTATGTTAATTTCCGACTTCAACTGTATTTGTACAACAGCATGTGATTTCAGGGCAGTGAAAATCACTATACATTCTGAGATAAGTTAAGGTGTAATAAAACTAAAGTGTTAGAATTACACTTTATACATTAGACAATAAAAGTAATTTTCTCACAAATGTCATTGAATTGTCTTTCTTGAATAAGAAGAGTTGTAGAGTGTTCTTTTTTACATGCTAAAAAAACATGCGTGGCTAGCATTTTCTTAAACAATAAGAGTCAATAAAATTTTAAAAAGTGCTGTTGAAAATGGGTGAGGTGGGATTTTCAAAAATATAATATAATTACATTAAACTGATGCATTCTAATTTTAAGGTACACAATCTTGAACTGAAAAATTATTGAGTCAGATATTGTCTATGAAAACTTCTCCCTCTATATTTGCATATGCAACATAGAAAGTATATCTTCAACTTTTTGATAACATATAATTTATAATGTATTTTGTTGTTAATTTCATTGTAAATAATATGAATAAAAATAAAATGTTTGTTTATAGATCCATATTAGCTATTTACATTGCTATATAGTTTGTATCATTCTTAGACTATCATTAAAGTCTGTTGCACAAAACATATTAAAACAAAGTTAACACTGATCTTCAGTGATAATGGATGATCAGTCAAAATGTTTTGAGCAGGTAGTTTTAATCGCGGTGACAAATGTAAGTTGAGTTTCAGAAAGACCTACCTCAGAGTTCTTCTCAGAGAAATGAGAGGACGGGACACTGTGTCTGGTTTATATAGAGCACTCTTGTGACTTGTTTTTTTTCTCTATGACTCTATTGGGAATGCTAGGATCAGAAGAAGAAGGGTAAAGAGGCCATTTGAGAATCACTTCAGAACTAATTAGACTGCATGATGGGCAGGGAGATGATTCTGCTCAACAGAAGCTGAAACGTACAGCAGCAGCATCATAAGATGAATGACTGTCGTAAAATGATTATGTGTGCAGTGTTTAATGTTACATTCGACACCCCGTACTATGATGTTTCCTTATGCTAATGTGATCTGTGTTACTTTGTGAATGACATGAGAATGAGTTCTCACAAAACATTCTTCCAATGACTAAGAGTGCACAGTTCTCATCAAAATAACGGTTAACAAATATAAATAACCGTTTATGTAAAAAATGAATTGCGTGTTATTTGAGCTGATCTGTTTAATCTTTAACTCTGGACCCAATATTTGACACATGGAATATCAAACGGTTCCCATCAAAACCATGTGGCATTTGCTTGAAGATTTAGGCTAAATATGAGTCTTTTTTCAAAGATTTAACTTAATTATTTATGCTTAATAAACCTTTCAGTTCATATTTTCAGATTTAATTGATACATCTCAAATAAGCATGTCCTAAATATATAACTTAAATATTAAATCTAATATATAATTAATAATTATTAAAAAAAACAAATTTATAAGTACAAAAATAAGATGTAGAGAAACGTCTGAAGACGGGAATATAAGTTACAAGACAAATCCAGTTTAGGAGAACTCAAGCTTTGTGAAAATATTCTTTTGGCAAATGTAACCATGTCAATGTGTAATGTAGACATCAGGATACCCCCTACAAGCCAGACATGACTATATTAACTACATTAATCTTGTCAGACTGCTGCTTCTGGTCACCAGGTGATTACTGTTAACTGGCTTCATATCTCAATGACCTAGCGACCAACAAAGTTTTAATGGATTGAGTTTGTTTCAAGGGTCATGCTATATTATGATATTAGCGACAGACTGGTTAGCTAGCTAGCTCGTCTTGGCTGGCTGTCAATATTCAACTTCACCATAAAAATCAGTTACGGACACCAGAAGTAGAAGTCGCTAATATGCCCATATAGTCTTTGTAACGTCAAGTTTCACACTTCGCTAGAAAACCCTCAATTACTCCCATCACTAAAAACAGCCATTTCTCCTCTTCCCTACATTGGATATCAGTCACCAAGGGGCGGGGCTATTTAGTATATCTTTCAAAAGATTTAAATTAAAGATTTTGATTTAGCTAAATATTTAATTTACAAACCAGATTTAAGATATAAGCTAAATATTTAATTTGGAACAAAAGATTTAAGATACAAGTGAATATTTATTTTTGGCTAAATATTTTTTTTTTAATATTACAATTTTTAACCATGGTAAAATAAATATTTATTTCAATGTTATATATTGTTTTTATAAAAACCAAGATTTACGCTGTATCTTATTTTTTAAATATTCATTTTCGAAACCAAGATTTCAGATTTAAATTAAATATTTATATATGTCAAAATATTTGTTTCTTAAACAGAGATATAAGATATGAGCAAAATTTATTTTAAGTATTTATTTTTGAAAACTTTTTTTAACATTTACGTTATATATTTAGGTCATGCTTTTTTGAGATTCATCGATTAAATCAGAAAATATGGACTAAAAGGTTTATTTAGCATTTGTCAGTTAAATCTTAGAAAAAAGAAAACGTGTTGTGTTTTACTTTACATTTGGCACCTCATATATGAACACATCAATTTTATAGCATTCATTCGCAATTAAGAGCATAAATACCAATTTTTAAATTGTGCTGGTCTCAGATTGTATGTGCCCTGGGAAGTATTTCCAACTTCCAACTGGAATTAAAATGTAACGTAACTCACACGCTGTGACGTCCCTGGGAGGGACAGAATTGATGGAAATGAAGGGAAGCAATGAACCCAGATTCCACCGGAGAATTTCTTTTCATCAAGACAGAGACGGCATGCGAGGAGGCAGTTTGAAAAAAATTAACGTTGATGTTCATGTCATGGTTATTTCCGGCCTTTGCTGTTCTATGTTTTGGTTTCCTCTTTGGCGTCATTAGGACGCTCTATCGGATTTTTTCCGCCTCCATTCCGGTGTTTGTATCTTGCCCGACAATTATTCCCTACACCTGTTTTGCGTTTCCTCCCGGCTATAAATAGCCCAGGGCTTCCGCATTTCCGACACTTCGATATTGTCTTTGCTGTGTTGAGTAAGGTATAGAAAATTCTGTCGCTGCATTTCTGGTTCGTACGAATGGGAAACGCAGCAAGTCCGGTTAAAGAAATTAGGAGTAGATTGGTTTTCTCTTTTTATTCCAATCGTTTTTGTTATCCTTATTCTTTTTACCTGTTACCCTTTATTTTCAAGCTCTTTATTTTTTGCCTATAAAGCTTTGGATAACAGGTTTTCTTTTCTGTTCCTTGTTTTCACTCATTTTTTTGAATTTCTTTTTTGTTTCTCTAACCTCCAGTTACGCCTAATGATTTAGTGCGTGAGCTTCTTTTGTTATTGATTCTCGCTGTTTCTCGAGATACGCCTCCGTTTTTGAGGTGGTCGAGCTTTTTCCAACAGAGCGCCACTACTGTGGAACACCCTGCCAAAATTTATAAGGGGAATCAGACACAGTCTCAATATTTAAGTCTCGATTAAAACACACCTTTATGATCAGGCTTATGATGAGCTGTAGTCTGGAGACAGGACCAGAGAAGCATTTAGCCATAGAGTAATGTGGGGTGGCATCCTTTCCTGACTTGTCACCTGTCAACAGCTGTGGCCCTATCTTCCTTGATAGGTGGGTAGGTTTATTTTCCCTCTCATGACTGCATGGTTTCTCAAACTCTGTCTTCATAGCTATGCAGCCATAGATTACTCCTGGCGGGGGCACTTGTCCAACCCTCCCACTCCAGTTGGTGCTCCTGCTGCTCTATTACACTTTCCCTAACTGTTTTCTCTCTCTCTTTTTTCTACATTCTGTCGGCGGGGCTTATGCCCCGCATCTCGAGAGTTGCTTCCTGTCTGTCGCCGCTTGCCCCTCCCTCTTTACCACTAGCTGCTCCCGCCGCTATCGGCGCCCGGTTCCCCACCATCATTGCTACCAGATCTGGACTGTCATCTAGCTGCTGCAAATTATATTATCATGGACATTGGTTGTTTTGACCGTGCTGGTCTTTATACCCTAGACCAGGGGTGTCAAGATCCGGTCCTGGAGGGCCGCAGTGTCTGCTGGTTTTTGGTGCGTTTAAGCACAAGTGATTAATTTAAGTCACTAATTGGCTAAGAAGTCCACACACCTTGTTCTCAATGCTTTAACTGGGTGCTGATTGAAAGGAAACCACAAATACCTGTAGACACTGCGGCCCTCCAGGACTGGAGTTTGACACCCCTGCCCTAGACCCTGAGCTGACCAGAGGAGGATGGGTTCCCCCTTTGAGTCTGGTTCCTCCCAAGGTTTCTTCCTAGTTACACCAGGGAGTTTTTCCTTGCCACTGTTGCCTTTGGCTTGCTCTTGTGGAGGGTTTAGGCTGGGTTTTTCTGTGAAGTGCATTGTGACAACTAGTTGTGAAATGCGCTATATAAATAAATATTGATTTGATTTGATGTTGCTTTGATTTGCCTTGTGCTAGGGAAGTTTTGCTCCTGTTCTTTTGTTTATCTCCTACCTGGTGCGGATACTTCCGCTTTTTGTGGCGTTTCTTGCTAAATACGATTTTTGAGTCCTTATCGGTCGCGTCTGGTTCTCCGAACCTTACTCTAACCCTCACAGTTCACTCTCGCGATATCCTGGTTATAATAATAAACTAAAACAACAAAGTAAAAATAAACCTAATTCAAACTAATGCTTTTTTAGCCGCATTTTTCTTTGTCTGTGCCTTGTTGTCTCTGTGGTGTGGGAAGGTCTCTGCCACATACTGTGAAAAGAAGCACTCTATAAAAACATATGATGGAAAAACGCGCATTTTGGACAATGTGGGAATTGGGGACTCGAATGGCAAAGTAGTGAAATACAGATACAGTTGAAGTCGGAAGTTTACATACACTTAGGTTGAAGTCATTAAAACTCATTTTTAATCACTCTACAGATTTTATGTTAGCAAACTATAGTGATGGCAAGTCAGTTAGGACATCTACTTTGTGCATGACACAAGTAATTTTTCCAACAATTGTTTCCAGACAGATTATTTCACTTTTAATTCACTATATCACAATTCCAGTGGGTCAGAAGTTTACATACACTAAGTTGACTGTGCCTTCAAAGTTTTAATATTTGGTCACATATCCTTGCATGCCATGACATCCTGATGTCTGTGACCCAACAACATCAAAAGACTCTTGATATCTTATTTTCTGGTACTCTTACAAGCGATACTATAACGTCTCTGCATTTGAATGGATCTCTATGGGAATTGGGTTTGGATACCTCAGACACTTGATGACTTGCAGCCATTTTACCAACCATGTATTCCATACTATTCCAGCATAATTTACAGCTAAATCTAGTCACACCCCCAATTCCCATAGAGATCCATTCAAATGTAGAGACATTATAGTATCGCTTGTAAGAGTACCAGAAAATAAGATATCAGGGGCCGAATCTTGGCGATCTTGGCGCTTGGTCTATTTAGGTCCATTTAGGGCGTGTCCAAGTCCACTTTTGCTATTTTAACGGCGTGATTTTTGGGCGCTAAGCACGGCGCAAGGTGCAACTGGGCTGAACCTTGTCTCTTCATTAATTATAGGTGTGTCTTGGGCGTGACATGCAATAAACCAGCCATTCTCAACCTGTGGTACGCGTACCACCGGTGGTACTTGCGCCCCCTGCTGGTGGTACTCGGAGGGATCCCTGGAATCTCAATGTTTTTAAAAAATGAAATAAAACCAACTTTAAAATCAATTGTAAAACATTTTGTACAGAAATACTATCAAAATACTACTACGAATGAAAATAAGCTTGAGATAATTGAAATTGGGGTTTAAAATAAGTTCTACATTTATTTTGTTGTTTTTAGATTTAGAAACAAAATAAATGTTTGTTTCTGACGTTGTTTCTGACGGACACTACTACCTGTTGCGCGTGCACGATTAGGTAACGTTGAAAGCAAGCTAGTGATGACAAGAAAGCCGAGGGATGTTGCAAAAGTGGATCAAAACGGGAAGTATTCGAAAGAGAAGTGTGGAGGAGAATATTTCCAGCAGCAATGAAGTTCAACAAGTGAACGAGGAGGAAGACAGTGAACCGAGCACAAGCGCAGGCTCCGCCAGCAGTGCAAGAGCGGTATGTACAGCCACAACGCCTTCCAGTGCTAACGCTAATAGCTAATAGCGTTAGCAGCGCTGAACCGAGCACCACATATGCTGCTAGTGGCTCCGTCAGCAGCGCAAGTGGGGAATCCACAAACAAACGGCGCAAAACAGTACGCAAAAAACTCCAGTTGCTGTGTGAGAATGAGTTATTATGTTCTCACTTACTGAGGTGCTGCCCCTTGCATTGTATGAGAATTGTGTGTGTATGTATGAGAGAGAGAGTTTGTGTGTGTGAATGAAGTACAGTTGAAATACAGTTGTTAATCTTAATTTTCTCACTTGCTGTTTGAGAATGATAGTTGTTATTGTTGTTATTCATTGTGTGTTCTTAATGATCTCACTTACTGTGTGTGTGTGAGTGTGTATGTGTGTGTGAGAGAGAGAGAGAGAGAGAGAGAGTGTGTGTGTGTGTATGTGTGTGTGTGTGTGTGTGTGTGTTTGAATGAAGTACATTTGCTGAAATACAGTTGTTCTTAATTCTCTCACTTGCTGTGTGAGAATGATAGTTATGTTCTCAATGCCCCTTGCATTGTATGAGAATTGTGTGGAAGAGTTTGCTAGTTCTAGTGCTACCCCTTTGTACATTGTGGCTGTGGCTGACAAAAGTTAACAATAAATAATGTTATTCGGAATAAATTTGCCTCCTGCGTGAACTGTGCATAGCTGAATAGACTGTATTTTAACGTCGGTCATATGGTGGTACTTGGAGAGCCAACTACTTTCTCAGGTGGTACTTGGTGTAAAACGGTTGAGAACCACTGCAATAAACCAATCAAAATGTCATATCCAATTTAAATTTAATCCTTTAAAAGCCTGCTTTTCCACCTTGGCGGATTACTTATGATGGCGAAACAGAAATGCTTGTGCGTGTTTAGTGCGATCAAGGAATAGGCTATATTGATCAATAGTAGCCTATGATCAATATTATTCGGTCTAACCATTATGAGTTCCAGATAATTCCGGACAGTGCTGTTTACAAAATATATGCGGTAAAATTTTGTTAAAAGCACCTGCAACAGCTGAGAATAAGCGACCAATTGCTTCCGTCTCACCTTAGAAAACGCCGAATTAGCCTGCTTGTTTAACGAATTTCGTTTGATTATGCAATGAACTCATGTTCAAGCTTCATCCGAAGTTCATTAGGCTACCTGCATTCTAATTTTGATTAATAACATAAATAACGTTATTTTGCCTTAATGATGACACTAAATACAATAAATCTGTCAGGTTGGCAACCCATACGTTCAGCATATTTTCCCTTGTTTTATAATGTCCTGCTTATGGAAATGTGACCAACCTGTTTTACTGGTAGCGTAATATGATCCACTTTCCCAGGAAGACCGTGAAAAGTGCGATTTACAACAGGGGAAACAGACCTGCTCCCGTAAAGCGCACATGCAGATAATGGAATTAAAATTTATTGTGTAACGTGCTGCAAATTTAGTTTCTAATTAGACGCTTAGTTCTCTTTAAAATCTTTTGTTCAGTTATGGAATAACAGGTGAAATCAGCGGGGTTTTAATAAGCTGAGGGTATGGAAACCTTGTCACTGTAATTTAAAAAATATGAAGGACGAAGAATAGCTTAGGTTACAATTCAGTTAACATGATGACATTTATCTCCGTTTTTTAACAATAGGCTATCGAAAAAAACCTTATGCACAGCGAATCCGCTGTAGCCTAGGCTATTTGAAAAACAATAAAAGCAATATTCACTGGACAAGGTTTTTAACTTTTTTCAGTCACAAACCATTCTATTTACTTACAGGCTGTATTCCTAGATAAACAGAGTTGTATTGTAATGATGTCTGAAGCGCATTTTCAGAACGCAAATGTCCGTCTATTGCAGTGCGCGAGTTTTCCATTGAATGACAATTCACGCATTTGGTGTAAATGACAATTCGCCCATTAGGCTTGATATAGGTGTTATCACCTCCTTTTTAACGTATAGCCATTGTTCCGTACCATCGCACATCGCCTGGATGTTGATGGAGTGTGCTGAGAGCAATGCAATGTGGCATTGTTTCCCTTCGCTGAGGGAAAGGTATGTGGACCTATGGAACCTTTTATTATTATGCATTTTTGATATAGCCTACACAATAATAATATTTCACATTGTGATCTAGATATTTTAGTCATGCTTGTGCGTGCCCCTGTGTGTAACAGACAGGAGGCTTCGCGCGTTGTGCACACGCCTATGTAGACGCACTTATATGCGCCGTTAAAATAACATGTAAACAACTGCGACATGACTTTAGACCAGGTTTGTGGTAGTTCTAGCGCAAGCGCTTTCTGCTGGCTCAAGATAGCAATACGCCAAAAATAATCCTGGCCACTCCTCATCTTAAGACCAACACGCCCAGTTCACTTGTAATGGGCGCAAGAATACATGCTAGTTAAAGGACGTAAGCGCGAGGCGTTATTATGAACCTAGCGCCCTGTGTAAGATAGCAAAGACACTTGCGTTTCGGTTAGCGCCGCTTTGCGCCGGGTGTAAGATAGGGCCCCAAGAGTCTATTGATGTTGTTGGGTCACAGACATCAGGAAGTCATAGCAGGCAAAGGATATGCGACCAAATGTTAAAAATTTAAAGGCAGAGTCAACTTAGTGTATGTAAACTTCTGACCCACTGGAATTGTGATATTGTGAATTAAAAGTGAAATAATCTGTCTGTAAACAATTGTTGGAAAAATTACTTGTGTCATGCAAATAGGAAATGTCCTAACTGACTTCCCAACACTATAGTTTGCTAACATGAAATCTGTGGAGTGGTTAAAAATTAGTTTAAATGACTTCAACCAGAGTTTATGTAAACTTCCGACTTCTACTGTATATGAACCACATTTATACAGATTATCCTTACATTACATTTACATTTTAGTCATTTGGCAGACGCTCTTATCCAGAGCGACGTACATTAGTGCATTTTCCAACTTGAAACAAGTGCGTTAAAACAACCCTAAAAGGTAAATACGATTTCAAACACCAGGCGCAGTCAGTATGATTTTTTTATATATTTTTTTTTTTGGGGGGGGGGGACCACACTATATCAATCATTGGCGTGCACAACAGTAAGCCAATAAGTAACCTTAAGTATTAAACTAGCAGCTTGAACCACTTAAACAAGGATTCAGAAAAACACAATCAAGGGAGGTCACAAGGAGGTAGGGAGGGGTGGAGAGAGGTGCAGCTTGAAGAGGTGAGTCTTCAATCTGCGCTTGAAGGCGGTCAGACTTTCTGTTGTTCGGACCTCCACGGGGAGCTCATTCCACCACCGTGGGGCCAGGACAGACAGACGTCGAGACCGGGTGCTAGTATGAAGTGGGGGGGGGGGGTACCAGTCGTCCTGAGGAGGCGGAACGCAGGGATCTGGTAGGTGTGTAGGGTCTGATGAGCTTTGGGAGGTATGGAGGGGCGGATCCTCGGACTGCCTGGAAGGCGAGCACCAATGTTTTGAATTTGATGCGAGCCATCACAGGTAGCCAGTGGAGGTCAATGAGCAGGGGGGTGACATGGGAGTGTCGGGGGAGGTTGAAGACCAGGCGCGCTGCTGCGTTCTGGATAAGCTGAAGGGGTCTAATGGCCGATGCTGGCAGGCCAGCCAGGAGAGAGTTGCAGTAGTCTAGGCGGGACAGCACCATCGCTTGGACCAGGAGCTGGGTTGAGTGGGTGGTGAGGAAAGGGCGGATTCTCCTGATGTTGTACAGGAAGAACCTGCACGCCCGGGTTACCACTACGATGTTCTCGGAGAGGGACAGCCTGTTGTCCATCACCACTCCGAGGTTCCTGGCACAGTTACAAGGGCACTTAAAGGAGAAGTTCAGTATTTAGCATGTCAAGCCCTGTTATAAGGTTATTTACGATCATATACAATGGTCCATGTCAACATTTTGACAAACTGTGCAGTCTTGCGATATATTGCTCATGTCACAGCTAACTTAGACAATGGATCTGGATGGGCATATAGAAGATCTACAAACTTTCCAAAACAATTCAGATGTATTTCCGGTTTCCGGCTCTGGATGTGTCTATCTAAACCTTCTTTGGTGTCTATACAAGTCAATGGATTTAATAAAATGATAAATAAAACCCGAAACGAAGCATGCTTTGCGACGATTTTTGTGTCAGAACATCAACGCCAGTGACACCAGTGACCACTCGGTGAGTTTCCTGTCTTTGAAAACGAGAGTTTATGGTGTTTTTTGAAGGATTTTCTATATGCCCATCCAGATCCATTGTGTAAGTTTGCTGTGACATGAGCAATGAGCAATATATCTCAAGACTGCACAGTTTGTCAAAATGTTTATATGGATCAGTATAATAACCTTATAACAGGGCTTAACATGATAAATACCGAACCTCTCCTTTAATGTGTGTTTGACAGATCCAGTGGTTTAGCAGCATTTCAAACTTCAGTTAAGTTGAGACATGATTAATTCAATTAGAATTCATCTTTGTTATTACCAGGGCAACATGTCAATAAACATAAATTCCCTGAAAATTATTCCTAGCCATTCAGGAACAAGCCAAATGAATAAAATATAAAACAGTTCTGATATTGTATTATTTTGTGATATGATTAATAAATAAATTCATTTATTAGTTTTATTATTGTGAAAGATGGACTTTTAGTTTACTTATGTACATACATATGCATGCTTCTATATGGTAGGAATATGGTAGGATGTTTGTCACCCTCTTTTGATGGTTTACCTAGCAGTCATAATGCTTCATAAGTGATAAAAGTGTCCTGTGTTCAGACATCTATGGTATGAGTCTGGGCCTTCCCCCTCCACAATCTGCATGATCCACAAGCTCTTTTAAAGGGGCAGACATCTATGGTATGAATCTGTGCCTCCCCCCTCCACAATCTGCATGATCCACAAGCTCTTTTAAAGGGGCAGACATCTATGGTATGAGTCTGGGCCTTCCCCCTCCAAAATCTGCATGATCCACAAGCTCTTATAAAGGGGCAGACATCTATGGTATGAATCTGTGCCTTCCCCCTCCACAATCTGCATGATCCACAAGCTCTTTTAAAAAGGCAGACATCTATGGTATGAGTCTGGGCCTTCCCCCTCCATAATCTGCATGATCCACAAGCTCTTGTAAAGGGGTATACTTGATGTGAATTGACATGTATGTATTTCCGTATGCAATATCGTTTGTTTTACTTTAATTTTGAATGTTGCAATACAATACTACTCTAAATCAGTATTTCCCATTTTCTTGCAAAAACACAATACCTTTGCTTACATTTTTTAGACAAATGGGTGACATTTATGCCAGAATGTGAAGAGAGGAAAACAAAGGAATCACTAGATGTAGTGAAACAAAGGAATCATTATGTTTAATGAAGCAAAGGAATAATATCATGACTTAACTGAAAATTTGACTAGATAATTAAGGTACATCCTACTCTTTTTTCTCATCCTACAAATACTATGGGATCTAAGGTACCAATTATACAAGGTCTGGTGTTACTTCTGACTCATTATATATGCAGACCCTCCTAACATGATCTACCCTAAAAACCTTCAACAAATAGTTTGAGGACCCCTGAACAATTAATTAGCCAGTCAATAATCAAGTATACTGTAGCTGCTTGTACTTTGTGAGAGGGTAATTAGTCATTTTAAAGATGTGTGTGCGTGCGTGCATGTGTGGTAGTGTCTGCGAGTGCGCATATGCATGTGTGTAGGCAGTACAACACTACAACTAATTTCTGAGAGTATTAATTGTGGAAGGACTGTATATTTCTTGTATATATCTCTTGTCTGTATATTTCACTTTGGTTTCCCTTAATCTATCTGATGCAAAGATTTGTGAAACATACATTTCCCAGTGGAATCTCATTACTGTCTTTCCACCACACAATAATATCTTTATGAGGGACAGGCAATTGAAAATTTATTGTGAACTCTTACAGCGTGTAGACCGCGTAGGTCTAACCTTTACAAAAGACAATCTGCGCATGAAATGGGCCTTCATATACTTAAACAACTTCTGGTCTCTAATTCCATAGATCAGTGGACTTAAGAGCCTCGGGAAAACATTTGAAATGAGATAAGTCACGAATAGTATCTTCGTCCTCTGCTTAGGGTACAACTGCACGAAAATAATGTTGGACCAAGGGGAGACGTAAGAGAGCATACACAGGGACACCTGCACCGCGTGCAGCAGGATCGTGTTCCGAGCCTTTTGGGCCGAAACGGGATCGCTCCCTGCGGCTTTCGCTGCAAACATGACTCTTAGATAAGTGTAGATCAAAGTTAGCCACACAAAAGCAAAGTAAATAGCTAGCACTGCCATAGTTTTAGGTATATGGTAGGGCGTATTGTGTACGTTCATGGCTACACATATAAGAGCAGTGGGAAATGAATTAAGCGGATGAGTTGCGAGTGTAATCACGAGGTCCGACATCGCCGGCACGGCTCCCACGCCCCAGCTGACGCCGATGGCGATGTAAGTTCTGTGTACGGTGCAGACCTGGGCGTGGTGCAGAGGGTCACAGATGGCGATGTAGCGCTCGATGGCCATGCCGGCCAGGTTCAACGGGGTGTTCTTGCTGGTTGCATCAGCTATTATAAGTATGATGAAGCATAATGGCATGTTGAAAAATGGGGAAATATAGCTCCCGACGAATAAAACCACTGATAATGACAGCATGATAATGTCATTGATCACCATGTTGATGTAGAGTATATACCTTGGGTCAGTGTAAAATACCTGGTTACTGAGGAAGATGGACACAAACGTCCCATTGACATAGTTGATGATTATGCCCAGAACAACCAGAATGAAGTTCTTGAGGAACGCAACGTGAAACGGGTCTATGCGGTCCCCACGTTGAGTTCATTTCCGTACGTTTGTCTGTGAAGATGCACTTTGTTGTTAAACAAAGAGAACACTGGCATTATTTTTAATTTTATTCATAGAACAGACATGCCACAAAGTTCCTGTGTCTATGGTCATGCAGGTTAGTATACAGTTGAAGTCGGATGTTTACATACACTTAGGTTGAAGTCATTAAAACTCATTTTTAACCACTCCACAGATTTCATGTTAGCAAACTATAGTGTTGGCAAGTCAGTTGGCAAAATCTACTTTGTGCATGACACAAGGAATTTTTCCAACAATTCTTTACAGACAGATTATTTCACTTTTAATTCACTATATCACAATTCAAGTGTGTCAGAGGTTTACATACACTAAGTTGACTGTGCCTTTAAATTTTTTATATTTGGTCGCATATCCTTTGGCTTTGCATGCCATGACTTCCTGATGTCTGTGACCCAACAACATCAAAAGACTCTTGATATCTTATTTTCTGGTACTCTTACAAGCGATACTATAATGTCTTTGCATTTGAATGGATCTCTATGGGAATTGGGGGGTGGGACTAGATTTAGCTGTAAATTATGCTGGAACAGTATGGAATACATGATTGGTAAAATGGCTGTAAGTCATCAAGGGTCTGAGGTATCAAACAAGCCTCAAACCATCACTCTACTTCCAGATATGCAGTAGATATAGATGGATAACTTTAAGGGTTGTTTCTCTTGACAAAATTTCCTGTTGAACTCTATGGAAAAATAAGTCAGGAGAAGAAACGCTTCAAGTTATCCATCCATATTTACTGTATTTCTGGCAGCAGAGTGATGATTTAAGGCTTGTTTGATACGGCAGACCCTTGATGACTTAGAGCCATTTAGCCAACCATGTGTTTCCATACTGTTCCAGTGTAATTTACAGCTAAATCTAGTCCCACCCCCCCAATTCCCATAGAGATCCATTCAATTGCAGAGACTTTAAAATATGATATCAAGAGTCTTTTGATGTTGTTGGGTCACAGACATCAGGAAGTCATGGTATGCAAAGGATATGCGACCAAATATAAACTATTTAACGGCACAGTCAACTTAGTGTATGTAAACTTCTGACCCACTGAAATTGTGATATAGTGAATTAAAAGTGAAATAATCTGTCTGTAAACAATTGTTGGAAAAGTTACTTGCGTCATGCACAAAGTAGATGTCCTAACTGACTTGCCAACACTATGTGGAGTGGCTACAAAATTAGTTTTAATGAATTCAACCTAATTGTATGTAAACTTCCGACTTCAACTGCATTTGTACAACAGCATGTGATTTCAGGGCAGTGAAAATCACTATACATTCTAAGATACGTTAAGGTGTAATAAAACTAAAGTGTTAGAATTACACTTTATACATTAGACAATAAAAGTAATTTTCTCACAAATGTCATTGAATTGTCTTTCTTGAATAAGAAGAGTTGTAGAGTGTTATTTTTTACATGCTAAAAAAGTATGCGTGGCTAGCATTTTCTTAAACAAGATTTTTTTTTAAATTTAAAAAGTGCTGTTGAAAATGGGTGAGGTAGGATTTTCAAAAATATAATTACATTAAACTCATGCATTCTAATTTTAAAGTACACAATCTTGAACTGAAAAAACACAATTATTGAGTCAGAAATTGTCTATGAAAACTTCTCCCTCTGTATTTCGTATGCAACATAGAAAGTATATCTTCAACTCTGATAACATATAATTAATAATGTATTGTGTTAATTTCATTGTAAATAATAATGTTTGTTTATAGATCCATATTAGCTTTTTACATTGCTATATAGTTTGTATCATTCTTAGACTATCATTAAAGTCTGTTGCACAAAACATATTAAAATGTAAAGTTAACACTGATTATCTGTGATAATGGACGATCAGTCAAAATGTTTTGAGCAGGTAGTTTTAATCGCGGTGACAAATGTAAGTTGAGTTTCAGAAAGACCTACCTCAGAGTTCTTCTCAGAGAAATGAGAGGACGGGACACTGTGTCTGGTTTATATAGAGCACTCTTGTGACTTGTTCTTTTTCTCTATGACTCTATTGGGAATGCTAGAATCAGAAGAAGAAGGGTAAAGAGGCCATTTGAGAATCACTTCAAAACTAATTAGACTGCATGATGGGCAGGGAGATGATTCTGCTCAACAGAAGCTGAAACGTACAGCAGCAGCATCATAAGATGAATGACTGTCGTAAAATGATTATGTGTGCAGTGTTTAATGTTACATTCGACACCCCATACTATGATGTTTCCTTATGCTAATGTGATCTGTGTTACTTTGTGAATGACATGAGAATGAGTTCTCACAAAACATTCTTCCAATGACTAAGAGTGCACAGTTCTCATCAAAATAACGGTTAACAAATATAAATAACCGTTTATGTAAAAAATGAATTGCGTGTTATTTGAGCTGATCTGTTTAATCTTTAACTCTGGACCCAATATTTGACACATGGAATATCAAACGGTTCCCATCAAAACCATGTGGCATTTGCTTGAAGATTTAGGCTAAATATGAGTCTTTTTTCAAAGATTTAACTTAATTATTTATGCTTAATAAACCTTTCAGTTCATATTTTCAGATTTAATTGATACATCTCAAATAAGCATGTCCTAAATATATAACTTAAATATTAAATCTAATATATAATTAATAATTATAAAAAAAAACAAATTTATAAGTACAAAAATAAGATGTAGAGAAACGTCAGAAGAAGGGAATATAAGTTACGAGACAAATCCAGTTTAGCAGAGAACGCAAGCTTTGTGAAAATATTCTGGTGGCAAATGTAACCATGTCGATGTGTAATGTAGACATTATCAGGATACCCCCTACAAGCCAGACATTACTATATTAACTACATTACTCTTGTCAGACTGCTGCTTCTGGTCACCAGGTTATTAACGTTAACTGGCTTCATATCTCAATGACCTAGCGACCAACAAAGTTTTAATGGATTGAGTTTGTTTCAAGGGTCATGCTATATTATGATATTAGCGACAGACTAGTTAGCTAGCTCGCTCGTTAACCATCTATTGAATCAAGCAGCCAGCTTGTTATGTGACTTGGTTGGCTGTCAATATTCAACTTCACCATAAAAATCAGTCACGGACACCAGAAGTAGAAGTCGCCAATATGCCCATATAGTCTTTGTAACGTCAAGTTTCACGCTTCGCTAGAAAACCCTCAATTACTCCCATCACTAAAAACAGCCATTTCTCCTCTTCCCTACATTGGATATCAGTCACCAAGGGGCGGGGCTATTTAGTATATCTTTCAAAAGATTTAAATTAAAGATTTTGATTTAGCTAAATATTTAATTTACAAACCAGATTTAAGATATAAGCTAAATATTTAATTTGGAACAAAAGATTTAAGATACAAGTGAATATTTATTTTTGGCTAAATATTTTTTTAAAAATATTACAATTTTTAACCATGGTAAAATAAATATTTATTTCAATGTTAAATATTGTTTTTATAAAAACCAAGATTTACGCTGTATCTTATTTTTTAAATATTCATTTTCGAAACCAAGATTTCAGATTTAAATTAAATATTTATATATGTCAAAATATTTGTTTCTTAAACAGAGATATAAGATATGAGCAAAATTTATTTTAAGTATTTATTTTTGAAAACTTTTTTTAACATTTACGTTATATATTTAGGTCATGCTTTTTTGAGATTCATCGATTAAATCAGAAAATATGGACTAAAAGGTTTATTTAGCATTTGTCAGTTAAATCTTAGAAAAAAGAAAACGTGTTATGTTTTACTTTACATTTGGCACCTCATATATGAACACATCAATTTTATAGCATTCATTCGCAATTAAGAACATAAATACCAATTTTTAAATTGTGCTGGTCTCAGATTGTATGTGCCCTGGGAAGTATTTCCAACTTCCAACTGGAATTAAAATCTAACGTAACTCACACGCTGTGACATGCCCCTGGGAGGGACAGAATTGATGGAAATGAAGAGAAGCAATGAACCCAGATTCCACCGGAGAATTTCTTTTCATCAAGACAGAGACAGCATGCGAGGAGGCAGTTTGAAAAAAATAAACTTTGATGTTCATGTCATGGTTATTTCCGACCTTTGCTGTTCTATGTTTTGGTTTCCTCTTTGGCGTCATTAGCCGGGCGATTTTTCCGCCTCCGTTCCGGTGTTTGTATCTTGCCCGACAATTATTCCCTACACCTGTTTTGCGTTTCCTCCCGGCTATAAATAGCCCAGGGCTTCCGCATTTCCGACACTTCGATATTGTCTTTGCTGTGTTGACAACGAAGTCGGCAAGGTATAGGAAATTCTGTCGCTGCATTTCTGGTTCGTACGAATGGGAAACGCAGCAAGTCCGGTTAAAGAAATTAGGAGTAGATTGGTTTTCTCTTTTCTTTCCAATCGTTTTTGTTATCCTTATTCTTTTTACCTGTTACCCTTTATTTTCTCTATTGCTATTTTGTAAGCTCTTTTGCCTATAAAGCTTTGGATAACAGGTTTTCTTTTCTGTTCCTTTTTTTTCACTCATTTTTTCGAGTTTTTCATTTGTTTCTCTAACCTCCAGTTACGCTTAATGATTTAGTGCGTGAGGTTCTTTTGTTATTTATTCTCGCTGTTTCTCGAGATACGCCTCCGTTCTTGAGGTGGTTGAGCTTTTTCCAACAGAGCGCCACTACTGTGGAACACCCTGCCAAAATTTATAAGGGAATCAGACAGTCTCCGTCTCAATATTTAAGTCTCGATTAAAACACACCTTTACAATCAGGCTTATAATGAGCTGTAGTCTGGAGACTGGACCAGTGAAGCATTTAGCCATAGAGTAATGTGGGGTGGCATCCTTTCCTGACTGTCACCTGTCAACAGCTGTGACCCCATCTTCCTGGGCTGGCTCTTGATAGGTGGGTAGGATTGTTTTCCCTCTCATGACTGCATGGTTTCTCAAACTCTGTCTTCATAGCTATGCATCCATAGATTACTCCTGGCGGGGGCACTTGTCCAACCCTCCCACCCCAGTTGGTGCTCCTGCTGCTCTATTACACTTTCCCTAACTGTTTTCTCTCTCTCTTTTTTCTACATTCTGCCGGTGGGGCTTATGCCCCGCATCTCGAGAGTTGCTTTCCTGGCTTCCTGTCTGTCGCCGCTTGCCCCTCCCTCTTTACCACCAGCTGCTCCCCGCCGCCATCGGCGCCCGGTTCCCCACCATCATTGCCACCACATCTGAACTGTCATCTAGCTGCTGCAAATTCTATTATCATGGACATTGGCTGTTTTGATCATGCTGGTCTTTAAACCCTAGACCCTGAGCCGACCAGAGGAGGATGGGTTCCCCCTTTGAGTCTGGTTCCTCCCAAGGTTTCTTCCTAGTTACACCAGGGAGTTTTTCCTTGCCACTGTTGCCTTTGGCTTGCTCTTGTGGCTGGGTTTTTCTGTGAAGTGCATTGTGACAACTAGTTGTGAAATGCGCTATATAAATAAATATTGATTTGATTTGAGGTTGCTTTGATTTGCCTTGTGCTAGGGAGGTTTTGCTCCCGTTCTTTTGTTTATCTCCTTCCTGGTGCGGATACTTCCGCTTTTTGTGGCGTTTCTTTCTAAATACGCTTTTTGAGTCCTTATCGGTCGCGTCTGGTTCTCCGAACCTTACTCTAACCCTCACAGTTCACTCTCGCGATATCCTGGTTAAAATAATAAACTAAAACAACAAAGTAAAAATAAACCTAATTCAAACTAATGCTTTTTTTAGCTGCATTTTTCTTCATCTGTGCCTTGTGGTCTCTGTGGTGTGGGAAGGTCTCTGCCACATACTGTGAAAAGAAGCACTCTATAAAAACATATGATGGAAAAACGCACATTTTGGACAATGTGGGAATTGGGGACTCGAATGGCAAAGTAGTGAAATACAGTTAGAGTTGAAGTCGGAAGTTTACATACACTTAGGTTGAAGTCATTAAAACTAATTTTTAATCACTCTACAGATTTTATGTTAGCAAACTATAGTGTTGGCAAGTCAGTTAGGACATCTACTTTGTGCATGACAGAAGTCATTTTTCCAACAATTGTTTACAGACAGATTATTTCACTTTTAATTCACTATATCACAATTCCAGTGGGTCAGAAGTTTACATACACTAAGTTGACTGTGCCTTCAAATTTTTAATATTTGGTCACATATCCTTGCATGCCATGACATCCTGATGTCTGTGACCCAACAACATCAAAAGACTCTTGATATCTTATTTTCTGGTACTCTTACAAGCGATACTATAACGTCTCTGCATTTGAATGGATCTCTATCCATACTTTGCGACGATTTTTGTGTCAGAACATCAACACCAGTGACACCAGTGACCACTCGGTGAGTTTCCCGTATTTGAAAACGAGAGTTTATGGTGTTTTTTGAAGGATTTTCTATATGCCCATCCAGATCCATTGTGTAAGTTTGCTGTGACATGAGCAATGAGCAATATATCTCAAGACTGCACAGTTTGTCAAAATGTTGATATGGACCGGTATGATCGTAAATAACCTTATAACAGGGCTTAACATGATAAATACCTAACTTCTTTTTTTAATGTGTGTTTGACAGATCCAGTGGTTTAGCAGCATTTCAAACTTCAGTGAAGTTGAGACATGATTAATTAAATTAGAATTAATGTTTGTTATTATCAGGGCAACATGTCAATAAAACATAAATTCCTTTAAAATTATTCCTAGCCATTCAAGAACAAGTCAGATAAATAAAATATAAAACAGTTCTGATATTGTATAATTTTGTGATACGATTAATAAATAAATTCATTTATTAGTTTTATTATTGTGAAAGATGGACTTTTAGTTTAGTTATGTACATACATATGCATGCTTCTATATGGTAGGAATATGGTAGGATGTTTGTCACCCTCTTTTAATGGTTTACCTAGCAGTCATAATGCTTGATAAGTGATAAAAGTATCCTGTGTTCAGACATCTATGGTATGAGTCTGGGCCTTCCCCCTCCACAATCTGCATGATGCACAAGCTCTTTTAAAGGGGCATACTTGATATGCATTGACATGTATGTATTTCTGTATGCAATCTCATTCGTCTTACTTGAATTTTGTATGTTTCAAGCAATACTACTCTAAATCAGTATTTTCTTGAAAAAACACAGTACCTTTGCTTACATTTTTTAGACAAATGGGTGACATTTATGCCAGAATGTGAAGAGAGGAAAACAAAGGAATCACTAGATGTAGTGAAACAAAGGAATCATTATGTTTAATGAAGCAAAGGAATAATATCATGACTTAACTGAAAATTTGACTAGATAATTAAGGTACGTCCTACTCTTTTCTCTTATCCTACAAATACTATGGGATCTAAGGTACCAATTATCCAAGGTCTGCTGTTACTTCTGACTCATTATATATGCAGACCCTCCTAACATGATCTACCCTAAAAAACTTTCAACAAATAGTTTGAGGACCCCTGAACAATTAATTAGCCAGTCAATAATCAAGAATACTGTAGCTGCTTGTACTTTGTGAGAGGGTAATTAGTCATTTTAAAGGTGTGTGTGTGTTTGCGCGCGCGCGTGCGCATGTGTTATAGTGTCTACGAGTGCGCATATGCATGTGTGTAGGCAGTACAACACTACAACTAATTTCCGAGAGTATTAAGTTGTGGAAGGACTGTACATTTCTTGTATATATCTCTTGTCTGTATTTTTCACATTGGTTTCCCTTAATATAGCTGATGTAAATATTTGTGAAACATACATTTCCCACTGGCATTTCATTACTGTCTCTCCACCACACAATAATATCTTTGACGGACAGGCAATTGAAAATTTATTGTGAACTCTCACAGCGTGTAGACCGGGTAGGTCTAACCTTTACAAAAGACAATCTGCGCATGAAATGGGCCTTCATATACTTAAACAACTTCTGGTCTCTAATTCCATAGATCAGTGGACTTAAGAGCCTCGGGAAAACATTTGCAATGAGATAAGTCGCGAATAGTATCTTCGTCCTCTGCTTAGGGTACAACTGCAGGAAAATCATGTTGGACCAAGGGGAGACGTAAGAGAGCATACACAGGGACACCTGCACCGCGTGCAGCAGGATCGTGTTCCGAGCCTTTTGTGCCGAAACGGGATCGCTCCCTGCGGCTTTCGCTGCAAACATGACTCTAAGATAAGTGTAGATCAAAGTTAGCCACACGAAAGCAAGGTAAATAGCTAGCACTGCCATAGTTTTAGCTTTATGGTAGGGCGTATTGTATATGTTCAGGGGTACACATATAAGAGCAGTGGGAAATAAATTGAGCGGATGAGTTGCGAGTGTAATCACGAGGTCCGACATCGCCGGCACAGCTGCCACGCCCCAGCTGACGCCGATGGCGATGTAAGTTCTGTGTACGGTGCAGACCTGGGCGTGGCGCAGAGGGGTCACAGATGGCGATGTAGCGCTCGATGGCCATGCCGGCCAGGTTCAACGGGGTGTTCTTGCTGGTTATATCAGCTATTATAAGTACGATGAAGCAGAATGGCATGTTGAAAAAATGGGGAAATATAGCTCCCGATGTGTAAAACCAATGATAATGACAGCATGATAATGTCATTGATCACCATGTTGATGTAGAGTATATACCTTGGGTCAGTGTAAAATACCTGGTTACTGAGGAAGATGGACACAAATGTACCATTGACATAGTTGATGATTATGCCCAGAATAACCAAAATGAAGTTCCTGAGGAATACAACGTGAAACGGCTCCAAACGGTCCCACGTTGAGTTCATTTTCGGACGTTTGTCTGTGAAGATACACTTTGTTGTTAAACAAACAGAACACTGGCATTATTTTTTAATTTTGTTTATAGAACAAACATGCCACAACGTTCTTGTGTCTATGGTCATGCAGGTTAATATAGATAAGCTGCTAAGGACTATCACTAGGGGAAAGAAACAGACATTTACAGTTGAAGTCGGAAGTTTACATACACTTAGGTTGAAGTCATTAAAACTCATTTTTAACCACTCCACAGATTTCATGTTCGCAAACTGTAGTGTTGGCAAGTCAGTTAGGACATCTACTTTGTGCCTGACATAAGTAATTTTTCCAACAATTGTTTACAGATTATTTCACTTTTCATTCACTATATCACCATTCCAGTGGGTCAGAAGTTTACATAACCTAAGTTGACTGTGCCTTTAAATTTTTAATACTTGGTCGCATATCCTTTGCATGCCATGACTGCCTGATGTCTGTGACCCAATAAAATCAAATGACTCTTGATATCCTATTTTCTGGTACTCTTCAGAGCGATACTATAAAGTCTCTGCATTTGAATGGATCTCTATGGGAATTGGGGGGTGGGACTAGATTTAGATGTAAATTATGCTGGAACAGTATGGAATACATGGTTGGTAAAATGGCTGCAAGTCATCAAGGGTCTGAGGTATCAAACGAGCCATCACTCTGCTGCCAGATATGCAGTAGATATGGATGGATCACTTTGAGGGTTTCTTCTCCTGACTTATTTTTTCATTGATTTCAATAGGAAAATTTGTCAGGAGGAACAAATATTTGTTTTTGTCAGGATGGTTTGAGGCTCGTTCGATACCTCAGACCCTTAGTGACTTACAGCCATTTTACCAATCATGTATTCCATACTGTTCCAGCATAATTTACAGCTACATCTAGTCCCACTCTCCAATTCCCATAGAGATCCATTAAAATGCAGAGACGTTATAGTATCGCTTGTAAGAGTACCAGAAAATAAGATATCAAGAGTCTTTTGATGTTGTTGGGTCACAGACATCAGGAAGTCATGGCATGCAAAGAATATGCAACCAAATATAAAAAATTTAAAGGCACAGTCAACTTAGTGTATGTAAACTTCTGACCCACTGGAATTGTGATATTGTGAATTAAAAGTGAAATAATCTGTCTGTAAACAATTGTTGGAAAAATTACTTGTGTCATGCACAAAGTAGATGTCCTAACTGACTTGCCAACACTATAGTTTGCTAACATGAAATCTGTGGAGTGGTTAAAAATGAGTGTTAATGACTTCAACCTAATTGTATGCAAACTTCCGACTTCAACTGTATTTGTACAACAGCATGTGATTTCAGGGCAGTGAAAATCACTATACATTCTGAGATTAGTTAAGGTGTAATAAAACCAAAGTGTTAGAAGTACACTTTATACATTAGACAATACAAGTAATTTTCTCACAAATGTCATAGAATTGTCTTACTTGAATAAGAAAAGTTGTAGAGTGTTCTTTCTTACATGCTAAAAAAACATTTAAATCTTTTCCTTAAACAAGATTTAAAAAAAATGTAAAAAGTGCTGTTGAAAATGGGTGAGGTGGTATTTTCAAAAATATAATTACATGAAACTGATGCATTCTAATTTTAAGGTACACAATCTTGAACTGAAAAAACACAATTATTCAGTCAGATATTGTCTATGAAAACGTCTCCCTCTATATTTGCGTATGCAACATAGAAAGTATATCTTCAACTCTTTGACAACATATAATTAATAATGTATTGTGTTGTTAATTTCATTGTGAATAATAATGTTTGTTTATAGATCCATATTCGCTATTTACATTGCTATATAGTTTGTATCATTCTTAGACTATCATTAAAGTCTGTTGCACAAAACATATTAAAACAAAGTTAACACTGATTGTCAGTGATAATGGATGATCAGTCAAAATGTTTTGAGCAGGTAGTTTTAATCGCGGTGACAAATGTAAGTTGAGTTTCAGAAAGACCTACCTCAGAGTTCTTCTCAGAGAAATGAGAGGATGGGACACTGTGTCTGGTTTATATAGAGCACTCTTGTGACTTGTTTTTTTCCTCTGTGACTCTATTGGGGAATGCTAGGATCAGAAGAAGAAGGGTAAAGATGTGCGAGGCCATTTGAGAATCACTTCAAAACTAATTAGACTGCATGATGGGCAGGGAGATGATTCTGCTCAACAGAAGCTGAAACGTACAGCAGCAGCATCATAAGATGAATGACTGTCGTAAAATGATTATGTGTGCAGTGTTTAATGTTACATTCGACACCCCATACTATGATGTTTCCTTATGCTAATGTGATCTGTGTTACTTTGTGAATGACATGAGAATGAGTTCTCACAAAACATTCTTCCAATGACTAAGAGTGCACAGTTCTCATCAAAATAACGGTTAACAAATATAAATAACCGTTGATGTAAAAAATTAATTGCGTGTTATTTGAGCTGATCTGTTTAATCTTTACCTCTGGACCCAATATTTGACACATGGTATATCAAACGGTTCCCATCAAAACCATGTGGCATTTGCTTGAAGATTTAGGCTAAATATGAGTCTTTTTTCAAAGATTTAACTGACATGCTTAATAAACCTTTCAGTTCATATTTCAGATTTAATTGATACATCTCAAATAAGCATGTCCTAAATATATAACTTAAATATTAAATCTAATATATAATTAATAATTATAAAAAAAAATTCATAAGTACAAAAATAAGATGTAGAGAAACGTCAGAAGAAGGAATATAAGTTACGAGACAAATCCAGTTTAGCAGAGAACGCAAGCTTTGTGAAAATATTCTGGTGGCAAATGTAACCATGTCGATGTGTAATGTAAACATTATCAGGATACCCCCTACAAGCCAGACATTACTATATTAACTACATTACTCTTGTCAGACTGCTGCTTCTGGTCACCAGGTTATTAACGTTAACTGGCTTCATATCTCAATGACCTAGCGACCAACAAAGTTTTAATGGATTGAGTTTGTTTCAAGGGTCATGCTATATTATGATATTAGCGACAGACTAGTTAGCTAGCTCGCTCGTTAACCATCTATTGAATCAAGCAGCCAGCTTGTTATGTGACTTGGTTGGCTGTCAATATTCAACTTCACCATAAAAATCAGTCACGGACACCAGAAGTAGAAGTCGCCAATATGCCCATATAGTCTTTGTAACGTCAAGTTTCACGCTTCGCTAGAAAACCCTCAATTACTCCCATCACTAAAAACAGCCATTTCTCCTCTTCCCTACATTGGATATCAGTCACCAAGGGGCGGGGCTATTTAGTATATCTTTCAAAAGATTTAAATTAAAGATTTTGATTTAGCTAAATATTTAATTTACAAACGGATTTAAGATATAAGCTAAATGTTTAATTTGGAACAAAAGATTTAAGATACAAGTAAATATTTATTTTTGGCTAAATATTTATTTTTAAATATTACAATTTTGACCATGGTAAAATAAATATTTATTTCAATGTTAAATATTGTTTTTATAAAAACCAAGATTTAAGCTGTATCTTATTTTTTAAATATTCATTTTCGAAACCAAGATTTAAGATTTAAATTAAATATTTATATGTGTCAAAATATTTGTTTCTGAAACAGAGATACACTGCCTGGCCAAAAATAAAGTCGCCGTTGCACTTGTCATGCATAGTGCCCACTGTACAAACCTCTGGAGGTAGTGTTAAGGTTTGGGGTTGCTTCAGTTGGTCAGGTCTAGGCTCAGCAACGTTATGCAGCAATAAAATGAAGTCAGCTGAGTACCTGAATGTACTGAATGACCAGGTTATCCCATCAATGGGCATATTCCAGGAAGACAATGCCAAGATTCATCGGGCTCAAATTGTGAAAGAGTGGTTCAGGGAGCATGAGGAATCCTTTTCACACATGAATTGGCCACCGGAGTCCTGACCTTAACCCCATTCAAAGTCTTTGGGATGTGCTGGAGAAGACGTTACGGAGTGGTTCGACTCTCCCGTCGTCAATACAAGATCTCGGCCAAAAATGAATGCAACTCTGGACGGAAATAAATGTTGTGACGTTGCATAAGGTTGTCGAAACAATGCCACGACGAATGCGCGCCATAATCACGATTATAGGCGATCCAACGAAATATTAGCACGTGCGACTTTTTTTTTGGCCAGGCAATGTATAAGATATAAGCAAAATTTATTTTAAGTATTTATTCTTGAAAACTCAGATTTAACATTTACGTTATATATTTAGGTCATGCTTTTTTGAGATTCATCGATTAAATCAGAAAATATGGACTAAAAGGTTTATTTAGCATTTGTCAGTTAAATCTTAGAAAAAAGAAAACGTGTTATGTTTTACTTTACATTTGGCACCTCATATATGAACACATCAATTTTATAGCATTCATTCGCAATTAAGAACATAAATACCAATTTTTAAATTGTGCTGATCTCAGGTTGTATGTGCCCTGGGAAGTATTTCCAACTTCCAACTGGAATTAAAATCTAACGTAACTCACACGCTGTGACATGCCCCTGGGAGGGACAGAATTGATGGAAATGAAGAGAAGCAATGAACCCAGATTCCACCGGAGAATTTCTTTTCATCAAGACAGAGACAGCATGCGAGGAGGCAGTTTGAAAAAAATAAACTTTGATGTTCATGTCATGGTTATTTCCGGCCTTTGCTGTTCTATGTTTTGGTTTCCTCTTTGGCGTCATTAGCCGGGCGATTTTTCCGCCTCCGTTCCGGTGTTTGTATCTTGCCCGACAATTATTCCCTACACCTGTTTTGCGTTTCCTCCCGGCTATAAATAGCCCAGGGCTTCCGCATTTCCGACACTTCGATATTGTCTTTGCTGTGTTGACAACGAAGTCGGCAAGGTATAGGAAATTCTGTCGCTGCATTTCTGGTTCGTATGAATGGGAAACGCAGCAAGTCCGGTTAAAGAAATTAGGAGTAGATTGGTTTTCTCTTTTCTTTCCAATCGTTTTTGTTATCCTTATTCTTTTTACCTGCTACCCTTTATTTTCTCTATTGCTATTTTGTAAGCTCTTTTGCCTATAAAGCTTTGGATAACTGGTTTTCTTTTCTGTTCCTTTTTTTTCACTCATTTTTTCGAGTTTTTCATTTGTTTCTCTAACCTCCAGTTACGCTTAATGATTTAGTGCGTGAGGTTCTTTTGTTATTTATTCTCGCTGTTTCTCGAGATACGCCTCTGTTCTTGAGGTGGTCGAGCTTTTTCCAACAGAGCGCCACTACTGTGGAACACCCTGCCAAAATTTATAAGGGAATCAGACAGTCTCCGTCTCAATATTTAAGTCTCGATTAAAACACACCTTTACGATCAGGCTTATAATGAGCTGTAGTCTGGAGACAGGACCAGTGAAGCATTTAGCCATAGAGTAATGTGGGGTGGCATCCTTTCCTGACTGTCACCTGTCAACAGCTGTGACCCCATCTTCCTGGGCTGGCTCTTGATAGGTGGGTAACCGTTGATGTAAAAAATTAATTGCGTGTTATTTGAGCTGATCTGTTTAATCTTTACCTCTGGACCCAATATTTGACACATGGTATATCAAACGGTTCTCATCAAAACATTGGGTAACAAAGTTAAATGACCGTTTCTGTAAAAAAAATTATTGCGTGTTATTTGAGCTGATCTGTTTAATCTTTACCTATGGACCCAATATTTGACACATGGAATATCAAACGGTTCCCATCAAAACCATGTGGCATTTGCTTGAAGATTTAGGCTAAATATGAGTCTTTTTTCAAAGATTTAACTGACATGCTTAATAAACCTTTCAGTTCATATTTCAGATTTAATTGACACATCTCAAATAAGCATGTCCTAAATATATAACTTAAATATTAAATCTAATATATAATTAATACTTATTAAAAAAAATATAAATAACCGTTGATGTAAAAAATTAATTGCGTGTTATTTGAGCTGATCTGTTTAATCTTTACCTCTGGACCCAATATTTGACACATGGTATATCAAACGGTTCTCATCAAAACATTGGGTAACAAAGTTAAATGACCGTTTCTGTAAAAAAAATTATTGCGTGTTATTTGAGCTGATCTGTTTAATCTTTACCTATGGACCCAATATTTGACACATGGAATATCAAACGGTTCCCATCAAAACCATGTGGCATTTGCTTGAAGATTTAGGCTAAATATGAGTCTTTTTTCAAAGATTTAACTGACATGCTTAATAAACCTTTCAGTTCATATTTCAGATTTAATTGATACATCTCAAATAAGCATGTCCTAAATATATAACTTAAATATTAAATCTAATATATAATTAATACTTATTAAAAAAAATTCATAAGTACAAAAATAAGATGTAGAGAAACGTCAGAAGAAGGGAATATAAGTTACGAGACAAATCCAGTTTAGCAGAGAACGCAAGCTTTGTGAAAATATTCTTGTGGCAAATGTAACCATGTCAATGTGTAATGTAGACATTATCAGGATACCCCCTACAAGCCAGACATGACTATATTAACTACATTACTCTTGTCAGACTGCTGCTTCTGGTCACCAGGTTATTAACGTTAACTGGCTTCATATCTCAATGACCTAGCGACCAACAAAGTTTTAATGGATTGAGTTTGTTTCAAGGGTCATGCTATATTATGATATTAGCGACAGACTGGTTAGCTAGCTAGCTTGTTCACCATCTATTGAATCAAGCAACCAGCTTGTTATGTGACTTGGTTTGCTGTCAATATTCAACTTCACCATAAAAATCAGTTACGGACACCAGAAGTAGAAGTCGCCAATATGCCCATATAGTCTTTGTAACGTCAAGTTTCACGCTTCGCTAGAAAACCCTCAATTACTCCATCACTAAAAACAGCCATTTCTCCTCTTCCCTACATTGGATATCAGTCACCAAGGGGCGGGGCTAATTAGTATATCTTTCAAAAGATTTAAATTAAAGATTTTGATTTAGCTAAATATTTAATTTACAAACCGGATTTAAGATATAAGCTAAATATTTAATTTGGAACAAAAGATTTAAGATACAAGTAAATATTTATTTTTGGCTAAATATTATTTTTTAAATATTACAATTTTTCATGGTAAAATAAATATTTATTTCAATGTTAAAGAGATACTGCAGAGGCTTTTCTAAGGCCTTTTTTACCGCTTCAATTTGAACTGGAACTCGTGAGTGGGTGTGGTCATATGACGACGGTGTCACGTAGTCATATTATGAATATTCATACGGTCAAGGAGTGAAAGGGTGTGTCTTGGTGAACTGACTCAGGCCCCCACTGAACTCAGCCCCCTTCCTGCTCTCTCCTCACAACTACGTCTTCGCGATCGAGGAGAGGACCGGGGATGTAACCGAATGGTAGAGCTGATGTTACCTAGCTAAGTTAGCTTGTTTGTCTGCCTAAAGTAACGTTACTATTAAATACATTCAAATACACAGCAAAACCCAGTCACACAGTAACTTTAGTATATTGAACATAGCTGGTTGTAGCGCCCAGCTCCACTTGGTCCGGAGAGAATTGTTATAATTTATTAGCTAACATTATTCATAAATGATAGCGATAACTAGCTATCTAGCTAAGTTACCAGTTCTCTGGACCAAACGGGACTAAACTCACAATAGACTGCTTTGCATTACCTAATTTATCGATACATTCCGTCTCTCGACAGATTATGAAAACTAACAGAGCCAGTGGCGTTACACCGAGGAACGATATACACTACTCACAAAAAGTTAGGGATATTTGGCTTTCGGGTGAAATTTATGGAAAATGTAAGTTCACGCTACAGTGATATTATACGTATCATGAAAGTAGGGCATTTAAGTAGAAGCATGCAATGGTGATTTCCTCATCTCAAACAATTTATTGAAACAAAAGCCAACAACAGTGGTGGGTATACCACAACAAAAATGTCAATGTCTCAATAACTTGTCATGTGCCCTTGAGCATCAATTACAGCTTGACAACGACGTCTCATGCTGTTCACAAGTCGACTTATTGTCTGCTGAGGCATGGCATCCCACTCTTCTTGAAGGGCGGCCCTCAGGTCATTGAGGTTCTGGGGTACAGAGTTACGAGCCTCTACACGGTGAGTCAGCTGATCCCATAGGTTTTCTATGGGATTCAGGTCTGGAGAAAGTGCAGGCCACTCCATTTGAGGTACCCCAGTCTCCAGCAGCCTTTCCCTAATGATGCGACCTCGATGAGCTGGAGCATTGTCGTCCATGAAGATGAAATTAGGCCTGTGTTGTTCATGCAGGGGCACAATGACTGGATTAATGATGTTATTCAGGTAGTATGGGCTTGTCACTGTACCATTCACAAAGTGTAGGGCAGTTCTGTATTGACTAGACACACCTGCCCACACTGTAACACCGCCACCACCAAAGGGTCGTCTGGTGACAACAGTGGCTGATGCATAGCGCTCTCCTTGACGTCTCCAACATCGTTGGCGGCCATCATTTCTGCTCAACGTGAATCGACTTTCATCAGAGAACAGCACTGAGGCCCACTGGTCCCTCGTCCAGCGTAAATGCTCCCTGGCCCATGCAAGACGATGACGCCTGTGCCTGGTGGTGTGGTCAGGTACCCTTGCAGGTCGTCTAGCACGCAGACCACGCTGATGTAAACGGTTTTGAATGGTCTGATGTGACACTTGGGTGCCTCTCACCTCCCTTAAATGTGCCTGGAGTTGAGTGGCATTCATCATCCAGTTCCGCAGGGCACTGTTCACAATGAAGCGGTCATCAGTGTGGGATGTGGCCAAAGGACGTCCACTTCTATGCCTTTCTGTGACTCTTCCAGTCTCTCTGTATCTCTGTTGCAACCTGCTGATGACACTCTGTGACACTCTAAGCTCGGTGGCCACTTCCCTCTGAGAACATCCTGTTTGAAGCCTCGCAATGGCGAGGTACTGTTGATCAATTGTTAGGTGTCGTTTTGGTCTCATGATGTCAAAATGTGAACAGCATGATGAAGAGGACTGTTTAAATACCAATTCTAATTGAACCAGGAAATTTATTGGTCGATTCATGGATCAAACACCTGTTGTGAATTTTGCCGTTCAGCTCCTTGTTAGAGAACAGCAAGTTGTGCAAAAAGTACTGAAACATTGAATAGTTGGACATGTGCATTCAAAAGTTTAGAGAAGGTCAAATTAATTTCACCTGTAAAGGTTATAGTGCATTTTAGGTTCATCCTGAAATTTCACCCGAAAGCCGAATATCCCTAACTTTTTGTGAGTAGTGTATCTCTGACTCCTTGGCATAATGCAGGCAAGTTAGCTAAAGATACCAAAGTAAGACGTTGTAGATGAATAACTCTCTATGGCTACGTTCACACTGCAGGTAAAAAGTGGCACAGATCCGATTTTTTCCTCAAATGTGACACAGATCAGATTTTTTTTATGGAAGTGTGAACAGCGAAATAGCTTTTTTATATTGTGTATTTTAACACGGCTGGAACGCTGTATTGACCAATCTTCATCCCGGAACTATCCGTTTTATAAATGTTATATCGACTGGTCTCACTAGCCAAACGGCCGAGCGCTCCATTTTCTTAACTCGCCCGTCCTCAATCACTCGCCCAGGCGAGTGAGCGAGGTTAATTTCATGCCTTGCTTCAGTTTCACTGAAACCGCACGTCACGGTCCCCCCATTCCTAGCTCCGATCTCGCATTCACGAGTCACTCTGCACAGAAGTAGCAGCCATGGCAGCACAAAAAGCTAGTAAAAACCTTGGCTTTTTCCCCGTCTCCGCACCCTTATCATTAGCTCCACTGCACATCAACTTTAAAATTAACGCAGAAGCTGTGACTTTGATGACTTCCTTTTTGTTGTTGTTTATTTCTGCAGGCTGTGTAACAGGCGCTATGTCTTTTGTTTTTGTTAATTTGCACGGGTCATTTGAGGAGAGCAATTGGTTCACACTGGAATCAGATATGGGCCACATAAAAAAATTAATGTGAACAGCCAAAAAAAAAAAAATCGGATCTGAGCCATAAATCGGAATTGAGCACTAATGCCTGCAGTGTGAACGTAGCCTTAGTAGCTCGATATAAGTCGTAATATTAACGTTAGCAGTAATACAAAGCAATTCGCATTTTGAACTTGAACTAACTGGTTAGCAGTACAAGGGTCTCAGTCTCAAAGAGGAAAAAAACCCGTTGCGTTGGTCTCTGATTTTATACCACATGCCCAGCCGAGACTACCCCTAGGACCACCTCAACTCCACCCATTTTTATGTTAAGGATCTCGTGACGTCACGAATCCCCGGAAACCAGCGTATTGGTAAGCCTACACAAAAACTCATATAAAACTATTTTGACTAAACATGAGATTTTCAGACATAGACAGTTGTGTATGATTATAATCTAACCCAAAACATCGGTTTTCAACGGGAAAAGTCGGTTTTTGACTGCAGTATCACTTTAAATATTGTTTTTATAAAAACCAAGATTTAAGCTGTATCTTATTTTTTAAATATTCATTTTTGAAACCAAGATTTAAGATTTAAATTAAATATTTATATATGTCAAAATATTTGTTTCTGAAACAGAGATACACTGCCTGACCAAAAATAAAGTCGCCGTTGCACTCGTCATGCATAGTGTCCACTGTACGAACCTCTGGAGGTAGTGTTAAGGTTTGGGGTTGCTTCAATTGGTCAGGTCTAGGCTCAGAAACGTTATGCAGCAATAAAATGAAGTCAGCTGAGTACCTGAATGTACTGAATGACCAGGTTATCCCATCAATGGGCATATTCCAGGAAGACAATGCCAAGATTCATCGGGCTCAAATTGTGAAAGAGCGGTTCAGGGAGCATGAGGAATCATTTTCACACATGAATTGGCCACCGGAGTCCTGACCTTAACCCCATTGAAAGTCTTTGGGGTGTGCTGGAGAAGACGTTACGGAGTGGTTTGACTCTCCCGTCGTCAATACAAGATCTCGGCCAAAAATGAATGCAACTCTGGACGGAAATAAATGTTGTGACGTTGCATAAGGTTGTCGAAACAATGCCACGACGAATGCGCGCCATAATCAAGGCTATAGGCGGTCCAACGAAATATTAGCGTGTGCGACTTTTTTTTTGGCCAGGCAATGTATAAGATATAAGCAAAATTTATTTTAAGTATTTATTCTTGAAAACTCAGATTTAACATTTACGTTATATATTTAGGTCATGCTTTTTTGAGATTCATCGATTAAATCAGAAAATATGGACTAAAAGGTTTATTTAGCATTTGTCAGTTAAATCTTAGAAAAAAGAAAACGTGTTATGTTTTACTTTACATTTGGCACCTCATATATGAACACATCAATTTTATAGCATTCATTCGCAATTAAGAACATAAATACCAATTTTTAAATTGTGCTGATCTCAGGTTGTATGTGCCCTGGGAAGTATTTCCAACTTCCAACTGGAATTAAAATCTAACGTAACTCACACGCTGTGACATGCCCCTGGGAGGGACAGAATTGATGGAAATGAAGAGAAGCAATGAACCCAGATTCCACCGGAGAATTTCTTTTCATCAAGACAGAGACAGCATGCGAGGAGGCAGTTTGAAAAAAATAAACTTTGATGTTCATGTCATGGTTATTTCCGGCCTTTGCTGTTCTATGTTTTGGTTTCCTCTTTGGCGTCATTAGCCGGGCGATTTTTCCGCCTCCGTTCCGGTGTTTGTATCTTGCCCGACAATTATTCCCTACACCTGTTTTGCGTTTCCTCCCGGCTATAAATAGCCCAGGGCTTCCGCATTTCCGACACTTCGATATTGTCTTTGCTGTGTTGACAACGAAGTCGGCAAGGTATAGGAAATTCTGTCGCTGCATTTCTGGTTCGTATGAATGGGAAACGCAGCAAGTCCGGTTAAAGAAATTAGGAGTAGATTGGTTTTCTCTTTTCTTTCCAATCATTTTTGTTATCCTTATTCTTTTTACCTGTTACCCTTTATTTTCTCTATTGCTATTTTGTAAGCTCTTTTGCCTATAAAGCTTTGGATAACTGGTTTTCTTTTCTGTTCCTTTTTTTTCACTCATTTTTTCGAGTTTTTCATTTGTTTCTCTAACCTCCAGTTACGCTTAATGATTTAGTGCGTGAGGTTCTTTTGTTATTTATTCTCGCTGTTTCTCGAGATACGCCTCCGTTCTTGAGGTGGTCGAGCTTTTTCCAACAGAGCGCCACTACTGTGGAACACCCTGCCAAAATTTATAAGGGAATCAGACAGTCTCCGTCTCAATATTTAAGTCTCGATTAAAACACACCTTTACGATCAGGCTTATAATGAGCTGTAGTCTGGAGACAGGACCAGTGAAGCATTTAGCCATAGAGTAATGTGGGGTGGCATCCTTTCCTGACTGTCACCTGTCAACAGCTGTGACCCCATCTTCCTGGGCTGGCTCTTGATAGGTGGGTAGGATTGTTTTCCCTCTCATGACTGCATGGTTTCTCAAACTCTGTCTTCATAGCTATGCATCCATAGATTACTCCTGGCGGGGGCACTTGTCCAACCCTCCCACCCCAGTTGGTGCTCCTGCTGCTCTATTACACTTTCCCTAACTGTTTTCTCTCTCTCTTTTTTCTACATTCTGCCGGTGGGGCTTATGCCCCGCATCTCGAGAGTTGCTTTCCGGCTTCCTGTCTGTCGCCGCTTGCCCCTCCCTCTTTACCACCAGCTGCTCCCGCCGCCATCGGCGCCCGGTTCCCCACCATCATTGCCGCCACATCTGAACTGTCATCTAGCTGCTGCAAATTCTATTATCATGGACATTGGCTGTTTTGATCATGCTGGTCTTTAAACCCTAGACCCTGAGCCGACCAGAGGAGGATGGGTTCCCCCTTTGAGTCTGGTTCCTCCCAAGGTTTCTTCCTAGTTACACCAGGGAGTTTTTCCTTGCCACTGTTGCCTTTGGCTTGCTCTTGTGGCTGGGTTTTTCTGTGAAGTGCATTGTGACAACTAGTTGTGAAATGCGCTATATAAATAAATATTGATTTGATTTGAGGTTGCTTTGATTTGCCTTGTGCTAGGGAGGTTTTGCTCCCGTTCTTTTGTTTATCTCCTTCCTGGTGCGGATACTTCCGCTTTTTGTGGCGTTTCTTTCTAAATACGCTTTTTGAGTCCTTATCGGTCGCGTCTGGTTCTCCGACCCTTACTCTAACCCTCACAGTTCACTCTCGCGATATCCTGGTTAAAATAATAAACTAAAACAACAAAGTAAAAATAAACCTAATTCAAACTAATGCTTTTTTAGCTGCATTTTTCTTCATCTGTGCCTTGTGGTCTCTGTGGTGTGGGAAGGTCTCTGCCACATACTGTGAAAAGAAGCACTCTATAAAAACATATGATGGAAAAATGCACATTTTGGACAATGTGGGAATTGGGGACTCGAATGGCAAAGTAGTGAAATACAGTTAGAGTTGAAGTCGGAAGTTTACATACACTTAGGTTGAAGTCATTAAAACTAATTTTTAATCACTCTACAGATTTTATGTTAGCAAACTATAGTGTTGGCAAGTCAGTTAGGACATCTACTTTGTGCATGACAGAAGTCATTTTTCCAACAATTGTTTACAGACAGATTATTTCACTTTTAATTCACTATATCACAATTCCAGTGGGTCAGAAGTTTACATACACTAAGTTGACTGTGCCTTCAAATTTTTAATATTTGGTCACATATCCTTGCATGCCATGACATCCTGATGTCTGTGACCCAACAACATCAAAAGACTCTTGATATCTTATTTTCTGGTACTCTTACAAGCGATACTATAACGTCTCTGCATTTGAATGGATCTCTATCCATACTTTGCGACGATTTTTGTGTCAGAACATCAACACCAGTGACACCAGTGACCACTCGGTGAGTTTCCCGTATTTGAAAACGAGAGTTTATGGTGTTTTTTGAAGGATTTTCTATATGCCCATCCAGATCCATTGTGTAAGTTTGCTGTGACATGAGCAATGAGCAATATATCTCAAGACTGCACAGTTTGTCAAAATGTTGATATGGACCGGTATGATCGTAAATAACCTTATAACAGGGCTTAACATGATAAATACCTAACTTCTTTTTTTAATGTGTGTTTGACAGATCCAGTGGTTTAGCAGCATTTCAAACTTCAGTGAAGTTGAGACATGATTAATTAAATTAGAATTAATGTTTGTTATTATCAGGGCAACATGTCAATAAAACATAAATTCCTTTAAAATTATTCCTAGCCATTCAAGAACAAGTCAGATAAATAAAATATAAAACAGTTCTGATATTGTATAATTTTGTGATACGATTAATAAATAAATTCATTTATTAGTTTTATTATTGTGAAAGATGGACTTTTAGTTTAGTTATGTACATACATATGCATGCTTCTATATGGTAGGAATATGGTAGGATGTTTGTCACCCTCTTTTAATGGTTTACCTAGCAGTCATAATGCTTGATAAGTGATAAAAGTATCCTGTGTTCAGACATCTATGGTATGAGTCTGGGCCTTCCCCCTCCACAATCTGCATGATGCACAAGCTCTTTTAAAGGGGCATACTTGATATGCATTGACATGTATGTATTTCTGTATGCAATCTCATTCGTCTTACTTGAATTTTGTATGTTTCAAGCAATACTACTCTAAATCAGTATTTTCTTGAAAAAACACAGTACCTTTGCTTACATTTTTTAGACAAATGGGTGACATTTATGCCAGAATGTGAAGAGAGGAAAACAAAGGAATCACTAGATGTAGTGAAACAAAGGAATCATTATGTTTAATGAAGCAAAGGAATAATATCATGACTTAACTGAAAATTTGACTAGATAATTAAGGTAGGTCCTACTCTTTTCTCTTATCCTACAAATACTATGGGATCTAAGGTACCAATTATCCAAGGTCTGCTGTTACTTCTGACTCATTATATATGTAGACCCTCCTTACATGATCTACCCTAAAAAACTTTCAACAAATAGTTTGAGGACCCCTGAACAATTAATTAGCCAGTCAATAATCAAGAATACTGTAGCTGCTTGTACTTTGTGAGAGGGTAATTAGTCATTTTAAAGGTGTGTGTGTGTGTGTGTGTGTGTGTGTGTGTGTGTGTGTGTGTGTGTGTGTGTGTGTGTGTGTGTGTGCTCGCGCGCGCGCATGTGTTATACTGTCTACGAGTGCGCATATGCATGTGTGTAGGCAGTACAACACTACAACTAATTTCCGAGAGTATTAAGTTGTGGAAGGACTGTACATTTCTTGTATATATCTCTTGTCTGTATTTTTCACATTGGTTTCCCTTAATATAGCTGATGTAAATATTTGTGAAACATACATTTCCCACTGGCATTTCATTACTGTCTCTCCACCACACAATAATATCTTTGACGGACAGGCAATTGAAAATTTATTGTGAACTCTCACAGCGTGTAGACCGGGTAGGTCTAACCTTTACAAAAGACAATCTGCGCATGAAATGGGCCTTCATATACTTAAACAACTTCTGGTCTCTAATTCCATAGATCAGTGGACTTAAGAGCCTCGGGAAAACATTTGCAATGAGATAAGTCGCGAATAGTATCTTCGTCCTCTGCTTAGGGTACAACTGCAGGAAAATCATGTTGGACCAAGGGGAGACGTAAGAGAGCATACACAGGGACACCTGCACCGCGTGCAGCAGGATCGTGTTCCGAGCCTTTTGGGCCGAAACGGGATCGCTCCCTGCGGCTTTCGCTGCAAACATGACTCTAAGATAAGTGTAGATCAAAGTTAGCCACACGAAAGCAAGGTAAATAGCTAGCACTGCCATAGTTTTAGCTTTATGGTAGGGCGTATTGTATATGTTCAGGGGTACACATATAAGAGCAGTGGGAAATAAATTGAGCGGATGAGTTGCGAGTGTAATCACGAGGTCCGACATCGCCGGCACAGCTGCCACGCCCCAGCTGACGCCGATGGCGATGTAAGTTCTGTGTACGGTGCAGACCTGGGCGTGGCGCAGAGGGTCACAGATGGCGATGTAGCGCTCGATGGCCATGCCGGCCAGGTTCAACGGGGTGTTCTTGCTGGTTATATCAGCTATTATAAGTACGATGAAGCAGAATGGCATGTTGAAAAATGGGGAAATATAGCTCCCGATGTGTAAAACCAATGATAATGACAGCATGATAATGTCATTGATCACCATGTTGATGTAGAGTATATACCTTGGGTCAGTGTAAAATACCTGGTTACTGAGGAAGATGGACACAAATGTACCATTGACATAGTTGATGATTATGCCCAGAATAACCAAAATGAAGTTCCTGAGGAATACAACGTGAAACGGCTCCAAACGGTCCCACGTTGAGTTCATTTTCGGACGTTTGTCTGTGAAGATACACTTTGTTGTTAAACAAACAGAACACTGGCATTATTTTTTAATTTTGTTCATAGAAAAAACATGCCACAACGTTCTTGTGTCTATGGTCATGCAGGTTAATATAGATAAGCTGCTAAGGACTATCACTAGGGGAAAGAAACAGACATTTACAGTTGAAGTCGGAAGTTTACATACACTTAGGTTGAAGTCATTAAAACTCATTTTTAACCACTCCACAGATTTCATGTTCGCAAACTGTAGTGTTGGCAAGTCAGTTAGGACATCTACTTTGTGCCTGACATAAGTAATTTTTCCAACAATTGTTTACAGATTATTTCACTTTTCATTCACTATATCACCATTCCAGTGGGTCAGAAGTTTACATAACCTAAGTTGACTGTGCCTTTAAATTTTTAATACTTGGTCGCATATCCTTTGCATGCCATGACTGCCTGATGTCTGTGACCCAATAAAATCAAATGACTCTTGATATCCTATTTTCTGGTACTCTTCAGAGCGATACTATAAAGTCTCTGCATTTGAATGGATCTCTATGGGAATTGGGGGGTGGGACTAGATTTAGATGTAAATTATGCTGGAACAGTATGGAATACATGGTTGGTAAAATGGCTGCAAGTCATCAAGGGTCTGAGGTATCAAACGAGCCATCACTCTGCTGCCAGATATGCAGTAGATATGGATGGATCACTTTGAGGGTTTCTTCTCCTGACTTATTTTTTCATTGATTTCAATAGGAAAATTTGTCAGGAGGAACAAATATTTGTTTTTGTCAGGATGGTTTGAGGCTCGTTCGATACCTCAGACCCTTAGTGACTTACAGCCATTTTACCAATCATGTATTCCATACTGTTCCAGCATAATTTACAGCTACATCTAGTCCCACTCTCCAATTCCCATAGAGATCCATTAAAATGCAGAGACGTTATAGTATCGCTTGTAAGAGTACCAGAAAATAAGATATCAAGAGTCTTTTGATGTCGTTGGGTCACAGACATCAGGAAGTCATGGCATGCAAAGAATATGCAACCAAATATAAAAAATTTTAAGGCACAGTCAACTTAGTGTATGTAAACTTCTGACCCACTGGAATTGTGATATTGTGAATTAAAAGTGAAATAATCTGTCTGTAAACAATTGTTGGAAAAATTACTTGTGTCATGCACAAAGTAGATGTCCTAACTGACTTGCCAACACTATAGTTTGCTAACATGAAATCTGTGGAGTGGTTAAAAATTAGTGTTAATGACTTCAACCTAATTGTATGCAAACTTCCGACTTCAACTGTATTTGTACAACAGCATGTGATTTCAGGGCAGTGAAAATCACTATACATTCTGAGATTAGTTAAGGTGTAATAAAACTAAAGTGTTAGAAGTACACTTTATACATTAGACAATACAAGTAATTTTCTCACAAATGTCATGGAATTGTCTTACTTGAATAAGAAGAGTTGTAGAGTGTTCTTTCTTACATGCTAAAAAAACATTTAAATCTTTTCCTTAAACAACAAGATTTAAAAAAAATTTAAAAAGTGCTGTTGAAAATGGGTGAGGTGGTATTTTCAAAAATATAATTACATGAAACTGATGCATTCTAATTTTAAGGTACACAATCTTGAACTGAAAAAACACAATTATTGAGTCAGATATTGTCTATGAAAACGTCTCCCTCTATATTTGCGTATGCAACATAGAAAGTATATCTTCGACTCTTTGACAACATATAATTAATAATGTATTGTGTTGTTAATTTCATTGTGAATAATAATGTTTGTTTATAGATCCATATTCGCTATTTACATTGCTATATAGTTTGTATCATTCTTAGACTATCATTAAAGTCTGTTGCACAAAAAATATTAAAACAAAGTTAACACTGATTGTCAGTGATAATGGATGATCAGTCAAAATGTTTTGAGCAGGTAGTTTTAATCGCAGTGACAAATGTAAGTTGAGTTTCAGAAAGACCTACCTCAGAGTTCTTCTCAGAGAAATGAGAGGACAGGACACTGTGTCTGGTTTATATAGAGCACTCTTGTGACTTGTTCTTTTTCTCTATGACTCTATTGGGAATGCTAGAATCAGAAGAAGAAGGGTAAAGAGGCCATTTGAGAATCACTTCAGAACTAATTAGACTGCATGATGGGCAGGGAGATGATTCTGCTCAACAGAAGCTGAAACGTACAGCAGCAGCATCATAAGATGAATGACTGTCGTAAAATGATTATGTGTGCAGTGTTTAATGTTACATTCGACACCCCATACTATGATGTTTCCTTATGCTAATGTGATCTGTGTTACTTTGTGAATGACATGAGAATGAGTTCTCACAAAGCATTCTTCCAATGACTAAGAGTGCACAGTTCTCATCAAAATAACGGTTAACAAATATAAATAACCGTTGATGTAAAAAATTAATTGCGTGTTATTTGAGCTGATCTGTTTAATCTTTACCTCTGGACCCAATATTTGACACATGGTATATCAAACGGTTCTCATCAAAACATTGGGTAACAAAGTTAAATGACCGTTTCTGTAAAAAAAATTATTGCGTGTTATTTGAGCTGATCTGTTTAATCTTTACCTACGGACCCAATATTTGACACATGGAATATCAAACGGTTCCCATCAAAACCATGTGGCATTTGCTTGAAGATTTAGGCTAAATATGAGTCTTTTTTCAAAGATTTAACTGACATGCTTAATAAACCTTTCAGTTCATATTTCAGATTTAATTGATACATCTCAAATAAGCATGTCCTAAATATATAACTTAAATATTAAATCTAATATATAATTAATAATTATAAAAAAAAATTCATAAGTACAAAAATAAGATGTAGAGAAACGTCAGAAGAAGGAATATAAGTTACGAGACAAATCCAGTTTAGCAGAGAACGCAAGCTTTGTGAAAATATTCTGGTGGCAAATGTAACCATGTCGATGTGTAATGTAAACATTATCAGGATACCCCCTACAAGCCAGACATTACTATATTAACTACATTACTCTTGTCAGACTGCTGCTTCTGGTCACCAGGTTATTAACGTTAACTGGCTTCATATCTCAATGACCTAGCGACCAACAAAGTTTTAATGGATTGAGTTTGTTTCAAGGGTCATGCTATATTATGATATTAGCGACAGACTAGTTAGCTAGCTCGCTCGTTAACCATCTATTGAATCAAGCAGCCAGCTTGTTATGTGACTTGGTTGGCTGTCAATATTCAACTTCACCATAAAAATCAGTCACGGACACCAGAAGTAGAAGTAGCCAATATGCCCATATAGTCTTTGTAACGTCAAGTTTCACGCTTCGCTAGAAAACCCTCAATTACTCCCATCACTAAAAATAGCCATTTCTCCTCTTCCCTACATTGGATATCAGTCACCAAGGGGCGGGGCTATTTAGTATATCTTTCAAAAGATTTAAATTAAAGATTTTGATTTAGCTAAATATTTAATTTACAAACGGATTTAAGATATAAGCTAAATGTTTAATTTGGAACAAAAATTTAAGATACAAGTAAATATTTATTTTTGGCTAAATATTTATTTTTAAATATTACAATTTTGACCATGGTAAAATAAATATTTATTTCAATGTTAAATATTGTTTTTATAAAAACCAAGATTTAAGCTGTATCTTATTTTTTAAATATTAATTTTCGAAACCAAGATTTAAGATTTAAATTAAATATTTATATGTGTCAAAATATTTGTTTCTGAAACAGAGATACACTGCCTGGCCAAAAATAAAGTCGCCGTTGCACTCGTCATGCATAGTGCCCACTGTACAAACCTCTGGAGGTAGTGTTAAGGTTTGGGGTTGCTTCAGTTGGTCAGGTCTAGGCTCAGCAATGTTATGCAGCAATAAAATGAAGTCAGCTGAGTACCTGAATGTACTGAATGACCAGGTTATCCCATCAATGGGCATATTCCAGGAAGACAATGCCAAGATTCATCGGGCTCAAATTGTGAAAGAGTGGTTCAGGGAGCATGAGGAATCCTTTTCACACATGAATTGGCCACCGGAGTCCTGACCTTAACCCCATTCAAAGTCTTTGGGATGTGCTGGAGAAGACGTTACGGAGTGGTTCGACTCTCCCGTCGTCAATACAAGATCTCGGCCAAAAATGAATGCAACTCTGGACGGAAATAAATGTTGTGACGTTGCATAAGGTTGTCGAAACAATGCCACGACGAATGCGCGCCATAATCACGATTATAGGCGGTCCAACGAAATATTAGCACGTGCGACTTTTTTTTTGGCCAGGCAATGTATAAGATATAAGCAAAATTTATTTTAAGTATTTATTCTTGAAAACTCAGATTTAACATTTACGTTATATATTTAGGTCATGCTTTTTTGAGATTCATCGATTAAATCAGAAAATATGGACTAAAAGGTTTATTTAGCATTTGTCAGTTAAATCTTAGAAAAAAGAAAACGTGTTATGTTTTACTTTACATTTGGCACCTCATATATGAACACATCAATTTTATAGCATTCATTCGCAATTAAGAACATAAATACCAATTTTTAAATTGTGCTGATCTCAGGTTGTATGTGCCCTGGGAAGTATTTCCAACTTCCAACTGGAATTAAAATCTAACGTAACTCACACGCTGTGACATGCCCCTGGGAGGGACAGAATTGATGGAAATGAAGAGAAGCAATGAACCCAGATTCCACCGGAGAATTTCTTTTCATCAAGACAGAGACAGCATGCGAGGAGGCAGTTTGAAAAAAATGAACTTTGATGTTCATGTCATGGTTATTTCCGGCCTTTGCTGTTCTATGTTTTGGTTTCCTCTTTGGCGTCATTAGCCGGGCGATTTTTCCGCCTCCGTTCCGGTGTTTGTATCTTGCCCGACAATTATTCCCTACACCTGTTTTGCGTTTCCTCCCGGCTATAAATAGCCCAGGGCTTCCGCATTTCCGACACTTCGATATTGTCTTTGCTGTGTTGACAACGAAGTCGGCAAGGTATAGGAAATTCTGTCGCTGCATTTCTGGTTCGTATGAATGGGAAACGCAGCAAGTCCGGTTAAAGAAATTAGGAGTAGATTGGTTTTCTCTTTTCTTTCCAATCGTTTTTGTTATCCTTATTCTTTTTACCTGTTACCCTTTATTTTCTCTATTGCTATTTTGTAAGCTCTTTTGCCTATAAAGCTTTGGATAACTGGTTTTCTTTTCTGTTCCTTTTTTTTCACTCATTTTTTCGAGTTTTTCATTTGTTTCTCTAACCTCCAGTTACGCTTAATGATTTAGTGCGTGAGGTTCTTTTGTTATTTATTCTCGCTGTTTCTCGAGATACGCCTCCGTTCTTGAGGTGGTCGAGCTTTTTCCAACAGAGCGCCACTACTGTGGAACACCCTGCCAAAATTTATAAGGGAATCAGACAGTCTCCGTCTCAATATTTAAGTCTCGATTAAAACACACCTTTACGATCAGGCTTATAATGAGCTGTAGTCTGGAGACAGGACCAGTGAAGCATTTAGCCATAGAGTAATGTGGGGTGGCATCCTTTCCTGACTGTCACCTGTCAACAGCTGTGACCCCATCTTCCTGGGCTGGCTCTTGATAGGTGGGTAGGATTGTTTTCCCTCTCATGACTGCATGGTTTCTCAAACTCTGTCTTCATAGCTATGCATCCATAGATTACTCCTGGCGGGGGCACTTGTCCAACCCTCCCACCCCAGTTGGTGCTCCTGCTGCTCTATTACACTTTCCCTAACTGTTTTCTCTCTCTCTTTTTTCTACATTCTGCCGGTGGGGCTTATGCCCCGCATCTCGAGAGTTGCTTTCCGGCTTCCTGTCTGTCGCCGCTTGCCCCTCCCTCTTTACCACCAGCTGCTCCCGCCGCCATCGGCGCCCGGTTCCCCACCATCATTGCTGCCACATCTGAACTGTCATCTAGCTGCTGCAAATTCTATTATCATGGACATTGGCTGTTTTGATCATGCTGGTCTTTAAACCCTAGACCCTGAGCCAACCAGAGGAGGATGGGTTCCCCCTTTGAGTCTGGTTCCTCCCAAGGTTTCTTCCTAGTTACACCAGGGAGTTTTTCCTTGCCACTGTTGCCTTTGGCTTGCTCTTGTGGCTGGGTTTTTCTGTGAAGTGCATTGTGACAACTAGTTGTGAAATGCGCTATATAAATAAATATTGATTTGATTTGAGGTTGCTTTGATTTGCCTTGTGCTAGGGAGGTTTTGCTCCCGTTCTTTTGTTTATCTCCTTCCTGGTGCGGATACTTCCGCTTTTTGTGGCGTTTCTTTCTAAATACGCTTTTTGAGTCCTTATCGGTCGCGTCTGGTTCTCCGAACCTTACTCTAACCCTCACAGTTCACTCTCGCGATATCCTGGTTAAAATAATAAACTAAAACAACAAAGTAAAAATAAACCTAATTCAAACTAATGCTTTTTTAGCTGCATTTTTCTTCATCTGTGCCTTGTGGTCTCTGTGGTGTGGGAAGGTCTCTGCCACATACTGTGAAAAGAAGCACTCGATAAAAACATATGATGGAAAAACGCACATTTTGGACAATGTGGGAATTGGGGACTCGAATGGCAAAGTAGTGAAATACAGTTAGAGTTGAAGTCGGAAGTTTACATACACTTAGGTTGAAGTCATTAAAACTCATTTTTAATCACTCTACAGATTTTATGTTAGCAAACTATAGTGTTGGCAAGTCAGTTAGGACATCTACTTTGTGCATGACAGAAGTCATTTTTCCAACAATTGTTTACAGACAGATTATTTCACTTTTAATTCACTATATCACAATTCCAGTGGGTCAGAAGTTTACATACACTAAGTTGACTGTGCCTTCAAATTTTTAATATTTGGTCACATATCCTTGCATGCCATGACATCCTGATGTCTGTGACCCAACAACATCAAAAGACTCTTGATATCTTATTTTCTGGTACTCTTACAAGCGATACTATAACGTCTCTGCATTTGAATGGATCTCTATCCATACTTTGCGACGATTTTTGTGTCAGAACATCAACACCAGTGACACCAGTGACCACTCGGTGAGTTTCCCGTATTTGAAAACGAGAGTTTATGGTGTTTTTTGAAGGATTTTCTATATGCCCATCCAGATCCATTGTGTAAGTTTGCTGTGACATGAGCAATGAGCAATATATCTCAAGACTGCACAGTTTGTCAAAATGTTGATATGGACCGGTATGATCGTAAATAACCTTATAACAGGGCTTAACATGATAAATACCTAACTTCTTTTTTTAATGTGTGTTTGACAGATCCAGTGGTTTAGCAGCATTTCAAACTTCAGTGAAGTTGAGACATGATTAATTCAATTAGAATTAATGTTTGTTATTACCAGGGCAACATGTCAATAAAACATAAATTCCTTTAAAATTATTCCTAGCCATTCAAGAACAAGTCAGATAAATAAAATATAAAACAGTTCTGATATTGTATAATTTTGTGATACGATTAATAAATAAATAAATTTATTAGTTTTATTATTGTGAAAGATGGACTTTTAGTTTAGTTATGTACATACATATGCATGCTTCTATATGGTAGGAATATGGTAGGATGTTTGTCACCCTCTTTTAATGGTTTACCTAGCAGTCATAATGCTTGATAAGTGATAAAAGTATCCTGTGTTCAGACATCTATGGTATGAGTCTGGGCCTTCCCCCTCCACAATCTGCATGATGCACAAGCTCTTTTAAAGGGGCATACTTGATATGCATTGACATGTATGTATTTCTGTATGCAATCTCATTCGTCTTACTTGAATTTTGTATGTTTCAAGCAATACTACTCTAAATCAGTATTTTCTTGAAAAAACACAGTACCTTTGCTTACATTTTTTAGACAAATGGGTGACATTTATGCCAGAATGTGAAGAGAGGAAAACAAAGGAATCACTAGATGTAGTGAAACAAAGGAATCATTATGTTTAATGAAGCAAAGGAATAATATCATGACTTAACTGAAAATTTGACTAGATAATTAAGGTACGTCCTACTCTTTTCTCTTATCCTACAAATACTATGGGATCTAAGGTACCAATTATCCAAGGTCTGCTGTTACTTCTGACTCATTATATATGTAGACCCTCCTTACATGATCTACCCTAAAAAACTTTCAACAAATAGTTTGAGGACCCCTGAACAATTAATTAGCCAGTCAATAATCAAGAATACTGTAGCTGCTTGTACTTTGTGAGAGGGTAATTAGTCATTTTAAAGGTGTGTGTGTGTGTGTGTGTGTGTGTGTGTGTGTGTGTGTGTGTGCGCGCGCGCGTGCGCATGTGTTATAGTGTCTACGAGTGCGCATATGCATGTGTGTAGGCAGTACAACACTACAACTAATTTCCGAGAGTATTAAGTTGTGGAAGGACTGTACATTTCTTGTATATATCTCTTGTCTGTATTTTTCACATTGGTTTCCCTTAATATAGCTGATGTAAATATTTGTGAAACATACATTTCCCACTGGCATTTCATTACTGTCTCTCCACCACACAATAATATCTTTGACGGACAGGCAATTGAAAATTTATTGTGAACTCTCACAGCGTGTAGACCGGGTAGGTCTAACCTTTACAAAAGACAATCTGCGCATGAAATGGGCCTTCATATACTTAAACAACTTCTGGTCTCTAATTCCATAGATCAGTGGACTTAAGAGCCTCGGGAAAACATTTGCAATGAGATAAGTCGCGAATAGTATCTTCGTCCTCTGCTTAGGGTACAACTGCAGGAAAATCATGTTGGACCAAGGGGAGACGTAAGAGAGCATACACAGGGACACCTGCACCGCGTGCAGCAGGATCGTGTTCCGAGCCTTTTGGGCCGAAACGGGATCGCTCCCTGCGGCTTTCGCTGCAAACATGACTCTAAGATAAGTGTAGATCAAAGTTAGCCACACGAAAGCAAGGTAAATAGCTAGCACTGCCATAGTTTTAGCTTTATGGTAGGGCGTATTGTATATGTTCAGGGGTACACATATAAGAGCAGTGGGAAATAAATTGAGCGGATGAGTTGCGAGTGTAATCACGAGGTCCGACATCGCCGGCACAGCTGCCACGCCCCAGCTGACGCCGATGGCGATGTAAGTTCTGTGTACGGTGCAGACCTGGGCGTGGCGCAGAGGGTCACAGATGGCGATGTAGCGCTCGATGGCCATGCCGGCCAGGTTCAACGGGGTGTTCTTGCTGGTTATATCAGCTATTATAAGTACGATGAAGCAGAATGGCATGTTGAAAAATGGGGAAATATAGCTCCCGATGTGTAAAACCAATGATAATGACAGCATGATAATGTCATTGATCACCATGTTGATGTAGAGTATATACCTTGGGTCAGTGTAAAATACCTGGTTACTGAGGAAGATGGACACAAATGTACCATTGACATAGTTGATGATTATGCCCAGAATAACCAAAATGAAGTTCCTGAGGAATACAACGTGAAACGGCTCCAAACGGTCCCACGTTGAGTTCATTTTCGGACGTTTGTCTGTGAAGATACACTTTGTTGTTAAACAAACAGAACACTGGCATTATTTTTTAATTTTGTTCATAGAACAAACATGCCACAACGTTCTTGTGTCTATGGTCATGCAGGTTAATATAGATAAGCTGCTAAGGACTATCACTAGGGGAAAGAAACAGACATTTACAGTTGAAGTCGGAAGTTTACATACACTTAGGTTGAAGTCATTAAAACTCATTTTTAACCACTCCACAGATTTCATGTTCGCAAACTGTAGTGTTGGCAAGTCAGTTAGGACATCTACTTTGTGCCTGACATAAGTAATTTTTCCAACAATTGTTTACAGATTATTTCACTTTTCATTCACTATATCACCATTCCAGTGGGTCAGAAGTTTACATAACCTAAGTTGACTGTGCCTTTAAATTTTTAATACTTGGTCGCATATCCTTTGCATGCCATGACTGCCTGATGTCTGTGACCCAATAAAATCAAATGACTCTTGATATCCTATTTTCTGGTACTCTTCAGAGCGATACTATAAAGTCTCTGCATTTGAATGGATCTCTATGGGAATTGGGGGGTGGGACTAGATTTAGATGTAAATTATGCTGGAACAGTATGGAATACATGGTTGGTAAAATGGCTGCAAGTCATCAAGGGTCTGAGGTATCAAACGAGCCATCACTCTGCTGCCAGATATGCAGTAGATATGGATGGATCACTTTGAGGGTTTCTTCTCCTGACTTATTTTTTCATTGATTTCAATAGGAAAATTTGTCAGGAGGAACAAATATTTGTTTTTGTCAGGATGGTTTGAGGCTCGTTCGATACCTCAGACCCTTAGTGACTTACAGCCATTTTACCAATCATGTATTCCATACTGTTCCAGCATAATTTACAGCTACATCTAGTCCCACTCTCCAATTCCCATAGAGATCCATTAAAATGCAGAGACGTTATAGTATCGCTTGTAAGAGTACCAGAAAATAAGATATCAAGAGTCTTTTGATGTTGTTGGGTCACAGACATCAGGAAGTCATGGCATGCAAAGAATATGCAACCAAATATAAAAAATTTAAAGGCACAGTCAACTTAGTGTATGTAAACTTCTGACCCACTGGAATTGTGATATTGTGAATTAAAAGTGAAATAATCTGTCTGTAAACAATTGTTGGAAAAATTACTTGTGTCATGCACAAAGTAGATGTCCTAACTGACTTGCCAACACTATAGTTTGCTAACATGAAATCTGTGGAGTGGTTAAAAATGAGTGTTAATGACTTCAACCTAATTGTATGCAAACTTCCGACTTCAACTGTATTTGTACAACAGCATGTGATTTCAGGGCAGTGAAAATCACTATACATTCTGAGATTAGTTAAGGTGTAATAAAACTAAAGTGTTAGAAGTACACTTTATACATTAGACAATACAAGTAATTTTCTCACAAATGTCATGGAATTGTCTTACTTGAATAAGAAGAGTTGTAGAGTGTTCTTTCTTACATGCTAAAAAAACATTTAAATCTTTTCCTTAAACAAGATTTAAAAAAAATTTAAAAAGTGCTGTTGAAAATGGGTGAGGTGGTATTTTCAAAAATATAATTACATGAAACTGATGCATTCTAATTTTAAGGTACACAATCTTGAACTGAAAAAACACAATTATTGAGTCAGATATTGTCTATGAAAACGTCTCCCTCTATATTTGCGTATGCAACATAGAAAGTATATCTTCAACTCTTTGACAACATATAATTAATAATGTATTGTGTTGTTAATTTCATTGTGAATAATAATGTTTGTTTATAGATCCATATTCGCTATTTACATTGCTATATAGTTTGTATCATTCTTAGACTATCATTAAAGTCTGTTGCACAAAACATATTAAAACAAAGTTAACACTGATTGTCAGTGATAATGGATGATCAGTCAAAATGTTTTGAGCAGGTAGTTTTAATCGCGGTGACAAATGTAAGTTGAGTTTCAGAAAGACCTACCTCAGAGTTCTTCTCAGAGAAATGAGAGGATGGGACACTGTGTCTGGTTTATATAGAGCACTCTTGTGACTTGTTTTTTTCCTCTGTGACTCTATTGGGGAATGCTAGGATCAGAAGAAGAAGGGTAAAGATGTGCGAGGCCATTTGAGAATCACTTCAAAACTAATTAGACTGCATGATGGGCAGGGAGATGATTCTGCTCAACAGAAGCTGAAACGTACAGCAGCAGCATCATAAGATGAATGACTGTCGTAAAATGATTATGTGTGCAGTGTTTAATGTTACATTCGACACCCCATACTATGATGTTTCCTTATGCTAATGTGATCTGTGTTACTTTGTGAATGACATGAGAATGAGTTCTCACAAAACATTCTTCCAATGACTAAGAGTGCACAGTTCTCATCAAAATAACGGTTAACAAATATAAATAACCGTTGATGTAAAAAATGAATTGCGTGTTATTTGAGCTGATCTGTTTAATCTTTACCTCTGGACCCAATATTTGACACATGGTATATCAAACGGTTCTCATCAAAACATTGGGTAACAAAGTTAAATGACCGTTTCTGTAAAAAAAATTATTGCGTGTTATTTGAGCTGATCTGTTTAATCTTTACCTATGGACCCAATATTTGACACATGGAATATCAAACGGTTCCCATCAAAACCATGTGGCATTTGCTTGAAGATTTAGGCTAAATATGAGTCTTTTTTCAAAGATTTAACTGACATGCTTAATAAACCTTTCAGTTCATATTTCAGATTTAATTGATACCTCTCAAATAAGCATGTCCTAAATATATAACTTAAATATTAAATCTAATACATAATTAATACTTATTAAAAAAAATATAAATAACCGTTGATGTAAAAAATTAATTGCGTGTTATTTGAGCTGATCTGTTTAATCTTTACCTCTGGACCCAATATTTGACACATGGTATATCAAACGGTTCTCATCAAAACATTGGGTAACAAAGTTAAATGACCGTTTCTGTAAAAAAAATTATTGCGTGTTATTTGAGCTGATCTGTTTAATCTTTACCTATGGACCCAATATTTGACACATGGAATATCAAACGGTTCCCATCAAAACCATGTGGCATTTGCTTGAAGATTTAGGCTAAATATGAGTCTTTTTTCAAAGATTTAACTGACATGCTTAATAAACCTTTCAGTTCATATTTCAGATTTAATTGATACATCTCAAATAAGCATGTCCTAAATATATAACTTAAATATTAAATCTAATATATAATTAATACTTATTAAAAAAAATTCATAAGTACAAAAATAAGATGTAGAGAAACGTCAGAAGAAGGGAATATAAGTTACGAGACAAATCCAGTTTAGCAGAGAACGCAAGCTTTGTGAAAATATTCTTGTGGCAAATGTAACCATGTCAATGTGTAATGTAGACATTATCAGGATACCCCCTACAAGCCAGACATGACTATATTAACTACATTACTCTTGTCAGACTGCTGCTTCTGGTCACCAGGTTATTAACGTTAACTGGCTTCATATCTCAATGACCTAGCGACCAACAAAGTTTTAATGGATTGAGTTTGTTTCAAGGGTCATGCTATATTATGATATTAGCGACAGACTGGTTAGCTAGCTAGCTTGTTCACCATCTATTGAATCAAGCAACCAGCTTGTTATGTGACTTGGTTGGCTGTCAATATTCAACTTCACCATAAAAATCAGTTACGGACACCAGAAGTAGAAGTCGCCAATATGCCCATATAGTCTTTGTAACGTCAAGTTTCACGCTTCGCTAGAAAAACCCTCAATTACTCCATCACTAAAAACAGCCATTTCTCCTCTTCCCTACATTGGATATCAGTCACCAAGGGGCGGGGCTAATTAGTATATCTTTCAAAAGATTTAAATTAAAGATTTTGATTTAGCTAAATATTTAATTTACAAACCGGATTTAAGATATAAGCTAAATATTTAATTTGGAACAAAAGATTTAAGCTACAAGTAAATATTTATTTTTGGCTAAATATTATTTTTTAAATATTACAATTTTTCATGGTAAAATAAATATTTATTTCAATGTTAAAGAGATACTGCAGAGGCTTTTCTAAGGCCTTTTTTACCGCTTCAATTTGAACTGGAACTCGTGAGTGGGTGTGGTCATATGACGACGGTGTCACGTAGTCATATTATGAATATTCATACGGTCAAGGAGTGAAAGGGTGTGTCTTGGTGAACTGACTCAGGCCCCCACTGAACTCAGCCCCCTTCCTGCTCTCTCCTCACAACTACGTCTTCGCGATCGAGGAGAGGACCGGGGATGTAACCGAATGGTAGAGCTGATGTTACCTAGCTAAGTTAGCTTGTTTGTCTGCCTAAAGTAACGTTACTATTAAATACATTCAAATACACAGCAAAACCCAGTCACACAGTAACTTTAGTATATTGAACATAGCTGGTTGTAGCGCCCAGCTCCACTTGGTCCGGAGAGAATTGTTATAATTTATTAGCTAACATTATTCATAAATGATAGCGATAACTAGCTATCTAGCTAAGTTACCAGTTCTCTGGACCAAACGGGACTAAACTCACAATAGACTGCTTTGCATTACCTAATTTATCGATACATTCCGTCTCTCGACAGATTATGAAAACTAACAGAGCCAGTGGCGTTACACCGAGGAACGATATATCTCTGACTCCTTGGCATAATGCAGGCAAGTTAGCTAAAGATACCAAAGTAAGACGTTGTAGATGAATAACAATAACTCTCTATGGCTACGTTCACACTGCAGGTAAAAAGTGGCACAGATCCGATTTTTTCCTCAAATGTGACACAGATCAGATTTTTTTTATGGAAGTGTGAACAGCGAAATAGCTTTTTTATATTGTGTATTTTAACACGGCTGGAACGCTGTATTGACCAATCTTCATCCCGGAACTATCCGTTTTATAAATGTTATATCGACTGGTCTCACTAGCCAAACGGCCGAGCGCTCCATTTTCTTAACTCGCCCATCCTCAATCACTCGCCCAGGCGAGTGAGCGAGGTTAATTTCATGCCTTGCTTCAGTTTCACTGAAACCGCACGTCACGGTCCCCCCATTCCTGGCTCCGATCTCGCATTCACGAGTCACTCTGCACAGAAGTAGCAGCCATGGCAGCACAAAAAGCTAGTAAAAACCTTGGCTTTTTCCCCGTCTCCGCACCCTTATCATTAGCTCCACTGCACATCAACTTTAAAATTAACGCAGAAGCTGTGACTTTGATGACTTCCTTTTTGTTGTTGTTTATTTCTGCAGGCTGTGTAACAGGCGCTATGTCTTTTGTTTTTGTTAATTTGCACGGGTCATTTGAGGAGAGCAATTGGTTCATACTGGAATCAGATATGGGCCACATAAAAAAATTAATGTGAACAGCCAAAAAAAAAAAAAATCGGATCTGAGCCATAAATCGGAATTGAGCACTAATGCCTGCAGTGTGAACGTAGCCTTAGTAGCTCGATATAAGTCGTAATATTAACGTTAGCAGTAATACAAAGCAATTCGCATTTTGAACTTGAACTAACTGGTTAGCAGTACAAGGGTCTCAGTCTCAAAGAGGAAAAAAACCCGTTGCGTTGGTCTCTGATTTTATACCACATGCCCAGCCGAGACTACCCCTAGGACCACCTCAACTCCACCCATTTTTATGTTAAGGATCTCGTGACGTCACGAATCCCCGGAAACCAGCGTATTGGTAAGCCTACACAAAAACTCATATAAAACTATTTTGACTAAACATGAGATTTTCAGACATAGACAGTTGTGTATGATTATAATCTAACCCAAAACATCGGTTTTCAACGGGAAAAGTCGGTTTTTGACTGCAGTATCACTTTAAATATTGTTTTTATAAAAACCAAGATTTAAGCTGTATCTTATTTTTTAAATATTCATTTTTGAAACCAAGATTTAAGATTTAAATTAAATATTTATATATGTCAAAATATTTGTTTCTGAAACAGAGATACACTGCCTGACCAAAAATAAAGTCGCCGTTGCACTCGTCATGCATAGTGTCCACTGTACGAACCTCTGGAGGTAGTGTTAAGGTTTGGGGTTGCTTCAATTGGTCAGGTCTAGGCTCAGAAACGTTATGCAGCAATAAAATGAAGTCAGCTGAGTACCTGAATGTACTGAATGACCAGGTTATCCCATCAATGGGCATATTCCAGGAAGACAATGCCAAGATTCATCGGGCTCAAATTGTGAAAGAGCGGTTCAGGGAGCATGAGGAATCATTTTCACACATGAATTGGCCACCGGAGTCCTGACCTTAACCCCATTGAAAGTCTTTGGGGTGTGCTGGAGAAGACGTTACGGAGTGGTTTGACTCTCCCGTCGTCAATACAAGATCTCGGCCAAAAATGAATGCAACTCTGGACGGAAATAAATGTTGTGACGTTGCATAAGGTTGTCGAAACAATGCCACGACGAATGCGCGCCATAATCAAGGCTATAGGCGGTCCAACGAAATATTAGCGTGTGCGACTTTTTTTTTGGCCAGGCAATGTATAAGATATAAGCAAAATTTATTTTAAGTATTTATTCTTGAAAACTCAGATTTAACATTTACGTTATATATTTAGGTCATGCTTTTTTGAGATTCATCGATTAAATCAGAAAATATGGACTAAAAGGTTTATTTAGCATTTGTCAGTTAAATCTTAGAAAAAAGAAAACGTGTTATGTTTTACTTTACATTTGGCACCTCATATATGAACACATCAATTTTATAGCATTCATTCGCAATTAACACCTTCGCGCATATGGTCCCGCAGGCGGGACTTTTTTGCTCAACTGAGACATTCATTGCTACTGCAGCCAAACTATTATTGGAAATCACAAACTCTGTGTTTTAAATTTATTGGTAGACGGTTCGTGACGATTTCTGCCGAATACGTAGTTTCTAAGTGCCACTATTTCCCTGTAGCAAGTCCATTTATCAAGCAAACCCCACCTAGTCTATACCTACCTATGCGTGACATAGTGGACAATAGCGTCTATGTTTGAGTTCATACATATATTTATTCATCATATAAAATTAGAATAACGTCATAGCAACGAGATAAACCCAACAATAGCCTGATCGTATGCCAGAAAAGCCGTGAAAAGCCCTGCTCACTCAAATGCAAAATAAACTGTGAAAGTACTATCTCATTCTACCATGTATTCTACTAGCAATATATGCTACTAAATATGAAATAAATATACAATCCTACCATTGGTTTTACACATCGAGATGTTCCTTTCAAAATTCAGTTGTCATTTATTGTCTGGTACAATCGGTTTGAGAAATATACAACACTTTATACCGCTATTACACTATCTGAAACGTCGCCGCGTAATAGCCCCATGCTCTGTAAGCCTGTCTCATGCATTACAGTTCACTCTGGTTTAATTGTCGGCTTTTTTATCCAATAGAGTACATTATAACCTTCGCAACGGTATATGTCAAGTCTTTTTGGGTGCTTTGAGCAATTTACTACAGCCCAGCGTAACGGCAGTTTTCGTTTTAGCTGTCTCGTATTACGCAAGCGATATACAATACGCATTATGCAGGGGAATTCCCCTTTGCGATATGTAAGTATTTTTGCGTCTAAAATACCGTTGGTCTCGCTGGCTACATACGTACGTTCGTGTTTCCACTCGAGCACTGTCTTTCCAATATGTTTGATAGCCCTGTTGTTTTCGCATTTTGAGAGCATTTCACATACTGTAGTGCAATCGTTAGCTAAATGTATTTTTGAACTAGGCTACCGATGTTCATTGAAGATAGAATATTTGGCAGCATTTTACAGATGGTGGAAAACTATTTTATGTTCATGTTATCATACATAGTATAGGCTATGGCGTATACGAGTCTCTTAGGGCATGACAAGTGCTCATTCCAATTTACTGTTGCGCTGATATGTGGTAGATTAAGGTAAAAATTTCCTTGGAGTTATTATGAATAGGAAAACTTAAAAGATTAAAAGAATACAGAAAAATGCAATCCCAGGACAAAAGTATACATACTGTAGAGTACAGGGACAAGTGATGTTTTATTGAGGTACAAGAGTGAATGATTAGGCAACATATTTAGGTGTATGTAACACTGTGATATCAATGTTTTTTATCTTAAGCCACCAGAGGGAGCAAATGTGTATGCGTTATAATGTACAAAACTAATTTTATTCATTTTATGACATGTTTTGCATAGGGGTTTTGGACCCATAGATATCTACCCCCCTATACTGCTGAAAATATATAATTCTCGTTTGGAAATTATGCACAAGTGAGTTTTATGAGCCCAAACTGTTGATTTGTAGTTAAATATTTCATAATTTTTTTTTATTTGCAGCAGTGCACAATTTAGCCATTTGGATAGATTTGGAGACACTAATGGACAACAGGATACACTGCTATATTTTGCATCATAGACCTTTAGTAGTTCTGCATATTATCCTCAGATTTTGCAAAACTTGTGGACATGGAGTTTATGATCCAGGAAATGTATATATATTACCGATTTCACTTATGTAGCTCTCAGCAAAATAAAAAAAAAACTATTTAAAATTTTTTTTCCCCTAAGTTTCTTTGCATTTGTGGCACTTTATTTTGACTTAAATTATGAAAATAAACAAATCTAAGTTTGTATTGTAAATGGTACACCTGTCTTCTTTCATTTAAGCCATTTACCAAGTTTATGTGATGCTCACACCTGGAGTTATAAAGCCTTAAACAGAGCACCCCTAAATAGGTGAAATTTGCCATCTGTGCCAAGGGGTTAAGAACATAAATATCAATTTTTAAATTGTGCTGGTCTCAGGTTGTATGTGCCCTGGGAAGTATTTCCAACTTCCAACTGGAATTAAAATCTAACGTAACTCACACGCTGTGGATGAAGAGAAGCAATGAACCCAGATTCCACCGGATAATTTATTTTCATCAAGACAGAGACAGCATGCGAGGAGGCAGTTTGAAAAAAATAAACGTTGATGTTCATGTCATGGTTATTTCCGGCCTTTGCTGTTCTACGTTTTGGTTTCCTCTTTGGCGTCATTAGGACGCTCTATCTGATTTTTCCGCCTCCGTTCCGGTGTTTGTATCTTGCCCGACAATTATTCCCTACACCTGTTTTGCGTTTCCTCCCGACTATAAATAGCCCAGGACTTCCGCATTTCCGACACTTCGACATTGTCTTTGCTGTGTTGACAACGAAGTCGGTAAGGTATAGGAAATTCTGTCGCTGCATTTCTGGTTCGTACGAATGGGAAACGCAGCAAGTCCGGTTAAAGAAATTAGGAGTAGATTGGTTTTCTCTTTTCTTTGCAATAGTTTTTGTTATCCTTATTCTTTTTACCTGTTACCCTTTATTTTCTCTATTGCTCTTTTGTAAGCTCTTTTGCCTATAAAGCTTTGGATAACAGGTTTTCTTTTCTGTTCCTTGTTTTCACTCATTTTTTCAAGTTTTTTATTTGTTTCTCTAACCTCCAGTTGCGCTTAATGATTTCGTGCGTGAGGTTCTTTTGTTATTGATTCTCGCTGTTTCTCGAGATACGCCTCCGTTTTTGAGGTGGTCGAGCTTTTTCCTACAGAGCGCCACTACTGTGGAACACCCTGCCAAAATTTATAAGGGAATCAGACACAGTCTCAATATTTAGGTCTCGATTAAAATGCACCTTTACGATCAGGCTTATAATGAGCTGTAGTCTGGAGACAGGACCAGAGAAGCATTTAGCCATAGAGTAATGTGGGGTGGCATCCTTTCCTGGCTGTCATCTGTCAACAGCTGTGACCCCATCTTCCTGGGCTGGCTCTTGATAGGTGGGTAGGATTGTTTTCCCTCTCATGACTGCATGGTTTCTCAAACTCTGTCTTCATAGCTATGCAGCCATAGATTACTCCTGGTGGGGACACTTGTCCAACCCTCCCACCCCCCCCCCCCCCCCCCCCCCCCCCCCACCCCAGTTGGTGCTCCTGCTGCTCTATTACACTTTCCCTAACTGTTTTCTCTCTCTCTTTTTTCTACATTCTGCCGGCGGGGCTTATGCCCCGCATCTTGAGAGTTGCTTTCCGGCTTCCTGTCTGTCGCCACTTGCCCCTCCCTCTTTACCACCAGCTGCTCCTGCCGCCATTGGCGCCCAGTTCCCCACCATCATTGCTGCCACATCTGGACTGTCATCTAGCTGCTGCAAATTCTATTATCATGGACATTGGCTGTTTTGACCATGCTGGTCTTTAAACCCTAGACCCTGAGCTGACTAGAGGAGGATGGGTTCCCCCTTTGAGTCTGGTTCCTCCCAAGGTTTCTTCCTAGTTACACCAGGGAGTTTTTCCTTGCCACTGTTGCCTTTGGCTTGCTCTTGTGGGGGGTTTAGGCTGGGTTTTTCTGTGAAGTGCATTGTGACAACTAGTTGTGAAATGCACTATATAAATAAATATTGATTTGATTTGATGTTGCTTTGATTTGCCTTGTGCTAGGGAAGTTTTGCTCCCGTTCTTTTGTTTATCTCCTTCCTGGTGCGGATACTTCCGCTTTTTGTGGCCTTTCTTGCTAAATATGCTTTTTGAGTCCTTATCAGTCGCGTCTGGTTCTCCGAACCTTACTCTAACCCTCACAGTTCACTCTCGCGATATCCTGGTTAAAATAATAAACTAAAACAACAAAGTAAAAATAAACCTAATTCAAACTAATGCTTTTTTAGCCGCATTTTTCTTTGTCTGTGCCTTGTGGTCTCTGTGGTGTGGGAAGGTCTCTGCCACATACTGTGAAAAGAAGCACTCTATAAAAACATATGATGGAAAAACGTGCATTTTGGACAATGTGGGAATTGGGGACTTGAATGGCAAAGTAGTGAAATACAGATAGAGTTGAATTCGGAAGTTTACATACACTTAGGTTGAAGTCATTAAAACTCATTTTTAATTACTCCACAGATTTTATGTTATCAAACTATAGTGTTGGCAAGTCAGTTAGGACATCTACTTTGTGCATGACACAAGTAATTTTTCCAACAATTGTTTACAGACAGATTATTTCACTATATCACAATTCCAGTGGGTCAGAAGTTTACATACACTAAGTTGACTGTGCCTTAAATTTTTTATATTTGGTCGCATATCCTTTGCATGCTATGACTTCCTGATGTCTGTGACCCAACAGCATCAAAAGACTCTTGATGATTTTCTTATTTTCTGGTACTCTTACAAGCGATACTATAACGTCTCTGCATTTGAATGGATCTCTATGGGAATTGGGTTCGATACCTCAGACCCTTGATGACTTGCAGCCATTTTACCAACCATGTATTCCATACTATTCCAGCATAATTTACAGCTAAATCTAGTCCCACCGCCCGATTCCCATAGAGATCCATTCAAATTACTTGTGTCATGCACAAAGTAAATGTCCTAACTGACTTCTCAACACTATAGTTTGCTAACATGAAATCTGTGGAGTGGTTAAAAATTAGTTTAAATGACTTCAACCTAAGTTTATGTAAACTTCCGACTTCAACTGTATATGAACCACATTTATACAGATTATCCTTACAAGGGCACTTAAAGGAGAAGTTCAGTATTTAGCATGTCAAGCCCTGTTATAAGGTTATTTACGATCATATACAATGGTCCATATCAACATTTTGACAACCTGTGCAGTTTTGAGATATATTGCTCATGTCACAGCTAACTTAGACAATGGATCTGGATGGGCATATAGAAAATCCTTCAAAAAACACCTCTCGTTTTCAAAGATGGGAAACTCACCGAGTGGTCACTGGTGTCTTCTTGTAATTTACGTTTACGTTTAAAACATGTTTTAAATAACCATTTAAAGATTTCTATAACTATTTTCAGTCGCCGTACAACCATACGTTTGTAAACTTCCACTTGAAATTTTGGGAGGTCTTGGCTGAGTTTAAAGCTACCGTAGAAGAAGAAGAGCCACTTCCGGGTTACCAGGTCGGGGTTTGCTTTGCAGCTAGTACAAACTCTTCAAAAGGATCCGTTTTGCTACTGATTCCTTCACTGAGAGCGCACAAGACCGCTAGTGAGCAACAGAAAACTACAAACTTTCCAAAACAATTCAGATGTATTTCCGGTTTCCGGCTCTAAACCTCCTTTGGTGTCTATACAAGTCAATGGATTTAATAAAATGATAAATAAAACCCGATACGAAGCATACTTTGCGACGATTTTTGTGTCAGAACATCAACGCCAGTGACACCAGTGACCACTCTGTGAGTTTCCTGTCTTTGAAAACGAGTTTATGGTGTTTTTTGAAGGATTTTCTATATGCCCATCCAGATCCATTGTGTAAGTTTGCTGTGACATGAGCAATTAATTCATTTATTAGTTTTATTATTGTGAAAGATGGACTTTTAGTTTACTTATGTATACATATGCATGCTTCTATATGGTAGGATTATGGTAGGATGTTTGTCACCCTCTTTTGATGGTTTACCTAGCAGTCATAATGCTTGATAAGTGATAAAAGTGTCCTGTGTTCAGACATCTATGGTATGAGTCTGGGCCTTCCCCCTCCACAATCTGCATGATCCACAAGCTCTTTTAAAGGGGCATACTTGATATGCATTGACATGTATGTATTTCTGTATGCAATCTCATTCGTCTTACTTGAATTTTGTATGTTTCAATGCAATACTACTCTAAATCAGTATTTCCCATTTTCTTGCAAAAACATAGTACCTTTACTTACATTTTTTAGACAAATGGGTGACATTTATGCCAGAATGTGAAGAGGAAAACAAAGGAATCACTAGATGTAGTGAAACAAAGGAATAATTATGTTTAATGAAGCAAAGGAATAATTTGATGACCTAACTGTAAATTTGACTAGATAATTAAGGTACATCCTATTCTTTTCTCTCATCCTACAAATACTATGGGATCTAAGTTACCAATTATCCAAGGTCTGCTGTTACTTCTGACTCATTATATATGTAGACCCTCCTAACATGATCTACCATAAAAAACTTTCAACAAATAGTTTGAGGACCCCTGAACAATTAATTAGCCAGTCAATAATCAAGAATACCGTAGCTGCTTGTACTTTGTGAGAGGGTAATTAGTAATTTTAAAGGTGTGCGTGCGTGCGTGCGTTATAGTATCTACTAGTGCGCATGTGGATGTGTGTAGGCAGTACAACACTACAACTAATTTCCGAGAGTATTAAGTTGTGGAAGGACTGTATATTTCTTGTATATATCTCTTGTCTGTATTTTTCACATTGGTTTCCCTTAATTTAGCTGATGTAAATATTTGTGAAACATACATTTCCCACTGGCATTTCATTACTGTCTCTCCACTACACAATAATATCTTTGACGGACAGGCAATTGAAAATTTATTGTGAAATCTCATAGCGTGTTGACCGGGTAGGTCTAACCTTTACAGTCGACAATCTCTGCGCATGAAATGGGCCTTCATATACTTAAACAACTTCTGGTCTCTAATTCCATAGATCAGTGGACTTAAGAGCCTCGGGAAAACACTTGAAATGACATAAGTCGAGAATAGTATCTTCGTCCTCTGCTTCGGGTACAACTGCAGGAAAATCATGTCACACCAAGGGGCGACGTAAGAGAGCATACACAGGGACACCTGCACCGCGTGCAGCAGGATCGTGTTCCGAGCCTTTTGGGCCGAAACGGGATCGCTCCCTGCGGCTTTCGCTGCAATCATGACTCTAAGATAAGTGTAGATCAAAGTTAGCCACACGAAAGCAAGGTAAATAGCTAGCACTGCCATAGTTTTAGCTTTATGGTAGGGCGTATTGTATACGTTCATGGGTACACATATAAGAGCAGTGGGAAATAAATTGAGCGGATGAGTTGCGAGTGTAATCACGAGGTCCGACATCGCCGGCACAGCTCCCACGCCCCAGCTGACGCCGATGGCGATGTAAGTTCTGCGTACGGTGCAGACCTGGGCATGGCGCAGAGGGTCACAGATGGCGATGTAGCGCTCGATGGCCATGCCGGCCAGGTTCAACGGGGTGTTCTTGTGGGTTGTATCAGCTATTATAAGTACGATGAAGCAGAATGGCATGTTGAAAAATGGGGAAATATAGCTCCCGACGTGTAAAACCACTGATAATGACAGCATGATAATGTCATTGATCACCATGTTGATGTAGAGTATATACCTTGGGTCAGTGTAAAATACCTGGTTACTGAGGAAGATGGAAACAAATGTCCCATTGACATAGTTGATGATTATGCCCAGAACAACCAAAATTAAGTTCTTGAGGAATGCAATGTGAAATGGCTCCAAACGGTCCCACGTTGAGTTCATTTTCGGACGTTTGTCTGTGAAGATACACTTTGTTGTTAAACAAACAGAACACTGGCATTATTTTTTCATTTTCTTCATAGAACAAACATGCCACAAAGGTCCTGTGTCTCTGGTCATGCAGGTTAATATAGATAAAATAGAACTGATGCTAAGGACTATCACTAGGGGAAAGAAACACATTTACAGTTGAAGTCGGAAGTTTTTATACACTTAACTAATTTTTAACCACTCCACAGATTTCATGTTCGCAAACTATAGTGTTGGCAAGTCAGTTAGGACATCTACTTTGTGCATGACACAAGTAATTTTTCCAACAATTGTTTACAGACAGATTATTTCACTTTTAATTCACTATGTCACAATTCCAGTGGGTCAGAAGTTTACATACACTAAGTTGACTGTGCCTTTACATTTTAAATATTTGGTTGCATATCCTTTGCATGCCATGATTTCCTGATGTCTGTGACCCAACAACATCAAAAGACTCTTGATATCTTATTTTCTGGTACTCTTACAAGCGATACTATAACGTCTCCGCATTTGAATGGGAGGCGGGACTAGATTTAGCTGTAAATTACACTGGAACAGTGTAACACATGGAACACATGGTTGGCTAAATGGCTCTAAGTCATCAAGGGTCTGACGTATCAAACAAGCCTTAAGTCATCACTCTGCTGCCAGAAATACAGTGGATATGGATGGATAACTTGGAGGGTTTCTTCTCCTGAATTATTTTTTCATAGAATTCAATAGGAAAAGGACGAACAACGCTTAGTGATCCATCCATATCTACTGCATATCTGGCAGCAGAGTGATGACTTAAGGCTTGTTTATATGTCAGACCCTTGATAAATTAGAGCCATTTAGCAAACCATGTATTCCATACTGTTCCAGCATAATTTACAGCTAGATCTAGTCCCACCCCCCAATTCCCATAGGGATCCATTCAAATGCAGAGACGTTATATTATCGCTTGTAAGAGTACCAGAAAATAAGATATCAAGAGTCTTTTGATGTTGTTGGGTCACAGACATCAGGAAGTCATGGCATGCAAAGGATATGCGACCAAATATAAAAAATGTAAAGGCACAGTCAACTTAGTGTATGTAAACTTCTGACCCACTGGAATTGTGATATAGTGAATTAAAAGTGAAATAATCTGTCTGTATACAATTGTTGAAAAAATAGTAGATGTCCTAACTGACTTGCCAACACTATAGTTTGCTAACATGAAATCTGTGGAGTGGTTAAAAATGAGTTTTAATGACTTCAACCTAATTGTATGTAAACGTCCGACTTCAACTGTATTTGTACAACAGCATGTGATTTCAGGGCAGTAAAAATCACTATACATTCTGAGATACGTTAAGGTGTAATAAAACTAAAGTGTTAAACTACACTTTATACATTAGACAATAAAAGTAATTTTCTCACCAATGTCATTGAATTGTCTTTCTTGAATAAGAAGAGTTGTAGAGTGTTCTTTTTTACATGCTAAAAAAACATGCATGGCTAGCATTTTCTTAAACAAGATTTAAAATTTTTTTTTTAAAGTGCTGTTGAAAATGGGTGAGGTGGGATTTTCAAAAATATAATAAAATTACATTAAACTGATGCATTCTAATTTTAAGGTACACAATCTTGAACTGAAAAAACACAATTATTGAGTCAGATATTGTCTATGAAAACTTCTCCCTCTATATTTGCGTATCCAACATAGAAAGTATATCTTCAACTTTTTGATAACATATAATTAATAATGTATTGTGTTGTTAATTTCATTGTGAATAATAATGTTTGTTTATAGATCCATATTAGCTATTTACATTGCTATATAGTTTGTATCATTCTTAGACTATCATTAAAGTCTGTTGCACAAAACATATTAAAACAAAGTTAACACTGATTGTCAGTGATAATGGATGATCAGTCAAAATGTTTTGAGCAGGTAGTTGTAATCGCGGTGACAAATGTAAGTTGAGTTTCAGAAAGACCTACCTCAGAGTTCTTCTCAGAGAAATGAGAGGACAGGACACTGTGTCTGGTTTATATAGAGCACTCTTGTGACTTGTTTTTTTTCTCTATGACTCTATTGGGGAATGCTAGGATCAGAAGAAGAAGGGTAAAGATGTGCGAGGCCATTTGAGAATCACTTCAGAACTAATTAGACTGCATGATGGGCAGGGAGATGATTCCGCTCAACAGAAGCTGAAACGTACAGCAGCAGCATCATAAGATGAATGACTGTCGTAAAATGATTATGCCTAAATTAACTCGCCCGTCCTCAATCACTCGCCCAGGTGAGTGGGCGAGGTTAATTTCATGCCTTGCTTGAGTTTCACTGAAACCGCACGTCACGGTCCCCCCATTCCTGGCTCCGATCTCGCATTCACGAGTCACTGCACAGAAGTAGCAGCAATGGCAGCACAAAAAGCTAGTAAAAACCTTGGCTTTTTCCCCGTCTCCGCACCCTTATCATTAGCTCCACTGCACATCAACTTTAAAATTAACGCAGAAGCTGTGACTTTGATGACTTCCTTTTTGTTGTTGTTTATTTCTGCAGGCTGTGTAACAGGCGCTATGTCTTTTGTTTTTGTTAATTTGCACGGGTCATTTGAGGAGAGCAATTGGTTCACACTGGAATCAGATATGGGCCACATAAAAAAATTAATGTGAACAGCCAAACAAAAAAAAAATCGGATCTGAGCAATAAATCGGAATTGAGCACTAATGCCTGCAGTGTGAACGTAGCCTTAGTAGCTCGATATAAGTCGTAATATTAACGTTAGCAGTAATACAAAGCAATTCGCATTTTGAACTTGAACTAACTGGTTAGCAGTACAAGGGTCTCAGTCTCAAAGAGGAAAAAAACCCGTTGCGTTGGTCTCTGATTTTATACCACATGCCCAGCCGAGACTACCCCTAGGACCACCTCAACTCCACCCATTTTTATGTTAAGGATCTTGTGACGTCACGAATCCCCGGAAACCAGCGTATTGGTAAGCCTACACAAAAACTCATATAAAACTACAGCAGCAGCATCATAAGATGAATGACTGTCGTAAAATGATTATGTGTGCAGTGTTTAATGTTACATTCGACACCCCATACTATGATGTTTCCTTATGCTAATGTGATCTGTGTTACTTTGTGAATGACATGAGAATGAGTTCTCACAAAACATTCTTCCAATGACTAAGAGTGCACAGTTCTCATCAAAATAACGGTTAACAAATATAAATGACTGTTGATGTAAAAAATTAATTGCGTGTTATTTGAGCTGATCTGTTTAATCTTTAACTCTGGACCCAATATTTGACACATGGAATATCAAACGGTTCTCATCAAAACAATGGGTAACAAAGTTAAATGACCGTTTCTGTAAAAAAATTAATTGCTTGTTATTTGAGCTGATCTGTTTAATCTTTATCTCTGGACCCAATATTTGACACATGGAATATCAAACGGTTCCCATCAAAACCATGTGGCATTTGCTTGAAGATTTAGGCTAAATATGAGTCTTTTTTCAAAGATTTAACTGACATGCTTAATAAACCTTTCAGTTCATATTTCAGATTTAATTGATACATCTCAAATAAGCATGTCCTAAATATATAACTTAAATATTAAATCTAATATATAATTAATAATTATTAAAAAATTCATAAGTACAAAAATAAGATGTAGAGAAACGTCAGAAGAAGGGAATATAAATTACGAGACAAATCCAGTTTAGCAGAGAACGCAAGCTTTGTGAAAATATTCTTGTGGCAAATGTAACCATTTCAATGTGTAATGTAGACATTATCAGGATACCCCCTACAAGCCAGACATGACTATATTAACTACATTACTCTTGTCAGACTGCTGCTTCTGGTCACCAGGTTATTAACGTTAACTGGCTTCATATCTCAATGACCTAGCGACCAACAAAGTTTTAATGGATTGAGTTTGTTTCAAGGGTCATGCTATATTATGATATTAGCGACAGATTGGTTAGCTAGCTAGCTTGTTCACCATCTATTGAATCAAGCAGCCAGCTTGTTATGTGACTTGGTTGGCTGTCAATATTCAACTTCACCATAAAAATCAGTTACGGACACCAGAAGTAGAAGTCGCTAATATGCCCATATAGTCTTTGTAACGTCAAGTATCACGCTTCGCTAGAAAACCCTCAATTACTCCATCACTAAAAACAGCCATTTCTCCTCTTCCCTACATTGGATATCAGTCACCAAGGGGCGGGGCTAATTAGTATATCTTTCAAAAGATTTAAATTAAAGATTTTGATTTAGCTAAATATTTAATTTACTAACCGGATTTAAGATATAAGCTAAATATTTAATTTGGAACAAAAGATTTAAGATACAAGTAAATATTTATTTTTGGCTAAATTTTTTTTTTTAAATATTACAATTTTTCATGGTAAAATAAATATTTATTTCAATGTTAAAGATACTGCAGAGGCTTTTCTAAGGCCTTTTTTACCGCTTCAATTTGAACTGGAAGTCGTGAGTGGGTGTGGTCATATGACGACGGTGTCACGTAGTCATATTATAAATATTCATACAGTCAAGGAGTGAAAGGGTGTGTCTTGGTGAACTGACTCAGGCCCCCACTGAACTCAGCCCCCTTCCTGCTCTCTCCTCACAACCAAGTCTTCGCGATCGAGGAGAGGACCGGGGATGTAACGAATGGTAGAGCTGATGTTACCTAGCTAAGTTAGCTTGTTTGTCTGCCTAAAGTAACGTTACTATTAAATACATTCAAATACACAGCAAAACCCAGTCACACAGTAACTTTAGTATATTGAACATAGCTGGTTGTAGCGCCCAGCTCCACTTGGTCCGGAGAGAATTGTTATCATTTATTAGCTAACATTATTCATAAATGATAGCGATAACTAGCTATCTAGCTAAGTTACCAGTTCTCTGGACCAAACGGGACTAAACTCACAATAGACTGCTTTGCATTACCTAATTTATCGATACATTCCGTCTCTCGACAGATTATGAAAACTAACAGAGCCAGTGGCGTAACACCGAGGAACGATATATCTCTGACTCCTTGGCATAATGCAGGCAAGTTAGCTAAAGATACCAAAGTAAGACGTTGTAGATGAATAACTCTCTATGGCTACGTTCACACTGCAGATAAAAAGTGGCACAGATCCGATTTTTTCCTCTAATGTGACACAGATCAGATTTTTTTTTATGGAAGTGTGAACAGCGAAAATCACATTGAATCTGACATTTCAAATTCTCATTTGGGCACTTTTGAATGTGGGATTAGATGCCGATACATAACCGATTGTGTCAAAGCGACCGCAGTCTGTCAGATCGTAATTAATGTGACTTTTTGCGTCATTTTTGATGCAGCTAGCAGGGCATTAGAACGTGTACGCACGGGCTAGTTAACTCACTATTGTACAGGGTAGGTTATCAACAGATTCACATTATATTATCATGTGTTGTCATTTTAGATAAGTGGTAAATGTGCAAAGCAGTGGATTTTTTTTGGGCACAAACGATACACCATGATAATAAGTCGGAAGTAGGCAACGTTTTTATATCATTCGCGGACAGCTGCGTTACCGTTTTGTGATTTAAAATAATGTTAGAACTGTCCATATTATTGTCTTGGTTTGTTGCACGGTAGCCTATTCATTATTCACGGTTTTCTCATGTAGCTGCTTACCAAACTTTATGGTTGTCGGTCCAATAGTGTGTCAATAGTTTAATCTAAGGGTGCGCTGATGTTAGGCTATACGTTACACATGAAGTTGAACAGATGTGTCATGTGATAGCTTTTTTATATTGTGTATTTTAACACGGCTGGAACGCTGTATTGACCAATCTTCATCCCGGAACTATCCGTTTTATAAATGTTATATCGACTGGTCTCACTAGCCAAATGGCCGAGCGTTCCATTTTCTTAACTCGCCCGTCCTCAATCACTCGCCCAGGCGAGTGGGCGAGGTTAATTTCATGCCTTGCTTGAGTTTCACTGAAACCGCACGTCACGGTCCCCCCCATTCCTGGCTCCGATCTCGCATTCACGAGTCACTGCACAGAAGTAGCAGCCATGGCAGCACAAAAAGCTAGTAAAAACCTTGGCTTTTTCCCCGTCTCCGCACCCTTATCATTAGCTCCACTGCACATCAACTTTAAAATTAACGCAGAAGCTGTGACTTTGATGACTTCCTTTTTGTTGTTGTTTATTTCTGCAGGCTGTGTAACAGGCGCTATGTCTTTTGTTTTTGTTAATTTGCACGGGTCATTTGAGGAGAGCAATTGGTTCACACTGGAATCAGATATGGGCCACATAAAAAAATTAATGTGAACAGCCAAACAAAAAAAAAATCGGATCTGAGCAATAAATCGGAATTGAGCACTAATGCCTGCAGTGTGAACGTAGCCTTAGTAGCTCGATATAAGTCGTAATATTAACGTTAGCAGTAATACAAAGCAATTCGCATTTTGAACTTGAACTAACTGGTTAGCAGTACAAGGGTCTCAGTCTCAAAGAGGAAAAAAACCCGTTGCGTTGGTCTCTGATTTTATACCACATGCCCAGCCGAGACTACCCCTAGGACCACCTCAACTCCACCCATTTTTATGTTAAGGATCTCGTGACGTCACGAATCCCCGGAAACCAGCGTATTGGTAAGCCTACACAAAAACTCATATAAAACTATTTTGACTAAACATGAGATTTTCAGACATAGACAGTTGTGTATGATTATAATCTAACCCAAAACATCGGTTTTCAACGGGAAAAGTCGGTTTTTGACTGCAGTATCACGTTAAATATTGTTTTTATAAAAACCAAGATTTAAGCTGTATCTTATTTTTTAAATATTCATTTTCGAAACCAAGATTTAAGATTTAAATTAAATATTTATATATGTCAAAATATTTGTTTCTGAAACAGAGATGCACTGCCTGACCAAAAATAAAGTCGCCGTTGCACTCGTCATGCATAGTGTCCACTGTACGAACCTCTGGACGTAGTGTTAAGGTTTGGGGTTGCTTCAATTGGTCAGGTCTAGGCTCAGAAACGTTATGCAGCAATAAAATGAAGTCAGCTGAGTACCTGAATGTACTGAATGACCAGGTTATCCCATCAATGGGCATATTCCAGGAAGACAATGCCAAGATTCATCGGGCTCAAATTGTGAAAGAGCGGTTCAGGGAGCATGAGGAATCATTTTCACACATGAATTGGCCACCGGAGTCCTGACCTTAACCCCATTGAAAGTTTTTGGGGTGTGCTGGAGAAGACGTTACGGAGTGGTTTGACTCTCCCGTCGTCAATACAAGATCTCGGCCAAAAATGAATGCAACTCTGGACGGAAATAAATGTTGTGACGTTGCATAAGGTTGTCGAAAGAATGCCACGACGAATGCGCGCCATAATCAAGGCTATAGGCGGTCCAACGAAATATTAGCGTGTGCGACTTTTTTTTTGGCCAGGCAATGTATAAGATATAAGCAAAATTTATTTTAAGTATTTATTTTTGAAAACTCAGATTTTACATTTACGTTATATATTTAGGTCATGCTTTTTTGAGATTCATCGATTAAATCAGAAAATATGGACTAAAAGGTTTATTTAGCATTTGTCAGTTAAATCTTAGAAAAAAGAAAATGTGTTGTGTTTTACTTTACATTTGGCACCTCATATATGAACACATCAATTTTATAGCATTCATTCGCAATTAAGAACATAAATATCAATTTTTAAATTGTGCTGGTCTCAGGTTGTATGTGCCCTGGGAAGTATTTCCAACTTCCAACTGGAATTAAAATCTAACGTTGTCATGGTTTTCGGCAGCCTCGTTTTATTTCGGCGTTCGTTCTTTCTTTTAGCAGCGTTGTGCACTCTATCGGATTTTTCGCCTTCCGTTCCGGTGTTTTCATCTCGCTCTGCAATTATCCTCCGCACCTGTTTGTGGTTTCCTACCGGCTATATTTAGCTCTGGGTTTCTGATTTCCGGTGCTTCGAGATTACTTGCGTTTGACACGAAGCCGGTTAAGGTATAGGAATACAGAGATTGCTGCCTTGCTATTCTTATAGTAAAACAGAATTATTCCAGTTAGAGTTAGGGTTTAGATCTCTTGATCTTTTCTTTTCCCTTTCTCTACTCTGTTTGTTAGTCTTCCTTCTTTTCTGTTTTCTTTTAAAGAGGCATTCCTATATTTTATGCTTCTTTCTACTTCCTCTTATTTTGTTACTCGCTGAAGTTGTGAGCTGGAGGAATTGTTTTTTCCTTTGTCTGCACTCGTATCTACGAGCTTATTTTTTCCAGTACCACGGAAATATTATTTTCAGTTCTGTTTTTCTCCCTTTGTTTAGTCTCTTTTCTACTGAGACTCAAAGGTAATTTCTGGTTTTCTATTTTCTGCTCAATGTGTGGAGCCTCGCCCTGTTCTTAGGGTTGTTTTTCGTTTGGCTTGCGCCGGGAGTCTTTTGCTCTATTTTTTGTTATCCTTTTCTCTCTGTTTGTGAAATCTTTCACTCTAGTGGTGTTTCCGATTTTCGGAGACACTTTTTGATCTTTCTGTTGCATCTGGCCTTCCGAACCCAACTCCCCCCATTACAGAATCTCGAAGCCAGTATGGAAAGACCAGCAACTCCACAGAGAGTCGAGGAAATGCTGACAGCTCATGAGGAGACCATTCGTGTTCTCCAGGCCAGTCAGCAGGCCCTGCACACACAGCAGGGTCAGATGATGGAACAGTTGCGCCATCAGGGAGAATATCTGCGGGATTTAGCAGACAGTCTCTGCGCGCTGACCATTTAAGCTACTGCCCCAGTTACACAAGCACCCATTAACCCTGTTCCCGTGCCACTTACTCCTAGGGAGCCCAAACTCCAGCTACCATCCCATTATAGTGGGGAACCGGGGAGATGCCGGGGTTTTTTGGCTCAGTGCCTCTTGTAATTTAAAGCGCAGCCATCCCGGTTCACGACCCAGGAGTCCCGGGTGGCTTTTATTTTGTCTTTGTTGGCGGACAATGCCCTCGCTTGGGCGGAACCGCTTATTTCATCCAACGCCCCGGTTATAAGGGACTCGGATAGCCTGATGGAAGAGATGAAGTTAGTTTTTGATCATGACGTCTCAGGTCAAGAGTCAGCCATGAGACTAACTCATCTTCGCCAGGGTACTGACACCGTAGTGGCTTTTAGCATTAAGTTCCGGGCACTGGCAGGAGAGACTGGGTGGCCCGACGAACCACTTAAGGCCTTATTTCTTAACGCATTGTCAGACCCCGTCAGGGACGCCCTGTCCGTGCTCGAGCCGCCTGCCACCTTTAGTACTCTGGTCACCATGGCTATTCGAGTTGACAACCGCGTCAGGGAGCGGGAAAGGGAACGCAGAGTTCGCCCTGTTCGTTCCTCTTCTTCGCTATCAGCAGAATCTCCAGCCTACTCCGCCACCTACTCCTCCTTTAGTCGGGACGAGCCCATGCAGGTGGATGGGTCATCCGTCCGCGGCCCTAGGGGGCCAAGACCACGGGAGAACTCGTGCCAATATTGCAGACGCAGGGGTCACACCAAATATCAGTGTCCTAAACTGGAGGGAAACGAGGGGTCTCGTTAGGGGAACTGGGGTTCTTAACGAGACAAAATAGTGTTCTTCCTCGTACCCTTTTGCCAGTCCAACTGCTTTGGAATAAGCGGTCTGTTAACATCAACGCATTTATTGATTCTGGAGCAGTTGGATGTTTCATCGACGCAAAGTGGGCCAGGGAGTTTAAAATCCCCATACGTTCTCTCACTCGGCCTCTTTTTGTTACTGCTCTCGATAGCCGTCCGTTGGGCTCTGGGACCATTAAGGAGTCCACAGGGTCTTTAGTTATGTCCACTTCCTACCAGGGTCACTCTGAGAGGATAACATTTTTTTAGTTGATTCCCCAGCTTACCCGCTGGTCCTGGGACACTCATGGTTAGCCCTTCACGGTCCTCACATTGGGTGGGGTGGGGACGGAGGGGTTATTCGCCAGTGGGGTCCTCAGTGTAAATCTCACTGTTACTCTTCCATTAACACCTCTTCAGGTGGTACTTGTGACAGTTCCGCTTTCTGCTCCGACAGTGATAATGAGGAGGTTGAATGTTCTCCTGTCCAGGTTAATCCGGAGGCTCACTCTGAGACAAAAGAGGAGAGCCTGTCTTGGGATTCGTTTGCGGATGGGAGTACTATTTGGGAGGAGGATCCTTCTGAGTCCGTATTTGATTGGGAATCATCACATGAGTCTCTTGTTGATCCTGAAAATTCGGAGGTGATAGGGGTGCTCAGATTCTGTTTGCCTACCAATGTACCAGGGAGGTACACCGACCTCGCTGAGGTTTTCAGTAAGCAACGCGCCACCACCTTGCCACCTCATAGGTCTTACGACTGTGCCATCGAGTTATACCCGGGTACGGTTCCGCCTAGGGGCTTTCTGTATTCCTTGTCAGTCCCGGAGAGCACTGCAATGAGGCAATACATTGAGGAATCTCTAGCTAATGGCTTTATTAGACCTTCCACCTCACCGGCTGGCGCTGGTTTTTTCTTTGTCAAGAAAAAAGATGGAGGGTTGAGGCCTTGTATAGATTATCGGGGTCTAAACGACATCACCATCAAGAACAGGTACCCTCTTCCACTGATGAACTCCACTTTTGAGCGCCTGCAGGGGGCGTAGATCTTTACTAAACTCGATCTTCGCAACGCTTACAACCTGGTGTGCGTGCGCGAGGGTGATGAGTGGAAGACGGCATTTAACACCCACCACGGTCACTACGAGTACCGGGTGATGCCGTTCGGGCTCACTAGCGCCCCCTCTGTCTTCCAGGCCCTAGTGAACGACGTTCTCAGAGAGATGCTGGAGAGATTCGTTTTCGTTTACCTCAACGATATTTTAATTTTTTCTCCGAATCTCTCATCTCACGTCGGCCATGTTAGGCAGGTTTTGGAGGCACTTCTGAAGGCACGACTGTTTGTAAAAGCCGAGAAGTGCATATTCCACACTAACTCCGTTTCTTTCTTGGGGTTCATTGTGGCGGACGGTAAGGTCCTTATGGATCCTGAGAAAGTTTCGGCAGTTAAGAACTGGCCTACTCCTACATCAGTAAAGCAGGTACAGCGCTTCTTGGGCTTTGCTAATTTTTACCGGCGGTTTATCCGCAATTTTAGTACAATAGCCGCTCCTATCACAGCCCTCACCAAAAAGACATCTCCTGCCCGCTTCCAATGGAACTCTAGGGCTGAGGCAGCGTTCACGGAGCTAAAAAAAGAGGTTCAGCTCTGAACCTATCCTGGTAACTCCCAATCCCTCCCTCCCCTTTGTGGTAGAGGTAGATGCATCGGAGCTGGGAGTGGGTGCCATTCTGTCCCAGCACTCGCCTCTGGACCGTAAGATGCACCCATGCGCATATTTCTCTCGTGCTTTAACACCGGCTGAGAGGAATTATGACGTAGGGGACCGGGAGCTGCTTGCGGTCAAATTAGCATTAGAGGAGTGGCGTCATTGGTTGGAGGGAGCTGAGCATCCCTTTACGGTCTGGACAGACCATAAGAATTTGGAATATGTCCAACAGGCCAAGACATGGAACTCCCGACAAGCCCGGTGGGCATTATTTTTCGCCCGGTTCAGATTTCTTCTAACTTATCGACCGGGATCGAAGAATGTTAAGCCGGACGCTCTGTCACGTATTTACGACCACACTGACAGGGAACCGCATCCTGAGCCCATCATACCTGTTGCCCAGATTGTAGCCCCGGTTATGTGGGAGATAAATACGTGACAGAGCTGTACAGAAGGCATTGCGTTTGGATCCGGGCCCAGGTGGGGGTCCGTCCCACTGTTTGTTTGTTCCGCCCCGGCTTAGATCTCGGGTTCTCCAGTGGGGCCACTCTTCTCAGCTGGCGGCCCATCCTGGCATCCACCGGACTAGGGAATTTTTGTCCCGATGCTTTTGGTGGCCTAAAATGGAGAGTGATGTGCGGGACTTTGTTGCCGCCTGCCCTGTCTGCGCCTGTAGCAAGGGTTCACGACTCCCACCCGCGGGTCTCTTGCGCCCCCTGCCTATCCCCAGTCGTCCTTGGAGTCACATCGCCCTCGACTTCGTTACCGGGTTGCCGGCTTCCCAGGGTAACACTGTGATCCTAGTGGTTGTGGACAGGTTTTCTAAGGCAGCTCATTTTATTGCACTACCTAAACTACCGTCAGCACCGGAGACCGCTCAGCTGATGGTAGACCACGTTTTTAGGATACATGGCATTCCTCTGGACGTGGTTTCTGATCGCGGCCCTCAATTCGCAGCCAAGTTTTGGCGCTCCTTTTGTACCCTGCTAGGGGCATCTGTCAGCTTGTCTTCAGGTTTTCACCCGGAAACCAATGGACAGACAGAGCGTACCAATCAGACGTTGGAGAGTACCCTTCGGTGTTTAGCCGCCTCCAATCCTACGTCCTGGAGTCGCCATCTAACTTGGGCGGAGTACGCCCATAATACTCTACGCAATGCCTCCACAGGGCTCTCTCCTTTTGAGGCTCAGCTGGGATATCTACCCCCTCTATTTCCTGAGTTAGAAAGGGAGGTGGAGGTACCGTCCGCAGGGGCTTTCATGCGGAGATGTCGTTCTGTCTGGAGGCGTGTGCGCGCTTCTCTCCTGCCTGCCTCTGCTAAACAAAAAGCTTCACCCGACACTCACCGTCGCCCAGCTCCCTCTTATCGGGTGGGGCAAAGAGTGTGGCTTTCCACACGGGATCTACCATTGCGAGTGGAGTCCCGCAAACTCGCACTACGGTTTGTGGGTCCCTTTAAGATCATCAGGAGGATCAACCCGGTCACTGTGCGCCTTCATTTGCCACGTTCTATGCGTATCCATCCCACCTTTCACGTCTCTCGGTTGAAACCAGTGCTGGTGAGCGCGTTTGCTCCTACGGACAAGCCTCCGCCTCCCCCCCGGTTTGTGGAGGGAGGTCCGGTTTATACCGTTCGGCGCATTTTGGCTGAGAGGCGTGTGGGCAGAGGGTGCCAGTTTTTGGTGGACTGGGAGGGTTATGGTCCTGAGGAGCGCTGCTGGGTACCTTCCAGGAACATCTTGGACCCCACTCTTATTAGGGACTTCCGCAGAAATAAGGCTGAGTCCGTCTGGGGTCGTCCCTTAGAGGGGGGGTTCTGTCATGGTTTTCGGCAGCCTCGTTTTATTTCGGCGTTCGTTCTTTCTTTTAGCAGCGTTGTGCACTCTATCGGATTTTTTGCCTTCCGTTCCGGTGTTTTCATCTCGCTCTGCAATTATCCTCCGCACCTGTTTGTGGTTTCCTACCGGCTATATTTAGCTCTGGGTTTCCGATTTCCGGTGCTTCGAGATTACTTGCATTTGACACGAAGCCAGTTAAGGTATAGGAATACAGAGATTGCTGCCTTGCTATTCTTATAGTAAAACAGAATTATTCCAGTTAGAGTTAGGGTTTAGATCTCTTGATCTTTTCTTTTCCCTTTCTCTTACTCTGTTTGTTAGTCTTCCTTCTTTTCTGTTTTCTTTTAAAGAGGCATTCCTATATTTTATGCTTCTTTCTACTTCCTCTTATTTTGTTACTCGCTGAAGTTGTGAGCTGGAGGAATTGTTTTTTCCTTTGTCTGCACTCGTATCTACGAGCTTATTTTTTCCAGTACCACGGAAATATTATTTTCAGTTCTGTTTTTCTCCCTTTGTTTAGTCTCTTTTCTACTGAGACTCAAAGGTAATTTCTGGTTTTCTATTTTCTGCTCAATGTGTTGAGCCTCGCCCTGGTCTTAGGGTTGTTTTTCGTTTGGCTTGCGCCGGGAGTCTTTTGCTCTATTTTTTGTTATCCTTTTCTCTCTGTTTGTGAAATCTTTCACTCTAGTGGTGTTTCCGATTTTCAGAGACACTTTTTGATCTCTCTGTTCATAATCTCTCTGTTATGAACTATAGCATTGTTGGCAAGTCAGTTAGGACATCTACTTTGTGCATGACACAAGTCATTTTTCCAACAATTGTTTACAGACAGATTATTTCACTTTTAATTCACTATATCACAATTCCAGTGGTTCAGAAGTTTACATACACTAAGTTGACTGTGCCTTCAAATTTTTAATATTTGGTCACACATCCTTGCATGCCATGACATCCTGATGTCTGTGACCTAACAACATCAAAAGACTCTTGATATCTTATTTTCTGGTACTCTTACAAGCGATACTATAACGTCTCTGCATTTGAATGGATCTCTATGGGAATTGGGTTCGATACCTCAGACCCTTGATGACTTGCAGCCATTTTACCAAACATGTATTCCATACTATTCCAGCATAATTTACAGCTAAATCTAGTCCCACCCCCCAATTCCCATAGAGATCCATTCAAATGCAGAGACATTATAGCATTGCATGTAAGAGTACCAGAAAATAAGATATCAAGAGTATTTTGATGTTGTTGGGTCACAGACATCAGGAAGTCATAGCAGGCAAAGGATATGCGACCAAATATAAAAAATTTAAAGGCAGTCAACTTAGTGTATGTAAACTTCTGACCCATTGAAATTGTGATATAGTGAATTAATAGTGAAATAATCTGTCTGTAAACAATTGTTGGAAAAATTACTTGTGTCATGCAAATAAGAAATGTCCTAACTGACTTCCCAACACTATAGTTTGCTAACATGAAATCTGTGGAGTGGTTAAAAATTAGTTTAAATGACTTCAACCAAAGTTTATGTAAACTTCCGACTTCAACTGTATATGAACCACATTTATACAAATTATCCTTACAAGGGCACTTAAAGGAGAAGTTCAGTATTTAGCATGTGAAGCCCTGTTATAAGGTGATTACGATCATATACAATCCATATCAACATTTTGACAAACTGCAGTCTTGAGATACGTATATTGCTCATGTCACAGCTAACTTAGACAATGGATCTGAATGGGCATATAGAAATCCTTCAAAAAACACCTCTCGTTTTCAAAGATGGGAAACTCACAGAGTGATCACTGGTGTCTTCTTGTAATTTACGTTCACGTTTAAAACATGTTTTAAATAACCGTTTAAAGATTTATATAACTATTTTCAGTCGCCGTACAGCCATACGTTTGTAAACTTCCACTTGAAATTTTGGGAGGTCTTGGCTGAGTTTGAAGCTACCGTAGAAGAAGAAGAGCCGCTTCCGGGTCACCAGGTCGGGGTTTGCTTTGCAGCTAGTACAAACTCTTCAAAAGGATCCGTTTTGCTAAATTAGTGTACGTTTATGCAACTGATTCCTTTTACTGAGAGCGCACAAAACCGCTAGTGAGCAACAGAAAACTACAAACTTTTGTAGGGTCAAAAGGTATAATTTATATTTATTAATCAGTCTCATGTAATTATAACGCCCTAGAACGAGAAGTAGCGAATTCCGCTAAAGGAATTGCGTTGTGGAGTACCCGGTTATTCTAGTGGAAGTAATATAGAGTCTAATTACTTTTAAACTTTAACAATATTCCACGTTGAATTACGGGAGATTTGTATCTGTTCTGTGAGTGTGACTTTTTATAAATGCTTGAAATATTCACGCCAAACACCAGATGCAAAGAATATAGTTTATTACAAAAGGATAACCAGGTAATAAACGATTATATCCCACGGCGGGGTGATATAGATAGAACACACACAAAGGAGGTAAGGATGCGCGTGCACACGGGTACACGCGAGACAAAGAGGGACAGAGGGAAAGAAAGGAAGATGGAGGTGAGACACACGGGCACACGGGTACACGTGGCGGAGACAAAGGAAGAGGGAGAGAAAGAAAGATGGAGGTGAGGCACACGGACACGCGTGTACGCGTGTCGGAAGAGGGAGGGAAGTATGAATATGGCTTCAGCACGCTCAGGCCGAGCCTACTCAAGCCGTAGGGAGATCTGGCACTTTCTTAATAGGCTGAATTATGCCTCTATCACTAGTCGAGCCGTGATTGATTCTGGAGGATTTATTTCTACTAGCACTTGGGGAAGCGCGTTATAAATATCCCGTTATCTAATTACGGTTAGTCTCGAATTTAGGATGTTATCGTGCCCAGATCGAAAGAGGGGAAATCACACCTTTAGATATATATGTGGCAACACAAAATCATGTAATGAGGGTAGACAGTTAGGGAAACTAATAACACATCATATCTCAAACAAACGAGTAAATACAGTTATTGCCCAGCATAATCCTATCAGAATTAAATGCAGTTAAATGCAATATATTATTGAACCACCATATAAGTATCAGCCAATCTGTGCCCAGATAACACGGCCTTACTTGAGGTCCGATCTCATGAGAGACCAGACACCGCAGTTCATCAGAGTTCGTCCGACCGTCGTCGGGAAGAAAAAGAAGGGGATCCCAGGTTGGACGACTTGGAAACACAGGTCCTGAGAGATGTCCAAGTGTCCTGAGGCGTAGTCCTGGTCGGAGGCCTCGCGGGGGAATTCTCGTCGACAAAAAGTTACAAAGAGATCCGGTCGTCTTTGAAACTTGAATTCCCGAACTGCCCGTATAAGAGCAGTCTCCAACAGAATTGTCGGGTTCAATTAGTGCACGTACTTCGGATTCTAAAATCTAAAACTATAACCGTGATCAAGGGTTAAAATATTTAAGATTTAGTTCACAAAGTAAATTGGTCTCTTTTAATGCATACAGTTAGTTACCACACGGCAGAGAGAGCGAACTCTGGGGGTCCCAAAGTTTTATCCCTCGGGTGAGTGACGTGCATTCCTCAGCCCGACTGTATTGGATGCGGTAACTTTTATTGCAGGTTGGGAGGTGACGTTGAATGCGTCACTTCTGGTATTTCGGGAGTGACTGTAGTTCATTGTGGGGCTTGTAGTCCATTGTCCCAACACTTTCCAAAACAATTCAGATGTATTTCCGGTTTCCGGCTCTGGATGTGTCTATCTAAACCTCCTTTGGTGTCTATACAAGTCAATGGATTTAATAAAATGATAAATAAAACCCGATACGAAGCATACTTTGCGACGATTTTTGTGTCAGAACATCAACACCAGTGACACCAGTGACCACTCGGTGAGTTTCCCGTCTTTGAAAACGAGAGTTTATGGTGTTTTTTGAAGGATTTTCTATATGCCCATCCAGATCCATTGTGTAAGTTTGCTGTGACATGAGCAATGAGCAATATATCTCAAGACTGCACAGTTTGTCAAAATGTTGATATGATGATCGTAAATAACCTTATAACAGGGCTTAACATGATAAATACCTAACTTCTTTTTTTAATGTGTGTTTAGCAGCATTTCAAACTTCAGTGAAGTTGAGACATGATTAATTAAATTAGAATTAATGTTTGTTATTACCAGGGCAACATGTCAATAAACATAAATTCCTTTAAAATTATTCCTAGCCATTCAAGAACAAGTCAGATAAATAAAATATAAAACAGTTCTGATATTGTATAATTTTGTGATACGATTAATAAATAAATTAATTTATTAGTTTTATTATTGTGAAAGATGGACTTTTAGTTTACTTATGTACATACATATGCATGCTTCTATATGGTAGGAATATGGTAGGATGTTTGTCACCCTCTTTTGATGGTTTACCTAGCAGTCATAATGCTTGATAAGTGATAAAAGTATCCTGTGTTCAGACATCTATGGTATGAGTCTGGGCCTTCCCCCTCCACAATCTGCATGATCCACAAGCTCTTTTAAAGGGGCATACTTGATATGCATTGACATGTATGTATTTCTGTATGCAATCTCATTCGTCTTACTTGAATTTTGTATGTTTCAAGCAATACTACTCTAAATCAGTATTTTCTTGAAAAAACACAGTACATTTGCTTACATTTTTTAGACAAATGGGTGACATTTATGCCAGAATGTGAAGAGAGGAAAACAAAGGAATCACTAGATGTAGTGAAACAAAGGAATCATTATGTTTAATGAAGCAAAGGAATAATATCATGACTTAACTGAAAATTTGACTAGATAATTAAGGTACATCCTACTCTTTTCTCTCATCCTACAAATACTATGGGATCTAAGGTACCAATTATCCAAGGTCTGCTGTTACTTCTGACTCATTATATATGTAGACCCTCCTAACATGATCTACCCTAAAAAACTTTCAACAAATAGTTTGAGGACCCCTGAACAATTAATTAGCCAGTCAATAATCAAGAATACTGTAGCTTTGTGAGAGGGTAATTAGTAATTTTAAAGGTGTGTGTGTGTGTGTGTGTGTGTGTGTGTGTGTGTGTGTGTGTGTGTGTGTGTGTGTGTGTGTGTGTGTGTGTGTGTGTGTGTGTGTGTGTGTGTGTGTGTGTGTGTGTGTGTGTGCGTGCGTGTGTGCTCGCGCGCGCGCATGTGTTATAGTGTCTACGAGTGCGCATATGCATGTGTGTAGGCAGTACAACACTACAACTAATTTCCGAGAGTATTAAGTTGTGGAAGGACTGTATATTTCTTGTATATATCTCTTGTCTGTATTTTTCACATTGGTTTCCCTTAATATAGCTGATGTAAATATTTGTGAAACATACATTTCCCACTGGCATTTCATTACTGTCTCTCCACCACACAATAATATCTTTGACGGACAGGCAATTGAAAATTTATTGTGAACTCTCACAGCGTGTAGACCGGGTAGGTCTAACCTTTACAAAAGACAATCTGCGCATGAAATGGGCCTTCATATACTTAAACAACTTCTGGTCTCTAATTCCATAGATCAGTGGACTTAAGAGCCTCGGGAAAACATTTGAAATGACATAAGTCGAGAATAGTATCTTCGTCCTCTGCTTAGGGTACAACTGCAGGAAAATCATGTTGCACCAAGGGGCAGCGTAAGAGAGCATACACAGGGACACCTGCACCGCGTGCAGCAGGATCGTGTTCCGAGCCTTTTGGGCCGAAACGGGATCGCTCCCTGCGGCTTTAGCTGCAAACATGACTCTAAGATAAGTGTAGATCAAAGTTAGCCACACAAAAGCAAGGTAAATAGCTAGCACTGCCATAGTTTTAGGCATATGGTAGGGCGTATTGTATACGTTCATGGCTACACATATAAGAGCAGTGGGAAATAAATTGAGCGGATGAGTTGCGAGTGTAATCACGAGGTCTGACATCGCCGGCACAGCTGCCACGCCCCAGCTGACGCCGATGGCGATGTAAGTTCTGTGTACGGTGCAGACCTGGGCGTGGCGCAGAGGGTCACAGATGGCGATGTAGCGCTCGATGGCCATGCCGGCCAGGTTCAACGGGGTGTTCTTGTTGGTTATATCAGTAATTATAAGTACGATGAAGCAGAATGGCATGTTGAAAAATGGGGAAATATAGCTCCCGATGTGTAAAACCACTGATAATGACAGCATGATAATGTCATTGATCACCATGTTGATGTAGAGTATATACCTTGGGTCAGTGTAAAATACCTGGTTACTGAGGAAGATGGACACAAATGTCCCATTGACATAGTTGATGATTATGCCCAGAACAACCAGAAAGAAGTTCTTGAGGAATACAACGTGAAACGGCTCCAAACGGTCCCACGTTGAGTTCATTTTCGGACGTTTGTCTGTGAAGATACACTTTGTTGTTAAACAAACAGAACACTGGCATTATTTTTTAATTTTATTCATAGAACAAACATGCCACAATGTTCTTGTGTCTGTAGTCATGCAGGTTAATATACAGTGCATCCGGAAAGTATTCACAGCGCTTCACTTTTTCCACATTTTGTTCTGTTACAGCCTTATTCCAAAATTGATTAAATTCATTTTTTCCCTCAAAATTCTACACACAACACCCCATAATGACAATGTGAAAAAAGTTTTTTTGAGATTTTTGCAAATTTATTAAAAATAGAAAACTAAAATTTCTCATTTACATAAGTATTCATACCCTTTGCTTTAACGTATTTTTAAAGTATCATATTTCATATTTGGTCGCATATCCTTTACATGCTGTTACTTCCTAAAGACTGTGACCATCAACATCAAAAAACTGTCGATATCTTATTTTCAGGTACTGTTACAAGCGATACTATAACCTCTCTGCATTTGAATGGATCTCTATGGAAATTGGGGGGTGAGACTAGATTCAGCTGTAAATTACACTGGTACAGTATGGAACACATGGCTGGCTAAATGGCTGTAAATTATCAAGGGTCTGAGCTATCAAACGAGCCCCAAAACATCACTCTGTTGCCAGATATGGAGTAGATGTGGATGGATCACTGCAAGGGTTATTTCTCCGGACCCATTTTCCTATAGAACTCTATGGGGAAAAAAGTCAGGAGAAACAACCCTTAAAGTGATCCATAAAAAAAAATACGTTAAAGCAAAGGGTATGAATACTCATGTAAATGAGAAATTTTATTTTTTTATTTTTAATAAATTTGCAAAAATCTCAAAAAAACTTTTTTCACATTGTCATTATGGGGTGTTGTGTGTAGAATTTTGAGGAAAAAAATGAATTTAATCAATTTTGGAATAAGGCTGTAACAGAACAAAATGTGGAAAAAGTGAAGCGCTGTGAATACTTTCCGGATGCACTGTAGCTAAAATAGAACGGATGCTAAGGACTATCACTAGGGGAAAGAAACAGACATTTACAGTTGAAGTCGGAAGTTTACATACACTTAGGTTGAAGTCATTAAAACTCATTTTTAACCACTCCACAGATTTCATGTTCGCAAACTGTAGTGTTGGCAAGTCAGTTAGGACATCTACTTTGTGCCTGACATAAGTAATTTTTCCAACAATTGTTTACAGATTATTTCACTTTTCATTCACTATATCACAATTCCAGTGGGTCAGAAGTTTACATAACCTAAGTTGACTGTGCCTTTAAATTTTTAATTCTTGGTCACATATCCTTTGCATGCCATGACTGCCTGATGTCTGTGACCCAATAAAATCAAAAGACTCTATTTTCTGGTACTCTTAAGAGCGATACTATAAAGTCTCTGCATTTGAATGGATCTCTATGGGAATTGGAGGGTGGGACTAGATTTAGATGTAAATTATGCTGGAACAGTATGGAATACATGGTTGGTAAAATGGCTGCAAGTCATCAAGGGTCTGAGGTATCAAACGAGCCTCAAACCATCACTCTGCTGCCAGATATGCAGTAGATATGGAGGGATCACTTTGAGGGTTTCTTTTCCTGACTTATTTTTTCATAGATTTCAATAGGAAAATTTGTCAGGAGGAACAAATATTTGTTTTTGTCAGGATGGTTTGAGGCTCGTTCGATACCTCAGACCCTTAGTGACTTACAGCCATTTCACCAATCATGTATTCCATACTGTTCCAGCATAATTTACAGCTAGATCTAGTCCCACTCTCCAATTCCCATAGAGATCCATTAAAATGCAGAGACGTTATAGTATCGCTTGTAAGAGTACCAGAAAATAAGATATCAAGAGTCTTTTGATGTTGTTGGGTCACAGACTTCAGGAAGTCATGGCATGCAAAGGATATGCAACCAAATATAAAAAATTTAAAGGCACAGTCAACTTAGTGTATGTAAACGTCTGACCCACTGGAATTGTGATATTGTGAATTAAAAGTGAAATAATCTGTCTGTAAACAATTGTTGGAAAAATTGTTCCATTGTCATGCACAAAGTAGATGTCCTAACTGACTTGCCAACACTATAGTTTGCTAACATGAAATCTGTGGAGTGGTTAAAAATTAGTGTTAATGACTTCAACCTAATTGTATGCAAACTTACAACTTCAACTGTATTTGTACAACAGCATGTGATTTCAGGGCAGTGAAAATCACTATACATTCTGAGATAGGTTAAGGTGTAATAAAACTAAAGTGTTAGAATTACACTTTATACATTAGACAATAAAAGTAATTTTCTCACAAATGTCATTGAATTGTCTTACTTGAATAAGAAGAGTTGTAGAGTGTTCTTTCTTACATGCTAAAAAAACATTTAAATCTTTTTCTTAAACAACAAGATTTTAAAAAAATTTAAAAAGTGCTGTTGAAAATGGGTGAGGTGGGATTTTCAAAAATATAATTACATGAAACTGATGCATTCTAATTTTAAGGTACACAATCTTGAACTGAAAAAACACAATTATTGAGTCAGATATTGTCTATGAAAACTTCTCCCTCTATATTTGCGTATGCAACATAGAAAGTATATCTTCAACTCTTTGACAACATATAATTAATAATGTATTGTATTGTTCATTTCATTAAATAATAATGTTTGTTTATAGATCCATATTAGCTATTTACATTGCTATATAGTTTGTATCATTCTTAGACTATCATTAAAGTCTGTTGCACAAAACATATTAAAACAAAGTTAACACTGATCGTCAGTGATAATGGATGATCAGTCAAAATGTTTTGAGCAGGTAGTTTTAATCGCAGTGACAAATGTAAGTTGAGTTTCAGAAAGACCTACCTCAGAGTTCTTCTCAGAGAAATGAGAGGACAGGACACTGTGTCTGGTTTATATAGAGCACTCTGGTGACTTGTTCTTTTTCTCTATGACTCTATTGGGGATGCTAGGATCAGAAGAAGAAGGGTAAAGATGTGCGAGGCCATTTGAGAATCACTTCAAAACTAATTAGACTGCATGATGGGCAGGGAGATGATTCTGCTCAACAGAAGCTGAAACGTACAGCAGCAGCATCATAAGATGAATGACTGTCGTAAAATGATTATGTGTGCAGTGTTTAATGTTACATTCGGCACCCCGTACTATGATGTTTCCTTATGCTAATGTGATCTGTGTTACTTTGTGAATGACATGAGAATGAGTTCTCACAAAACATTCTTCCAATGACTAAGAGTGCACAGTTCTCATCAAAATAACGGTTAAAAAATATAAATAACCGTTGATGTAAAAAATTTATTGCGTGTTATTTGAGCTGATCTGTTTAATCTTTAACTCTGAAATGATCACATTCATCTGATTTTTCCTCACGATCCGCTAGCTGCCCACCCCATAAGCAGGCCGTCAAAAAACCGCGTCTCTGTAGGCAGCCTATGCTCCGAGATCGTACACAAAAACAATGGTACTACCAACTACTCAAAACCAAAATAAACAGTATTCCAACCAATCACAATGATCTGCACAAACGTGACGTCACTTCTGAAGCGAAATCCCAAACAAACATACTTATGAATAATTATGTTATGTTTTAAAAAATAGTGTTCAAGCATCCAGAATTATAACCACGTTAATAACGTTTGTAAGAAACCAAACCGTTTGTAAATCCGTCAAGATTTCAGCGAGATAAGAGTATTAGCGTTTGTGCAGATCATTGTGATTGGTTGGAATACTGTTTATTTTGGTTTTGAGTGGTTGGTAGTACCATTTGTTTTTGTGTACGATCTCGGAGCATAGGCTGCCTACAGAGACGCGGTTTTTTGACGGCCTGCTTATGGGGCGGGCAGCTAGCGGATCGTGAGGAAAAATCAGATGAATGTGATCATTTATGTTTCCACCCAAAATCGCTGATACAACCTTTAATAAACCTTTCAGTTCATATTTCAGATTTAATTGATACATCTCAAATAAGCATGTCCTAAATATGTAACTTAAATATTAAATCTAATATATAATTAATAATTATTAAAAAAAATTCATAAGTACAAAAACAAGATGTTGAGAAACGTCAGAAGAAGGGAATATAAGTTACGAGACAAATCCAGTTTAGCAGAGAACGCAAGCTTTGTGAAAATATTCTTGTGGCAAATGTAACCATGTCGATGTGTAATGTAGACATTATCAGGATACCCCCTACAAGCCAGACATTACTATATTAACTACATTACTCTTGTCAGACTGCTGCTTCTGGTCACCAGGGCCCAGTAGTTCAAAACTTTTAATCCCTATCTGATCAGATCAGATTTGGATTTTGGGTAGTTCAAAACCAAAAAACAGGATTAGGATCACTTTGATATCCGATCAGATCAGGAAATCAAATCCAAGCTTTAATCTTGATCAAATCTTCAAAACGGGTAGTTCAAACCGACAACACAGGATTGGGATCAGTTTGATCCCAAAAAACTGGATTATCTTGATCCCACCAGAGGGGTGGATTTCCAGTGGATTACCAGAGCAAAATGTACTATACAATTTATTTAAAAATATGTTTCAATATAAATGAGATGGCAAAGTTTGTTAACTGAAATAATACACAATTTTTAGCCTTCATGGCAAATCAATTTTATTTTTCATTTTTTGATCACGTTTGTGGTTGCCTATTTTGTTTTCAACCAAATGTTGATGACATAAATGTTTATGCTCATAAAAGTATCACAACAAAGATTGTCAATCACAAATGTAATTTAGATTAAAGAAAAAATATATTCAACAAAAAAAAAGTCCATCATCTGTCATCACCTTTCAAAAGTAATTGCGGACAATAGCATCTCGCATTGCACCACCACTCAGTCTCTCATTTAGAGGGAAATCCATAGGTGGGCCTAGATCATCAGCAGGTGCAAGGGGCTCTGGGGGATCATCGATGTCAGAGAGGGGGACTCTGCGATGGACAGCGATATTGTGTAGCACAATACAAGCCAGTGTTATGCGGCATGCTCGTTGGGGTTCCACTCTCAGATAGTTGAGGCATGCAAAACGCCTCTTCAGTACTCCATTCAAGCGCTCAATGGCACACCTTGTTCTTCCATGGGCATTGTTGTAGCGCATCTGTGAGGGAGTGTTGGCCGTGGCAAAAGGTGTCATCACCCATGGTTGGAGTGGGTAGGCACTGTCGGCTAATATAACTCCATCCGGCCTGTTGGTTTGGAATTCAGTGAACAACCGGCTCTCTCTGAAGATTCGTGCATCATGGACTGACCCAGGCCATCTCACAACACAGTTGGTGATGGCAAGGTCAGCATCTCCCACAAGTTGCACATTGATGCTGTGCCTCCCTTTCCTGTTGACATATTCCCACTCCCTCTGATGAGGTGCTTGAATATGCACATGGGTGCAGTCGATCACCCCAATGGTGTTGGGCATGTCTCCCCAAAGAAAAAAACTTCTGCTTCACTTTGGCAATCTGGCCATCATTGGGAAAAGTCACAAAGTGATCCAGCAGGCGAGCCAGTGCATCAGACACAGCTGTCACCACTTCACCCACTGTTGTCTTGTGGACTCCCATGCTGTCAGCTATGACCTGATAAAATGTTCCACATGCGTAAAAGCACAGGGCAATGAGGACCTGTTCCTCTACAGTCAGAGCATGACTCCGCAAGGTTCTGCACTGCAGTTGTGGCCTGACCAGATCAGCAATGTAGTTGATGTCATCAAGTCCAAATCGAAAACGATCGTAAAGTTCTTCTGTTGTGTACTGTTGGAGAGGTTTGGGGCACTCGGTGTGGACCCTTTGGCGGTAACCTCTCCTTCCAGCATGGAAGATGTGAACAATCCCTGCCATGACTGTGTTCTGACTGTTCTTTCAGTCAGTAGGCCTACATCAGTCTCTGAATAATTAGTAATTGAAAATACACACCTGCAATGCATGTCAAGATTTGTTAGGGCCTGTGGTTAATTATGTAATTGATAGCAAGTAACGGCCAGACCTATAAAAACTAATTGCTGACCTGACCAAACCAGTGAGTTGGAAAGATGGACAAAAAGGGGCCTAATTTTACATCTGCTGAGACCCATGCACTGCTGCAGAGTGTAAGGAATAATTATGACTCCATAGTTGGTAGCTTTAACAGAGAGGGTGGAGCGACTAAAGTAAAGAGCGGAATATGGATGGAAGTTACAGACAATGTGAATGCCACAGGATCTGGACACAAGAGGACGGTGGACCAAGTGAGGTTGAGGTGGAAGAATTTGAAGCAGAAAGCTACCAAAGACCACAGCCAGGCTAAAACCCCACAGACGGGTAACAAACCATATAAAAGGGGAGAATACACAGATGTGGTACTTGATATCATTGGTGGTCAGCAGTCACAATCTTTACATGGAATACCAAACGTTGTACTGGATGGTGAGTCACACGTATGTGTGATTTTATCCTTGTCCCTATAGAACTACAATTATTATCTTGTATAATTGCTATTTTCATAATACTACAATGGCTATATTTCTTATATAGCATCCTTGTTCTTATAATACTACAATTTTCCAGGAGCTTGCATGCTTTTGATCATCTTATTAAGGGGTATAAAGTATATAGATAAACTTTCATTTCAGGTAGTCAATGCACCTGATGTGACACACACCATTCAAGATGAGGTCCTCCTGACCCATGTTGATCCAGAAGCTGGACCTTCAGCCCTCACTACACGTCCAGTCAGTCCCTCATTCTGACTGAACGGCAGAGGTTGGTCTGGTTCTTCATCAGGCTCAGGTGCATCATCAACATTATCACAGAGAGGGACATTGCGCCTGGAAGCTATGTTGTGCAGGACAATACACGCAAGTATTATGTTGCATGCTCCCTGTGGTTCCACTCGCAAGTAGTTAAGGCATGCAAAGCGTCTCTTCAGAACTCCATTTAAACGCTCAATTGCACATCTTGTTTTGCAATGAGCAGTGTTGAAGCGTGCCTGTGCAGGTGTGGTTGCTGCAAGAAAAGGAGTCATCAGCCATGGTAGGAGTGGATAGGCACTGTCGCCTAATATTATGCCATCCGGTCGGTTAGTTTGGAGCTCTCTGTATAAAGCACTTTCCCTCAGGATACGTGCATCATGAACAGACCCAGGCCACTTCACAACGCAGTTTGTGATGATGAGGTCAGCGTCGCCCACAAGTTGGATGTTGATGCTGCGCCTCCCCTTTCGGTTGATGTACTCCCAATCCCTCTCATGAGGTGCTTGTATATGCACATGAGTGCAGTCAATAACCCCAATAGTATTGGGCATGTTCCCCAAAAGAAAAAACTTGTGCTTGGTCTGGGCAATCTGGTCAACCTTTGGAAGTGAAACAAACTGATTGACCAGGCTGGCCAATGCAATTGACACAGCTTTCACTATCACTATCACTCACAGTTGATTTGTCCACTCCTATATTGTCACCAACAACTTGGTAGAAAGTCCCAGATGCATAGAAGCGCAGAGCAATGAGGACCTGTTCATCCACAGACAGACTGTGACTCCTTCTGGTTCTCCGTTGAAGTGTTGGCCTGACAAGTTCTGCAATGTACTTAATATCAGCATTCCCAAAGCGAAAGCGAGCATACAGTTCTTCAGTGGTGTATTGCTCCAGTGGTTTTGCACGCTCAACATACACCCTTTGACGGTATCTTCTTCCACAAAAATGGTGGTAGCGATGAACAATACCTGCCATGCCAGTGCCTCTCTGTTAGTCCTCTGAGAGAGGCTGAATATAAGATAGCTGTCAAATACCCACCCACTGATTAGCTGACGTGCTTTGGCTTGTGTTCAAATAAACCAATCATGCCCAAGGCCTATAAATAGGCTACTATGTTCACTACAACAGATGAGGTGGAACCATGGACTCAAAAGGACCTAATTTCACTGTTGCAGAAACCAATGCACTGCTGGAGGGTGTTAAGTGCCATTATGCCTCAGTAGTAGGAATTTCTGTTGCAGGTGGAATGGTGACTAACAGAAGGAAGAAAGACATTTGGGTTGAAATCACCCAGAATGTAAATGCAATGGGGTCTGGCCAGAAGAGGACCTTGGAGCAAGTGAAATTCAGATGGAAGAATCTGAGAGCCAGAGCAACAAAGGACCTTGCTGAAGCAAAATATACCCAAACAGGCAACAAACCCTTTAAGAAAGGTGAATACTCAGATGTGGTTCTGGACATTATTGGAGGTGAGAACTCTACAGCTCTGCATGGGATTCAAGGTGTTGTAGGGGATGGTGAGCCTACGATTGTAGAGGACAGTGAGCCAGTTCCTGATAATGCAGAGGAAACATTTATTCTGGATCTCAGCCCTTTTACTGAAGAACAACCTGGATCCTCACTGGTAGAGCCAGCAGTCACAGGAGCTCAGAAAAGAGGCTTAAAGCGTCCTTTGCCAAATAATGATGATGCCTATGAATCACTTGTTAAACGAGAAACTGAAAGAGCAGAAGCACAGATACTCCTGGCAAAGGAACAAATCAAGCTGACAAAACTGCTGCAAACCAAGGCGAAACTTCAGATCCGCCTCCTAAAAGCAGGGATTGAAAATGCTGGTCTCTCATCCTCAGATGAAGAAGAACCCTGAACATTCTTTATTTTGTTAACTATTGGACATTTAGCCTTTTTGTTAAAATGTAAGACGTTTTCAAAATATCCACAATGTATTTGTTAATATTTGTTTTTTATTTGTTGTGGCTCAGGGGTCATAAAAGAAATTATAAATGGAAGTGGATGTTTATGTTATTTTTGTATTTTGTCTCAAAATAAGAAACACTTAAAATGACCATGTTGGCTCTTCTACCTGTTCTTCTTTACATAGCTGGTAGTCCACATTGTGATATGTTGTCCCATTTAGAGTACTAGTAATCCGGATTTGGTAATCTTGAAAACTGTGTATCTGGATCAGGGTGATCCAATCCAATGTTGCTTTGAAAAACCGGAATGAAACTAAGACGGATTACCTGATCCTGGATAGCATAAAATGGGATTTCCAAATCCGGATAATTTTGATCCAGATTAAATTTTTTGAACAACTGGCCCCAGGTTATTAACGTTAACTGGCTTCATATCTCAATGACCTAGCGACCAACAAAGTTTTAATGGATTGAGTTTGTTTCAAAGGTCATGCTATATTATGATATTAGCGACAGACTGGTTAGCTAGCTAGCTCGTTAACCATCTATTGAATCAAGCAGCCAGCTTGTTATGTGACTTGGTTGGCTGTCAATATTCAACTTCACCATAAAAATCAGTCACGGACACCAGAAGTAGAAGTCGCCAATATGCCCATATAGTCTTTGCAACGTCAAGTTTCACGCTTCGCTGGAAAACCCTCAATTACTCCCATCACTAAAAACAGCCATTTCTCCTCTTCCCTACATTGGATATCAGTCACCAAGGGGTGGGGCTATTTAGTATATCTTTCAAAAGATTTAAATTAAAGATTTTGATTTAGCTAAATATTTAATTTACAAACGGATTTAAGATATAAGCTAAATGTTTAATTTGGAACAAAAGATTTAAGATACAAGTAAATATTTATTTTTGGCTAAATATATATTTTTTAATATTACTATTTTTAACCATGGTAAAATAAATATTTATTTCAATGTTAAATATTGTTTTTATAAAAACCAAGATTTAAGCTGTATCTTATTTTTTAAATATTCATTTTCGAAACCAAGATTTAAGATTTAAATTAAATATTTATATATGTCAAAATATTTGTTTCTGAAACAGATACACTGCCTGGCCAAAAATAAAGTCGCCATTGCACTCGTCATGCATAGTGCCCACTGTACAAACCTCTGGAGGTAGTGTTAAGGTTTGGGGTTGCTTCAGTTGGTCAGGTCTAGGCTCAGCAACGTTATGCAGCAATAAAATGAAGTCAGCTGAGTACCTGAATGTACTGAATGACCAGGTTATCCCATCAATGGTCATATTCCAGGAAGACAATGCCAAGATTCATCGGGCTCAAATTGTGAAAGAGCGGTTCAGGGAGCATGAGGAATCATTTTCACACATGAATTGGCCACCGGAGTCCTGACCTTAACCCCATTGAAAGTCTGTGCTGGAGAAGACGTTACGGAGTGGTTCGACTCTCCCGTCGTCAATACAAGATCTCGGCCAAAAATGAATGCAACTCTGGACGGAAATAAATGTTGTGACGTTGCATAAGGTTGTCGAAACAATGCCACGACGAATGCGCGCCATAATCAAGACTATCGGCGGTCCAACGAAATATTAGCGTGTGCAACTTTTTTTTTGGCCAGGCAATGTATAAGATATAAGCAAAATGTATTTTAAGTATTTATTTTTGAAAACTCAGATTTAACATTTATGTTATATATTTAGGTCATGCTTTTTTGAGATTCATCGATTAAATCAGAAAATATGGACTAAAAGGTTTATTTAGCATTTGTCAGTTAAATCTTAGAAAAAAGAAAACGTGTTGTGTTTTACTTTACATCTGGCACCTCATATATGAACACATCAATTTTATAGCATTCATTCGCAATTAAGAACATAAATACCAATTTTTAAATTGTGCTGGTCTCAGGTTGTATGTGCCCTGGGAAGTATTTCCAACTTCCAACTGGAATTAAAATCTAACGTAACTCACACGCTGTGACATGCCCCTGGGAGGGACAGAATTGATGGAAATGAAGAGAAGCAATGAACCCAGATTCCACCGGAGAATTTCTTTTCATCATGACAGAGACAGCATGCGAGGAGGCAGTTTGAAAAAAATTAACTTTGATGTTCATGTCATGGTTATTTCCGGCCTTTGCTGTTCTACGTTTTGGTTTCCTCTTTGGCGTCATTAGGACGCTCTATCGGATTTTTTCCGCCTCCGTTCCGTTATTTGTATCTTGCCCGATAATTATTCCCTACACCTGTTTTGCGTTTCCTCCCGGCTATAAATAGCCCAGGGCTTCCGCATTTCCGACACTTCGATATTGTCTTTGCTGTGTTGACAACGAAGTCGGCAAGGTATAGGAAATTCTGTCGCTGCATTTCTGGTTCGTACGAATGGGAAACGCAGCAAGTCCGGTTAAAGAAATTAGGAGTAGATTGGTTTTCTCTTTTCTTTCCAATCGTTTTTGTTATCCTTATTCTTTTTACCTGTTACCCTTTATTTTCTCTATTGCTCTTTTGTAAGCTCTTTTGCCTATAAAGCTTTGGATAACAGGTTTTCTTTTCTGTTCCTTTTTTTTCACTCATTTTTTTGAGTTTATTTGTTTCTCTAACCTCCAGTTACGCTTAATGATTTAGTGCGTGAGGTTCTTTTGTTATTGATTCTCGCTGTTTCTCGAGATAAGCCTCCGTTCTTGAGGTGGTCGAGCTTTTTCCAACAGAGCGCCACTACTGTGGAACACCCTGCCAAAATTTATAAGGGAATCAGACACAGTCTCAGTCTCAATATTTAAGTCTCGATTAAAACACACCTTTACAATCAGGCTTATAATGAGCTGTAGTCTGGAGACAGGACCAGTGAAGCATTTAGCCATAGAGTAATGTGGGGTGGCATCCTTTCCTGACTGTCACCTGTCAACAGCTGTGACCCCATCTTCCTGGGCTGGCTCTTGATAGGTGGGTAGGATTGTTTTCCCTCTCATGACTGCATGGTTTCTCAAACTCTGTCTTCATAGCTATGCATCCATAGATTACTCCTGGCGGGGGCACTTGTCCAACCCTCCCACCCCCCCACCCCAGTTGGTGCTCCTGCTGCTCTATTACACTTTCCCTAACTGTTTTCTCTCTCTCTTTTTTCTACATTCTGAGCCCCGCATCTCGAGAGTTGCTTTCCGGCTTCCTGTCTGTCGCCGCTTGCCCCTCCCTCTTTACCACCAGCTGCTCCCGCCGCCATCGGCGCCCGGTTCCCCACCATCATTGCTGCCACATCTGGACTGTCACCTAGCTGCTGCAAATTCTATTATCATGGACATTGGCTGTTTTGACCATGCTGGTCTTTAAACCCTAGACCCTGAGCCGACCAGAGGAGGATGGGTTCCCCCTTTGAGTCTGGTTCCTCCCAAGGTTTCTTCCTAGTTACACCAGGGAGTTTTTCCTTGCCACTGTTGCCTTTGGCTTGCTCTTGTGGCTGGGTTTTTCTGTGAAGTGCATTGTGACAACTAGTTGTGAAATGCGCTATATAAATAAATATTGATTAGATTTGAGGTTGCTTTGATTTGCCTTGTGCTAGGGAAGTTTTGCTCCCGTTCTTTTGTTTATCTCCTTCCTGGTGCGGATACTTCCGCTTTTTGTGGCATTTCTTTCTAAATACGCTTTTTGAGTCCTTATCGGTCGCGTCTGGTTCTCCGAACCTTACTCTAACCCTCACAGTTCACTCTCGCGATATCCTGGTTAAAATAATAAACTAAAACAACAAAGTAAAAATAAACCTAATTCAAACTAATGCTTTTTTAGCCGCATTTTTCTTCATCTGTGCCTTGTGGTCTCTGTGGTGTGGGAAGGTCTCTGCCACATACTGTGAAAAGAAGCACTCTATAAAAACATATGATGGAAAAACGCGCATTTTGGACAATGTGGGAATTGGGGACTCGAATGGCAAAGTAGTGAAATACAGATAGAGTTGAAGTCGGAAGTTTACATACACTTAGGTTGAAGTCATTAAAACTCATTTTTAATCACTCTACAGATTTTATGTTAGCAAACTATAGTGTTGGCAAGTCAGTTAGGACATCTACTTTGTGCATGACACAAGTAATTTTTCCAACAATTGTTTACAGACAGATTATTTCACTTTTAATTCACTATATCACAATTCCAGTGGGTCAGAAGTTTACATACACTGAGTTGACTGTGCCTTCAAATTTTTAATATTTGGTCACATATCCTTGCATGCCATGACATCCTGATGTCTGTGACCCAACAACATCAAAAGACTCTTGATATCTTATTTTCTGGTACTCTTACAAGCGATACTATAACGTCTCTGCATTTGAATGGATCTCTATGGGAATTGGGTTCGATACCTCAGACCCTTGATGACTTGCAGCCATTTTACCAAACATGTATTCCATACTATTCCAGCATAATTTACAGCTAAATCTAGTCCCACCCCCCAATTCCCATAGAGATCCATTCAAATGCAGAGACATTATAGCATTGCTTGTAAGAGTACCAGAAAATAAGATATCAAGAGTATTTTGATGTTGTTGGGTCACAGACATCAGGAAGTCATAGCAGGCAAAGGATATGCGACCAAATATAAAAAATTTAAAGGCACAGTCAACTTAGTGAATGTAAACTTTACAAGGGCACTTAAAGGAGAAGTTCAGTATTTAGCATGTCAAGCCCTGTTATAAGGTCATTTACGATCATATACAATGGTCCATATCAACATTTTGACAAACTACAATCTTGAGATACGTATATTGCTCATGTCACAGCTAACTTAGACAATGGATCTGAATGGGCATATAGAAAATCCTTCAAAAAACACCTCTCGTTTTCAAAGATGGGAAATTCACAGAGTGGTCACTGGTGTCTTCTTGTAATTTACGTTCACGTTTAAAACATGTTTTAAATAACCGTTTAAAGATTTATATAACTATTTTCAGTCGCCGTACAGCCATACGTTTGTAAACTTCCACTTGAAATTTTGGGAGGTCTTGGCTGAGTTTGAAGCTACCGTAGAAGAAGAAGAGCCGCTTCCGGGTCACCAGGTCGGGGTTTGCTTTGCAGCTAGTACAAACTCTTCAAAAGGATCCGTTTTGCTAAATTAGTGTACGTTTATGCAACTGATTCCTTCACTGAGAGCGCACAAGACCGCTAGTGAGCAACAGAAAACTATAAACTTTCCAAAACAATTCAGATGTCTTTCCGGTTTCCGGATCCGGATGTGTCTATCTAAACCTCCTTTGGTGTCTATACAAGTCAATGGATTTAATAAAATGATAAATAAACCCGATACGAAGGATACTTTGCGACGATTTTTGTGTCAGAACATCAACGCCCGTGACACCAGTGACCACTCGGTGAGTTTCCCGTCTTTGAAAACGAGAGTTTATGGTGTTTTTTGAAGGATTTTCTATATGCCCATCCAGATCCATTGTGTAAGTTTGCTGTGACATGAGCAATGAGCAATATATCTCAAGACTGCACAGTTTGTCAAAATGTTGATCTGGACCGTGATGATCGTAAATAACCTTATAACAGGGCTTAACATGATAAATACCTAACTTCTTCTTTAATGTGTGTTTGACAGATCCAGTGGTTTAGCAGCATTTCAAACTTCAGTTAAGTTGAGACATGATTAATTCAATTAGAATTAATCTTTGTTATTACCAGGGAAACATAACACAATAAACACATATTCCCTTAAAATGATTCCTAGCCATTCAAGAACAAGTCAGATAAATAAAATCTAAAACAGTTCTGATATTGTATAATTTTGTGATATGATTAATAAATAAATTCATTTATTAGGGGACCGTGCAGCGAAGCTGCAGGTACCCTATTGTTTTTGTTCAGATTCTTTTTATTATTTTTTTTCTCCCCTTTCACCTAAAATTCCCATGAGCTGGTTTGTCCTAGAATCACCAGACTTGGCACGCTTGTTGGGATTCCCAAACTCTTGAATCCTCTATATTATGACGCAGATTGAACACCTGGTGGCGCTGTAGTGCACGTGACAAATTTTTGACATTGACACGCCCACTGCCGACGCCCCGTTTCACCTAGAGTCACAAAATTTGGTATGCATGTCCATTTGCTCATTCTGAACAAATTTGCCTCAAGGACCCATAAAGTCCGCCATATTGGATTTTTTGCTAATTAGCATTTTTTGTAAAACGCTTAAAATGCTACTCCTCTTACAAAATTTGACCAATTGAGATGAAACTCGGTTAACATACTCCTTAGACCATGTCTCATAAAAGTTATATTTGGAATTTTGATATTTTCAAATATGGCCGAATGACGAGCCAATGAAATTTCACTGGGCGTGGCTTATCACAAAAATGCTAATAATTCCAAAACGATTTGACAGAAAGCTATGAAACTTGGTAGGTCTTTTAAGAGTCCCATTAGGACTAGACATGTACAGTTTTATCCCAATCTATCCATGTGGTGGCGCTATAGAGTTCCAAATATAAAGAAATATAAAAAAATTCACTAAAAATCACAGTTCCTTTGCAGAGATGTATAACTTGCTACAGTGACAAAGAGCTGGATTTGGATCATAGAACTTTACTAATTTGGTGGGCGCCATCTTGAATTTGCCGACATTTTTGCTTAAATGTACTCATTTATTACTTCTTTGAGGTTTTCCTTAACCGCTTGGCTTATTAGCATGAAACTTGGTAAGTTGTTAGAAGTTGTCATCATACAAGCTCACACCGAATTTCGTGGCGATAGGCCAGTTGGTGGCGCTGTAGTGTACGTGTTAATATTGTGACATTGACACGCCCACTGGCGACGCCCCGTTTGACCTAGAGTCACAAAATGTGGTGTACCGGTCTCTCTGCTCATGCTGAACAGATTTACCTCAAGGATCCATGAAGTCAGCCATATTGGATTTTCCGCTAATTAGCATTTTTTGTATAACACTTAAAATGCTACTCCTCCTACAAAATTTGGCCAATTTACATGAAAGGAGGTACACAAACTCGTTAGACCATGCTTCATAAAAGTTATATTCAGAATTTTGATATTTTAATAGATGACCGAATGACGAGCCAATTAATTTTCAATGGGCGTGACTTATCACAAAAATGCTGATAATTCCAAAATCATTTCATAGAAAGTTATGAAACCTGGTAGATCTATTAAGAGTAACATGAGGAATAGACCCCTACAGTTTTAACCCAATCGAGCCACGTGGTGGCGCTATATCAATCCAAATATAAGAAAATATTTAAAAATTCACTAAAAATCATTGACACGCCCACTGCATACGCCCCGTTTTATCTAGAGTCACAAAATGTGGGATAGAGGTCCGGCTGCTCATACTGAACAAATTTTCCTCAAGGAACCATCAAGTTAGCCCTATTGGATTTTCCGCTAATTAGCATTACTTGTAAAACACTTAAAATACTACTCCTCCTACAAAATTTGGTCAATTTACATGAAACGTGGGACAAGAACTCATTAGACCATGCTTCATAAAATTTATATTCAAAATTGTGATATTTTAAAAGATGGCCGAATGACGAGCCAATTAATTTTCAATGGGCGTGACTTATCACAAAAATGCTGATAATTCCAAAATCATTTGACAGAAAGTTATGAAACCTGGTAGATCTATTAAGAGTAACATGTGGAATTGACCTCTACAGTTTCAACCCAATTGAGCCACGTGGTGGCGCTATATAGATTCAAATATAAGAAAATATTTAAAAATTCACTAAAAATCATTGACACGCCCACTGCATACGCCCCGTTTTATCTAGAGTCACAAAATGTGGGATAGAGGTCCGTCTGCTCATACTGAACAAATTTGCCTCGAGGAATCATCAAGTTAGCCCCATTGGATTTTCCGCTAATTAGCATTACTTGTAAAACACTTAAAATACTACTCCTCCTATAAAATTCGACCAATTTGCACCAAACCTGTTCAAGGTACTGAACACGCTTCCCTACATACACGTATTACTTTACTAAGGCGTATGTCAAATATTGGCCGAATGAGAAGCCAATGGATTTTGCATTGGGCGTGGCTTATCGCACAAATGCTAGTACTTCTAAAACCATTTGATATAAAGTTCTGAAACTTGGTGGGTTGATTGAGAGTTAGATCAAGACTCGAGCCCTGCAGTGTTAACCCAATCAATCTGCGTGGTGGCACTAAAGAAATACAAATGTTGGGATGGCAGGTATGCCATCCGCCAAGTACACTATCTCTGCTTAACAGGCCGTCTACCTACTATACCAACTGTGAAAGTTCCTGTAGCTTAGTGGTTAAGGCATTTGACTGCCGTGTAGTAGGTTGGTGGTTCGATCCCCACCTGTTCCCGAGTTTTTTTTGAGGCACACAATGTGCATGTCATTGTAAGAATGTTCTTTTTATTGCAAAGGCTAGGAAATTTCACAATATTACCTGTTATCTGTATGAATTATGAAGTCAGTAAGCCAAAACAATCTGATACCGCAACACACAAGTCTTATTTGGCCTCCTCATTTCTGTTAACCTGCTTTGGCCTAGCGGATTCAGTATTGGCTTTCCATGTATGTGGTCAGCGGTTCAATTTCAAATTGGTACCAATGGCTAGGTTAATGTTTGCCAAAACTATTGTGCAAATGCTATGCTTCTTTTAATATTGTTTTCACATTAAGAAACACCTTTTCATTGCAAAAGTTAAGAAATTTAACAGTATTAACTGTTCACTGTTTCACTTGTACTTAAAAGACTTAATACGCAATCCCTTACCGGATCGGGTTAAGATACCATCAGCAATGGCAAAAGCCATGATTAGAAACAAATATTTGTATTTTGGGTCAACCCTGTCTAGAGCTGTCTACCATTTTGCGGCTTCTGCGTTTGACAAATGCCGCTAATGCCGCACGGTCCCCGGAAATCGCTGCTTGCAGCTATATTTAGTTTTATTATTGTGAAAGATTGACTTTTACTTCACTTATGTACATACATATGCATGCCTCTATATGGTAGGAATATGGTAGGATGTTTGTCACCCTCTTTTGATGGTTTACCTAGCAGTCATAATGCTTGATACGGTCAAGCCAGAAAGTCTGCACACTCCATTCACCTTCTCCACGTTTTATTACGTTACAGACTTATACTACAATAGATTGAGTTCATTTTTTGCCTCAAACATCTACACACAATAGCCAATAATGACGAAGTGAAAACAGGTTTTTAGAAAATATGCAATTTTATTTTACTGACAAAAATAGGTTATTTAGGGGTAACATATCTGTACACACCCTTAGCCTAATACTTGGTTGCTGCACCTTTGGCAGCGATTACAGCCTCAAGGCGTCTTGGGAAAGAAGCTACGAGCTTGGCACACTTGTTTCTGGACATTTTTCCCATTCCTCTTGGCATATCCTTGCAAGCTCCGTCAGGTTAGCCATTTTCAGCTCTTTCCACAGATGTTCAATTGGATTCAGATCTGGGCTCTGGCTGGGCCACTCAAGGACATGCACAGACTTTCCCCGAAGCCACTCCTTTGTTCTCTTGGCTGTGTGCTTCGGGTCGTTGTCATGTTGGAAGGTAAACCATCGCCCCAGTCTGAGGTCCAGAGCGCTCTGGAGCAGGTTTTCTTCAAGAATCTCGGTGTACTTAGCCGCATTCATCTTTCCCTCTATCAGGACTAGTCGCCCCGTTCCCGCTGCTGAAAAACATCCCCACATCATGATGCTGCCACCGCCATGCTTCACTATAGGGATGGTATTAGCCAGGTGATGAGCGGTGCCTCCAGACGTGACGCTTGGTATTCAGGCCAAAAAGTTAAATTTTGGTTTCATCTGACCAGATAATCTTGATTCTCATGGTTTGAGAGTCCTCTAGGTGCCTTTTGGCAAACTCCAAGCGGGCTGTGATGTGCCTTTTACTAAGGAGGGGCTTCCGTCTGACCACTCTACCATAAAGGCCTGATTGGTGGAGTGCTGTCTGGATGGTTGATCTTCTGAAAGTTTCTCCCATCTCCACAAGGATACGCTGGAGCTCTGTCAGAGTGACCCTCGGGTTCCTGCTCACCTCCCTGGCTAAGGCCCGTCTTCCCCGATTGCTCAATTTGGCCGGGCGGCCAGGTCTAGGAAGATTCTTGGTGGTTCCAAACTTCTTCCATTTATGAATGATGGTGGCCACTGTGCTCTTTGGGACCTGTAAAGCTGCAGAGATTTTTCCGTACCCTTCTCCAGATCTATGCCTTGACACAATCTTGTTTCTGAGGTCTGCAGATAATTCCTTTGACCCCATGGCTTGGAGTTTGCTCTGACATGCACTGTCAACTGTGGGACCTTATATAGGCAGGTGTTGGCAATCCCCAGTCATGTCCAATCAATTTAATTTATCACAGGTGGACTCCAATTAAGTTGTAGAAACATCTCAAGCAGTATCAGTGGAAACAAAATACACCTCAGCTCACTTTTGGGTGTCATATCAAAGGGTGTGCACACTTGTGTTCATATGATATTTTACATTTTGATTTTTAATAAATTAGCACAAATGTCTAAAAACCTGTTTTCACTTTGTCATTATGTGCTATTTTGTGTAGAATTTTGAGACAAAAAATAAACTCAATCTATTGTAGAATATGTCTGTAACGTAATAAAACGTGGAGAAGGTGAAAGGGGTGTGCAGACTTTCCGGCTTGACTGTAAGTGATAAAAGTGTCCCGTGTTCAGACATCTATGGTATCAGTCTGGGCCTTCCCCCTCCACAATCTGCATGATCCACAAGCTCTTGTCAAGGGGTATACTTGATATGAATTGACATGTATGTATTTCTGTATGCAATCTCGTTTGTTTTACTCTAATTTTGAATGTTTCAATACAATACTACTCTAAATCAGTATTTCCCATTTTCTTGCAAAAACACAATACCTTTGCTTACATTTTTTAGACAAATGGGTGACATTTATGCCACAATGTGAAGAGAGGAAAACAAAGGAATCACTAGATGTAGTGAAACAAAGGAATCATTATGTTTAAAGGTTGTATCAGCGATTTTGGGTGGAAACATAAATGATCACATTCATCTGATTTTTCCTCACGATCCGCTAGCTGCCCGCCCCATAAGAAGGCCGTCAAAAAACCGCGTCTCTGTAGGCAGCCTATACTCCGAGATCGTACACAAAAACAAATGGTACTACCAACCACTCAAAACCAAAATAAACAGTATTCCAACCAATCACAATGATCTGCACAAACGCTAATACTCTTATCTCGCTGAAATCTTGACGGATTTACAAACGGTTTGGTTTCTTACAAACGTTATTAACATGGTTATAATTCTGGATGCTTGAACACTATTTTTTAAAACATAACATAATTATTCATAAGTATGTTTGTTTGGGATTTTGCTTCAGAAGTGACGTCACCCAAAATCGCTGATACAACCTTTAATGAAGTAAAGGAATAATTTGATGACTTAATTGAACATTTTACTAGATAATTAAGGTACATCCTACTCTTTTCTCTCATCCTACAAATACTATGGGATCTAAGGTACCAATTATCCAAGGTCTGGTGTTCCTTCTGACTCATTATATATGCAGACCCTCCTAACATGATCTACCCTAAAATACTTTCAACAAATAGTTTGAGGACCCCTGAACAATTAATTAGCCTGTCAATAATCAAGAATACTGTAGCTGCTTGTACTTTGTGGGAGGGTAATTAGTCATTTTAAAGATGTGTGTGCGTGCGTGCGTGCGTTATAGTGTCTACGAGTGTGCATATGCATGTGTGTAGGCAGTACAACACTACAACTAATTTCTGAGAGTATTAATTGTGGAAGGACTGTATATTTCTTGTATATATCTCTTGTCTGTGTATTTCACTTTGGTTTCCCTTAATCTATCTGATGTAAAGATTTGTGAAACATACATTTCCCAGTGGAATCTCATTACTGTCTTTCGACTACACAATAATATCTTTGACGGACAGGCAATTGAAAATTTATTGTGAACTCTCACAGCGTGTAGACCGGGTAGGTCTAACCTTTACAGTCGACAATCTCTGCGCATGAAATGGGCCTTCATATACTTAAACAACTTCTGGTCTCTAATTCCATAGATCAGTGGGCTTAAGAGCCTCGGGAAAACATTTGAAATGACATAAGTCGAGAATAGTATCTTCGTTCTCTGCTTAGGGTACAACTGCAGGAAAATCATGTTGCACCAAGGGGCAGCGTAAGAGAGCATACACAGGGACACCTGCACCGCGTGCAGCAGGATCGTGTTCCGAGCCTTTTGGGCCGAAACGGGATCACTCCCTGCGGCTTTCGCTGCAAACATGACTCTAAGATAAGTGTAGATCAAAGTTAGCCATACAAAAGCGAGGTAAATAGCTAGCATTGCCGTAGTTTTAGCCATATGGTAGGGCGTATTGTGTACGTTCAGGGAAAAACACAGACGAGGGGTGTTAAGTAAATTAAGCGGCTGAGTCGCGAGTGTAATCACAAGGTCCGACATCGCCGGCACGGCTCCCACGCCCCAGCTGACACCGATGGCGATGTAAGTTCTGCGTACGGTGCAGACCTGCGCGTGGCGCAGAGGGTCACAGATGGCGATGTAGCGCTCGATGGCCATGCCGGCCAGGTTCAACGGGGTGTTCTTGTGGGTTGTATCAGCAATTATAAGTACGATGAAGCAGAATGGCATGTTGAAAAATGGGGAAATATAGCTCCCGACGTGTAAAACCACTGATAATGACAGCATGATAATGTCATTGATCACCATGTTGATGTAGAGTATATACCTTGGGTCAGTGTAAAATACCTGGTTACTGAGGAAGATGGACACAAATGTCCCATTGACATAGTTGATTATTATGCCCAGAACAACCAGAATGAAGTTCTTGAGGAACGCATCGTGAAACGGGTCCATCCGGTCCCATGTTGAGTTCATTTCTGTACGTTTGTCTGTGAAGATACACTTTGTTGTTAAACAAACAGAACACTGGCATTATTTTTTAATTTTATTCATAGAATAAACATGCCACAAAGTTCCTGTCTCTATGGTCATGCAGGTTAATATAGATAAAATAGAACGGATGCTAAGGACTATCACTAGGGGAAAGAAACAGACATTTACAGTTGAAGTCGGAAGTTTACATACACTTAGGTTGAAGTCATTAAAACTCATTTTTAACCACTCCACAGATTTCATGTTAGCAAACTATAGTGTTGGCAAGTCAGTTAGGACATCTACTTTGTGCATGACACAAGTAATTTTTCCAACAGATTATTTCACTTTTCATTCACTATAATACAATTCCAGTGGGTCAGAAGTTTACATACACTAAGTTGACCGTGGAGTGGTTAAAAACTTCCGACTCTTTTTTACAACAGCATGTGATTTCAGGGCAGTGAAAATCACTATACATTCTGAGATAAGTTAAGGTGTAATAAAACTAAAGTGTTAGAATTACACTTTATAGATTAGACAATAAAAGTAATTTTTTCACAAATGTCATTGAATTGTCTTACTTGAATAAGAAGAGTTTTAGAGTGCTCTTTCTTACATGCTAAAAAAACATGCGTGGCTAGCATTTTCTTAAACAACAAGATTTTAAAAAATGTTTAAAAGTGCTGTTGAAAATGGGTGAGGTGGGATTTCCAAAAATATAATTACATTAAACTGATGCATTCTAATTTTAAGGTACACAATCTTGAACTGAAAAAACACAATTATTGAGTCAGATATTGTCTATGAAAACTTCTCCCTCTATATTTGCGTATGCAACATAGAAAGTATATCTTCAACTCTCTGATAACATAAATTAATAATGTATTGTGTTCACTTTATTGTAGATAATAATGTTTGTTTATAGATCCATATTAGCTATTTACATTGCTATATAGTTTGTACACTTGTTTTTTTAAATGGCTATATTTCACTTGTTGGATCATTCTTAGACTATCATTAAAGTCTGTTGCACAAAAGATATTAAAACGTAACGTTAACACTGATTGTCAGTGATAATGGACGATCAGTCAAAATGCAGGTGGTTTTAATCGCGGTGACGAATGTAAGTTGAGTTTCAGGGAAACCTACCTCAGAGTTCCTCTCAGAGAAACGAGAGGACGGGACACTGTGTCTGGTTTATATAGTGCACTCTTGTGACTTGTTTTTTTTCTCTATGACTCTATTGGGTAATGCTAGGATCAGAAGAAGAAGGGTAAAGATGTGCGAGGCCATTTGAGAATCACTTCAAAACTAAATATAGCTGCAAGCAGCGATTCCCGGGGACTGAGCGGCATGAGCAGCATTAGTCAAACACAGAGACTGCAAAATGGTAGACAACTCAAGATAGAGTTGAACCAAAATACAAATATTTGTTTCTAATCAGGGCTTTTGCCATTGTTGATGGTATCTTAACCCGATCCAGTCAGGGCTTGCCTATTACGTCTTAAGTACAAGTGAAACAGTTAACAGTTAATATTGTTAAATTTCTTAACCTTTGCAATAAAAAGGTGTTTCTTAATGTGAAAACAACATTAAAAGAAGTATAGCATTTGCACAATAGTTTTGCCAAGCTGGAATTGCTGGAATTGAACCACTGACCACACACATGGAAAGCCAAGATTGTATCCACTAGACCAAAGCAGGTTAACAGAAATGTGGAGGCCAAATAAGACTTTTGTGTTGCGGTAACAGATTGTGTTGACTTAATATCCTCACTTAATAATTCAAACAGTTAACAGGTAATATTGTGAAATTTCTTAGCCTTTGCAATAAAAATAACTTGTTTTATATTAAAAGAACATTCTTAGCATGAGGTGCACATTGTGTGCCTCAAAAAAAATGTTGGGAACAGGTAGGCATCAAACCACCAAACTACTACCACCTTAATCACTAAGCTACAGGAACTTTCACAGTTGGTACGGTAGGTAGACGGCCTGTTAAGCATAGATAGTGTACTTGGCGGATGGCATACCTGCCATCCCAACATTTGTATTTATTGGAGGGTTGATTGATCTAACTCTCAATCAACCCACCAAGTTTCAGAACTTTATATCAAATTATTTCAGAATTACAAGCATTTTTGTGATAAACCACGCCTAATGCAAAATTAATTGGCTTCTCATTTGGCCATTTTTTGACATAGGCCTTAAAAAAGTAATGCATGTATGAAGGGATGTGGGATGAGTCCCCGGAACGGGTTTCATGCATATTGGTCAAATTCTGTTGGAGGAGTAGTATTTTTACAAAACATGCTAATTAGCGGAAAATCGAAGATCGCAGACTTCATGGTTCCATGAGGCAAATTTGTTGGGCATCAGCAGTGGGACATGTACATCACATTTTGTGACTCTAGATCAAACGGGGCGTATGCAGTGGCCATGTAAATTATTAGGGGACCGAGCAGCATAGCTGCTGGTACCCTATTGTTTTTGTTCGGATTGTTTTTTTTCTTTCTTTTCTCCCCTTTCACCTAAAATTCCTGTGAGCTGGTTTGGCCTAGAATCACCAAACTTGGCAGGCTTGTTGGGATTGTCAAACTCTTGGATCCTATATTATGATGCAGATTGAACACCTGCTGGCGCTGTAGTGCATGTGACAAAATTTTGACATTGACACACCCACTTGCGACACCCCGTTTCACCTAGTCACAAAATTTGGTATACACGTCCCTTTGCTCATTCTGAACAAATTTGCCTCAAGGACCCATAAAGTCCTCCATATTGGATTTTCCGCTAATTAGCATTTTTTTGTAAAACACTTAAAATGCTACTCCTCCTACAAAATTTGACCAATTGAAATGAAACCTGGTAGACACACTCCTTAGACCATGCCTCATAAAATGTATATTCAGAATTTAGATATTTTAAAAGATGGCCGAATGATGAGCCAATTAATTTTTACTGGGTGTGGCTTATCACAAAAATGCTAATAATTCCAAAACGATTTGACAGATAGTTATGAAACTTGGTAGGTCTGTTAAGAGTAACATCATGACTTGACCAGTTTTAACCCAATCGAGCCACGTGGTGGCGCTATAGAGTTCCAAATATAAACAAATATTTAAAAATTCACAAAAAATCACTTCCTTTGCAGAGATGTAAAACTTGCTACAGTGACAAACACCCGGATATGGATCATAGATCTTTACTAACTGGGTGGGCGCCATCTTGAATTTGCCGACATTTTGGGTTAAATGTACTCATTTATTACATCTTTGTGTTTTTCCTTAACCGCTTGGCTGATTCTCATGAAACTTGGCATATAGTTAGGAGTTGCCATCTCACAAGCCCTCGTCAAATTTGGTGGCGATAGGCCAGTTGGTGGTGCTGTAGTGCACGTGAAAATAGTTTGACATTGACACGCCCTCTGATGACGCCCCGTTTGACCTAGAGTCACAAAATGTGGTGTACAGGTCCCTCTGCTCATGATGAACAAATTTTCCTGGAGGATCCATAAAGTCACCCGTATTGGATTTTCCGCTAATTAGCATGTCTTGTAAGACACTTGAAATGCTACTCCTCCTACAAAATGTTACCAATTTACATGAAACCTGGGACACAGACTCCTAATACCATGCTTCATAAAATTTATATACAGAATTTTGATATTTTAAAAGATGGCCGAATGACGAGACAATGGATTTTCAGTGGGCGTGGCTTATCACAAACATGCTAATAATTCCAAAACCATTTGACAGAAAGTTATGAAACTTGGTAGGTCTTTGAAGAGTAACATCTGGACCTGACCTCTCCAGATTCAACCCAAATTATTGACACGCCCACTGCCGACACCACGTTTGATCTACAGTCACAAAATTTGGTGTACACGTCCCGCTGCTCATGCCCAATAAATTTGCCTCAAGAAACCATGTAGTCTGCCATCTTCGATTTTACGCTAATTAGCATTTTTTGTAAAACACCAAATTTGCACCAAACCTGCTCGAGGGACTCAACCCACATCCCTTCATACATGCATTACTTTACTAAGGCCTATGTCAAAACTTGGCCGAATGAGAAGCCAATGAATTTTGCATTGGGCGTGGCTTATCACATAAATGCTAGTACTTCTAAAACCGTTTGATAGAAAGTTCTGAAACTTGGTGGGTTGATTGAGAGTTAGATCAAGACTTGAGCCCTGCAGTTTTAACCCAATCAATCCACGTGGTGGCGCTATAGAAATACAAATGTTGGGATGGCAGGTATGCCATCTGCCAAGTGCATTATCTATGATTAACAGGCCGTCTACCTACCACACCAACTGTGAAAATTCCTGTGGCTTAGTGGTCAATGCATTGGACTGCCATGTAGTAGGTTGGTTGTTCGATCCCCACCTGTTCCCAACATTTTTTTTGAGGCACACAATGGGCACGTCATGCTAAGAATGTTCTTTTAACATAAAACAAGTTATTTTTATTGCAAAGGCTAAGAAATTTCACAATATTACCTGTTAACTGTTTGAATTATGAAGTCAGTAAGCCAAAACAATCTGTTACCGCAACACAAAGGTCTTATTTGGCCTCCACATTTCTGTTAACCTGCTTTGGCCTAGTGGATACAATCTTGGCTTTCCATGTATGTGGTCAGTGGTTCAATTCCAGCTTGGTACCAATGGCTAAGTTAATGTTTGGCAAAACTATTGTGCACATGCTATGCTTCTTTTAATGTTGTTTTCACATTAAGAAACACCTTTTTATTGCAAAGGTTAAGAAATTTATCAATATTAACTGTTAACTGTTTCACTTGTACTTAAATGATGTAATATGCAAGCCCTTACTGGATCAGGTTAAGATACCATCAACCATGGCAAAAGCCCTGATTAGAAACAAATATTTGTATTTTGGGTCAACCCTGTCCAGAGTTGTCTTCAATTTTTGCAGTCTCTGTGTTTGACAAATGCTGCTCATGCTGCTTCAAAAAAAAATGTTGGGAACAGGTGGGGATCGAACCACAAACCTACTACACGGTAGTACAATGCCTTAACCACTAAGCTACAGGAACTTTCACAGTTGGTATGGTAGGTAGACGGCCTGTTAAGCATAGATAGTGTACTTGGCGGGTGGCATACCTGCCATCCCAACATTTGTATTTGTATAGTGCCACCACGTGGATTGATTGGGTTAAACCTGCAGGGCTCAAGTCTTGATCTAACTGTCAGTCAACCCACCAAGCTTCAGAACTTTATATCAAAGGGTTTTAGAATTACTAGTATTTTTGTGATAAGCCACGCCCAATGCAAAATTCATTGGCTTCTCATTCGGCCATTTTTTGACATAGGCCTTAGCAAAGTAAGTTATATATGAAGGGATATGGGATGAGTCATTGTAACAGGTTTGGTGCAAATTAGTCAAATTCTGTAGGAGGAAGTAGCATTTTAAGTGTTTTACAAAAAATGCTAATTATCCGAAAATCGAAGATGTTGAACCACTTAATGGTTAAATGAGACAAATTTGTTGGGCATGAGCAGTGGGAAATGTACACCAAATTTTGTGACTAGATCAAACAGGGCATATGCAGTGGGCGTGTCAATGATTTTTAGTGAATTTTTTAATATTTTCTTATATTTGGGTTTCTATAGCGCCAGATTTAAGCTGTATCTTATTTTTTAAATAAATATTTATTTTCGAAACCAAGATTTAAGATTTACATTAAATATTTTTATATGACAAAGTATTTGTTTCTGAAACAGAGATATAAGATATAAGCAAAATTAATTTTAAGTATTTATTTTTTGAAACTCAGATTTAACATTTACGGTATATATTTAGGTCATGCTTTTTTGTGATTCAATTGATTAAAATATGAACTAAAAGGTTTATTTAGCATTTGTCAGTTAAATCTTAGAAAAAAGAAAACGTGTTGTGTTTTACTTTACATTTGGCATCCCATATATGAACACATCAATTTTATAGCATTCATTCACAATTATGAACATAAAATACCAATTTCTAAATTGTGCTGGTGTTTCTATCCTTGAGTGCAATGTTCTCCGGTTGTGCCCTGGGAAGTATTTCCAACTTCCAACTGGAATTAAAATCTAACGTAACTCGCTGTGACACGCCCCTGGGAGGGACAGAATTGATGGAAATGAAAAGAAGCAAAAAACCCAGATTCCACTGGAGAATTTCTTTTCATCAAGACAGAGACAGCATGTGAGGAGGCAGTTTGAAAAAACTTAACATTGTTGTTCACTCTCGCTGGATCCTGGTTAAAATAATAAACTAAAACAACAAAGTAAAAATAAACCTAATCCAAACTAATGCTTTTTTAGCCGCGTTTTTCTTCGTCTGTGCTCTTGTGGTCTCTGTGGTGTGGGAAGGTCTCTGCCACATACTGAGAAAAGAAGCACTCTATAAAAATATGATGTAAAAACACGCATTTTGGAGAATGTGGGAATTGGGGACTCGAATGGCAAAGTAGTGAAATACAGATAAATGTCCGATAAAAAGCATTTCTATGTATTTGGTGTGATTCTGAAAATTAATATTTAAGCATCCAGATGGTCGGAAAAACGATAATACCGCCGATGACACCTCCCGTGTGTTACATTCAGAGTTTAAGTTTATCCCGTCCGGGAGGCGGTACAGAGTCCCAACAGTACAGACACTGAAGATTCAAGTGCTCTTTTATCCCAGAATCCCGCTGAATGTGAGGTCCAACAATGTGTTTTCAATTGGATTGTCCAGGGGTTTAATCTGAGATATTTACAGTATGTGTATGTAATATCTGTATTTTTTGTGTGGATGTATCGGTCTTTCATGTTTGCGACTATGCAAAACTGTACCTGCTTTAAGATGCAAGATAAATTTCGGTGTAATTGGACAATAAAGTTCTGTCGTATTTTCAATGATTCAACGGGATGATAAGAGTCGTGACCTAATTAATACCAACAATTATTATTAATTCCTGGCTATGGCAGTGTACCCTTATGGAATTTGCATCCACTTTAACCTTTTTCCTGACATTTTATAACACCTTTTATGTTTGCGGTCAAATTGACCCCAAAAGTTTAAACTGACACAAAACTATTGTAATAGAGAAACTTTTACTTTTACGCTTTTGAAAAAATAAGCAGGTAATTTTACATGCATGCATCCTATGCAGGCATAACGTCAGTTTCTCAGTTGTTTACATAGAAGAGTGGGCCTGGGTGTGGGGATGTTAAATTAGCATGTAAAAGATGATCGCTTGATTCAAGAAAAGTTCCCACGTAGAAAAAAAACCCATTGTTCATGTTCGCCCATTTCCAGAGCGAAATGACAAAAATCTCATCTGCACCTAAAACCGCTTATCAAAAATAGTCACAAATCGCAACAGGGTCTGCAATCCATGCAAAACATTGAAATGTGTGAATTCCATGATATGTCTCCTTTAAGATATTGTTCTAATATTTATTTAATACTGGTTCAATATCAGAGGACTCATTTGGCTGCTATTCAATTTTAAAGGTGACTTTTAGGCTATATGTTGGTGCTATATCCTTTAGAGCTTTATAATCAGGTAAGATAACCTTAAAATCAATTCAAAATTTATCCTGTATCCAATGCAGTGATGCGTGATTGTAGGGCTGTGAAATTAACTCTCTTTCATCTGTGTCAATACATTATTGACCAAAAAAGATATTTTAGTCAATTTCCTAGCTACTGTACATACACTATCCACTCTCAGAAATTAAGGTACAGTTGAGGTACATTTTTTTTCCTAAAGGTACAAATTTGCCAAATGTACCCTGAAGGTACACATTTTTGGTACACATTAATTATGTATTGTTAGCTAGGGGTACAATTTTTGTACCTTTTTAGGTACTTTTTGTACCTTTTTTTCTGAGTGTGTGTTACTATTATTACAGTCACCCGAGTGATTTTTAAACTTTATTTTTAGATATGCTAAGACAACATTCACTTTTTTGAATTCAGAAGGTCACAAAAGGTTTTAATTATAATTATTTATAAAAATATAGATCACAATCACATTTTGAAAACCACCATAAAGCATATTTTAAAAAATTCTTCACTGTTGCGCAAAAAAAACATTTTATTATACACATAGTCAATTATCACGTGTTTTGCTTTTTATGTGCTGCGTTTTGCTGCTGCTGAGGATGTTAAATTTAAGTAAAAATATTAGCAGCACAAAACAAATCAAAATGCAAACAAACTAAAAAGAGAAAATCAGATGAGAACAACAACAATATAGGTTACCATGGCTTAGACATTTCAGTGGGCCGTTCCTCCTGAAGACTTTAACTTTAATATTTTTTTAAACTACTGCTATTCTCTAATAATAAAAAATAAAAAAAGAAAACATATTAAAGTAAAAAACATTTATTAAGGCAGGACATTTTTGCATAGTTTTCAGAGTAGATTTCAGAGTAGAAAAAGTATATGACACGTACGAATTCACCTGCTTTTTGAGCAGTAATGATAACATGCTTTTGCACGGACAAGCATGTTTAGCCGAAGTCCCGCTTCACCTCCGGGTTAGTTTGAAGGCCGGCCTCACCTTTATCGTCCGGCACACGATGTGTTTGATCCAGTGCGTGCGGAACTTTTCGTCCCTGAAGCCGTAGATCATGGGGCTGAGGAATCGCGGGATGATGTAGACCAGGAGGAAGTTGACGTAGCGGATCTCCACGCCGAACTGGGGGAAGAGCGCGATGAGGGGAGCCTGCATGGAGGGCACCACGAAGGCCAGCAGGCAGAGCAGCAGCTGGATGCCGTGGAGCAGGACGGTGTTGCGCGCCTTCCTCACCGACACCAGGTCCGAGGACGCCGCCCGCGCCGCCAGCATTATCTTGCAGTAGGTGAAGACCAGGGTGAGGAAGACGAAGGAGAAGTAGACGATGTCGAAGGCGCAGTTCTTGTAGTAGATGGCGGGGTCCCGGAACAGCTGGTACTGGTCGCAGAAGATGACGTCGTGAAAGATGCTGATGGGCTCCTTGACGAGGGTGATGAAGAGGTCGGTCAGCGGCACGGCGGCGGTGAGGAAGAGCACGCCCGCCACCAGCAGGAGCGTGCGCGGGATGGTGCAGATCTGCTGGTAGTGCAGCGGGTAGCATATCGCCATGTAGCGCTCGATAGCCATTCCGGCCAGGATCAGCGGCGTGGAGCGCGTGGTCAACACGGTGGTCATCACCAGGGGGCAGCAGAAGGATGCGGGGATCTTGAAGAAGGCGTAGCTCACCACATACAGCGCAGTCACCAGGGTCAGCTGGATGGCGTCGTTGATGACCATGTAGATGAACATGATGTACCGCGGGTCCTCGTAGAAGAAGCTGTGCCTCGTGAAGGTCTTCACCATGCTGCCGTTGAGCGCGCTCAGTGTTAGCCACACAAGCATGGCCACGATGTTCTTGGCCAGCGCATTGGTGAAGCTGTCTTTGGGAGGAGTTTGGGAGGTCAAATCCAAAGGGTTAAGCGTCGAGTTCATATCTTCAAACGAACACCTAATAAGTGTCAATATTATAAAAAGTTATTAAATTAATATAAAAAATTATGAAAAATTACACGAAGCAACTGAGAGAATGAGTATTAAAATGGGAAGAACATTCTTGAAAATCTAACATTTTTTCATGTCTTTTTAATTTAGACATATAATTCGTCCCCGTTGTGAAGAAGCATATATTATTGACGCTATATATTAGGCAAAAACCTAAAGAAAAAAGGAAGAGAGTGTGTAATCAAGACATAGGTTGTCATGCACAGTAGATAAAGAACATTTTTCAGTTTATATGACCATTCTCTGTTGTCCAGAGTAATACTTAATGCTTCTGCATCTTTATTTTCCCTTTATGAAGCCATTTGTTGGCCATGAATATAAAACATTATAAAAAAATTTCACAGTGTTTATATAATCTGAGGTCACATTATAACTTTGTGCACAGCACATTATTATAGTTTCAGCAGGCACGTGTAGGGGAGAGGGGGTTTGTGGGGCTAGCTATGGGGTTTCTGGGTGCCTGACCACCTGCTCCTTTTGCCCCAATGTGCCCCTTTGATTTGGTATAAAAAAATAAAATAAATAAATAAAACATCATTATATATATACACTACTCACAAAAAGTTAGGGATATTTGGCTTTCGGGTGAAATTTATGGAAAATGTAAGTTCACGTTACAGTGATATTATACGTATCATGAAAGTAGGGCATTTAAGTAGAAGCATGCAATGGTGATTTCCTCATCTCAAACAATTTATTGAAACAAAAGCCATCAACAGTGGTGGGTATACCACAACAAAAATGTCAATGTCTCAATAACTTGTCATGTGCCCTTGAGCATCAATTACAGCTTGACAACGACGTCTCATGCTGTTCACAAGTCGACTTATTGTCTGCTGAGGCATGGCATCCCACTCTTCTTGAAGGGTGGCCCTCAGGTCATTGAGGTTCTGGGGTACAGAGTTACGAGCCTCTACACGGTGAGTCAGCTGATCCCATAGGTTTTCTATGGGATTCAGGTCTGGAGAAAGTGCAGGCCACTCCATTTGAGGTACCCCAGTCTCCAGCAGCCTTTCCCTAGTGATGCGACCTCGATGAGCTGGAGCATTGTCGTCCATGAAGATGAAATTAGGCCTGTGTTGTTCATGCAGGGGCACAATGACTGGATTAATGATGTTATTCAGGTAGTATGGGCTTGTCACTGTACCATTCACAAAGTGTAGGGCAGTTCTGTATTGACTAGACACACCTGCCCACACTGTAACACCGCCACCACCAAAGGGTCATCTGGTGACAACAGTGGCTGATGCATAGCGCTCTCCTTGACGTCTCCAACATCGTTGGCGGCCATCATTTCTGCTCAACGTGAATCGACTTTCATCAGAGAACAGCACTGAGGCCCACTGGTCCCTCGTCCAGCGTAAATGCTCCCTGGCCCATGCAAGACGATGACGCCTGTGCCTGGTGGTGTGGTCAGGTACCCTTGCAGGTCGTCTAGCACGCAGACCACGCTGATGTAAACGGTTTCGAATGGTCTGACGTGACACTTGGGTGCCTCTCACCTCCCTTAAATGTGCCTGGAGTTGAGTGGCATTCATCATCCGGTTCCGCAGGGCACTGTTCACAATGAAGCGGTCATCAGTGTGGGATGTGGCCAAAGGACGTCCACTTCTATGCCTTTCTGTGACTCTTCCAGTCTCTCTGTATCTCTGTTGCAACCTGCTGATGACATTCTGTGACACTCTAAGCTCAGTGGCCACTTCCCTCTGAGAACATCCTGTTTGAAGCCTCGCAATGGCGAGGTACTGTTGATCAATTGTTAGGTGTCGTCTTGGTCTCATGATGTCAAAATGTGAACAGCATGATGAAGAGGACTGTTTAAATACCAATTCTAATTGAACCAGGAAATTTATTGGTCGATTCATGGATCAAACACCTGTTGTGAATTTTGCCGTTCAGCTCCTTGTTAGAGAACAGCAAGTTGTGCAAAAAGTACTGAAACATTGAATAGTTGGACATGTGCATTCAAAAGTTTAGAGAAGGTCAAATTAATTTCACCTGTAAAGGTTATAGTGCATTTTAGGTTCATCCTGAAATTTCACCCGAAAGCCGAATATCCCTAACTTTTTGTGAGTAGTGTATATATATATATATATATATATATGCATTTTTATTGTTGCTGTCATTAGTTTTCATTAATTAATTTTGGTAAAATATATTCTGTACAATAACTGGGAGTCATAAAATAGTTTTTCTAGGTTGATGTGCCCTTTTCCCACTTTGAGCACCTGCCCCTCTAAAGGTCTCTCCTGAGTTAAAACATTATTCAGTTAATGTGAGCTAAAAAAAAGAGGAAATCGACAATGCAATATTCCTGCAATATTCCAAAGTGATATTCAATTCTAGTTCAAGTATATTTACATGTTCAAAGTATTTTTTGGACTTCAGTTCAATTCAAATTACATTTTACATATTTCAAGACTTTTCTGATATTGTGCCAGTTTCACAATGACAGGTATATGGAATTCTGGAGTTTGTAGAAAAATACACTTTGTGTCACTCAAAAGCAGCTGGCACTATGAGGTTACGCCTGCAGGGGCTGAACATACAGTGAGCACCATAATTTATTCAGACAGTGACACATTTTTTGTTATTTTGGTTCTGTAATATTGCACTTTGAGGATACAATGACAATGACATTGAAGAGCAGACTGTCAGCGTTAATGTGAAAGTATTTTTATCCATATCGAATGAACCGTTTAGAAATTATAGAACCTTTTGTACATAGTCCCCCCCCATACTGTTCCAGTGTAGTTTACAGCTAAATCTAGTCCCACCCCCCAATTCCCATAAAGATCCATTCAAATGCAGAGAGGTTTGGTATCGTTTGTAGGAGTACCAGAAAATAATATTCTTTTGATATTGTTGGGTCACAGACATCAGGAAATCATGTCATGCAATGGATATGTGACCAAATATTAAAAATGACTTTATTCAACATTATGTTAAACTGTCCAATATTTTTTGATGCCTGAAAATGGGGGGGGGGGGGGGGGCTATGTACAAAAGGTTCTATAATTTCTAAACGGTTCATCCGATATGGATGAAAATACCCTCAAATTAAAGCTGACAGTCTGCACTTCATTGTCATTGTATCTTTTCCAACTCAAAGTGCTAGAGTACAGAACCAAAATAACAAAAAATGTGTCACTGTCCAATGAATTATAGTGCTCACTGTATGTATATTACCCGATTTCTTGGTTAATTATGGTTAATATTACTTTTGGTCCTTTATTATGGTGCATGCAAATTGACTCGGCTGCAATCAAGAGAAATGTTCTGGCACAATAGATGATATAATAAAATAAATACTATATATCAATAATATATATTAAGGCGGCAGTGTAGTATAATGGTTAAGGAACTAGCCTTGTAACCGAAAGGTTGCAGGTTCAATTCCCAGGTAGGACACTGCTGTTGTACCCTTGAGCAAGGTACTTAACCTGAATCGCTTCAGTATACATCCAGCTGTATTTGGATGCGTAAAAAATGCTAAAAAGTTGTGTAAGTCGCTCTGGATAAGAGCGTCTGCTAAATGCCTGTAATGTAAAAAAGCTGCATAACATTGATGTACAAGATGCTTTGGAGTTACTTGAAGTGTATTTTCTTACTTTAGACCACATAACCCTGAATACCACTATACACACATTGTAAAGCCGACAGGTCATCAAAAAATCTCTAAATATCTAAAATATCTTTTGGCTGTCTGTGCCAATCAAAAACATACGCTAAAAATGAAAATAATGTCAGAGAACCCTCAGAAAGTGAACTATCCATTTAAAGTAATAATAATAATTTTAAAAAAAACATAGACTGAGTGCATTGATGTTGAAATGAAGAGAGGAGAGTTACTTACCTTGTGAGTAAGCTTGCAGTGAGCATCTAGCCGGAGCAATCACCTGCTTTTTAAAGCGCTGGGCTGTGTGTGTAATTGATTTAGATCTTGTGTCTTCTGTCAGAGATCATGGAATAATGAGCATCTGGAGACCGGAGTAATATGCCATCTAAAGGCCTACTAAGTGTATTGGCTATTTATGGCATTCATTAATGCTTAATCTGTAATCATGTTTATGCCAATCACCCATATTGTCTTTTTGGTGAATTGCAGATAGATATACACCAACAGTCACTTATCAATGACTTGCTTTTGTTTGACTCAAAGATTTTGGTAACACTTTCTTGAAATTGATCCTTCATAGAAGATACACAACTCGGGGTGCATAACGCTTTCACTGCATAAGCAGTCGTAAATGTTAGGTCAGGCCAAGATAGGCATGTGGCAGATTTCAAAAAAGTGCGCTACAGATTGCATACATTATTTAAAAAGTGGAGCCAAGAGTCCAAAAACTCACACTTTATACAAGAGGAGAGTGGCAGAAAAAGACAAAAGGGAGGAAACCTCCTCTGACCTCATCTGTCCTGAAGCATGTGAAGCATTTTAGATTTAAAAAAATATTTTTCCAGGAAAAAAGTTAGTTTTTTTACTGGAAATTCTGCTTGAGTAATGAAAGAGCAATGTTTGTCCACCCACAGGGGCTTGCCGATTTACTAAGACCTTTTGGGCCAGATTTAGAGTTGAGATAATCACGCGCAAATGGCACTTCCCAGGTAACGAGGAACGTTTGGGATCTTTAAAGAATGTTCCCTATACAGCCCTGTAATGTCATTGCAGAACATTACATTGGGAACATTCTGGGGTGTATAAGGGAATGTTACTCCAAGATCACAAAAGAACATTCCAGGAACATCCCATAAATGTCACAGACATGTCGAAATGTTGAGTTCCCATCAAGTCCTCAGAACATTCCTAAAACTTGATTGCGGGACTGCCCCTTCACATTCCGTGAACATTACAGGAACATTCTATGTAACATAAGTGGAATATTCTAGGAATGTTTGTCGAAACGTTCCCTTTGGGTTTCTCTAATGCTTGGATTTAACGTTCCCTTACTGTGAGACCGGAGTACATTGCTAACATTCCCCATGCATTCTTGCCACGTCATTACAAAATGTTATTTTGGGAATATTCTGGGGTGTATACAGTGCATCCGGAAAGTATTCACAGCGCTTCACTTTTTCCACATTTTGTTCTGTTACAGCCTTATTCCAAAATTGATTAAATACATTTTTTCCCTCAAAATTCTACACAGAACACCCCATAATGACAATGTGAAAAAGGTTTTTTTGAGATTTTGGCAAATTTATTAAAAATAAAAAACTAAAATTTCTCATTTACATAAGTATTCATACCCTTTGCTTTAACGTATTTTTAAAGTATCATATTTCATATTTGGTCGCATATCCTTTACATGCTGTTACTTCCTGAAGTCTGTGACCATCAACATCAAAAAACTGTCGATATCTTATTTTCAGGTACTGTTACAAGCGATACTATAACCTCTCTGCATTTGAATGGATCTCTATGGAAATTGGGGGGTGAGACTAGATTCAGCTGTAAATTACACTGGTACAGTATGGAACACATGGCTGGCTAAATGGCTGTAAGTTATCAAGGGTCTGAGCTATCAAACGAGCCCCAAACCATCACTCTGTTGCCAGATATGGAGTAGATGTGGATGGATCACTTTAAGGGTTGTTTCTCCTGACTTTTTTCCCCATAGAGTTCTATAGGAAAATGAGTGCAGGAGAGCACTTAAGCGCATGGCTTCATCTCATGGCTTCATCTGTTAGTGTGTGCAAAACCTTTTAGCACACACAAAACTAATTACACAACCAATGATTGGTGCAAAACAAATACCATGACCAATCATGGTCATTTCTACGGTCGTTCTTTCATTTAGCGGCGTCAGGGCACTCTTCCGTTCTGGTGTTTTGCTATCGCTCGGCTGTTATTCCTCGCACCTGTTTTGAGTTTCCGGTCAGCTATATAAGCTCAGGGTTTCCGCTTTCTTGTGCTTCGATATTGTCTTTGCTATTTGACATCGAAGTCGGTAAGGTATAGGATTTTGGTCACTACGTTTCTGGTTGTTGCAAATAAGAAACGTAGCAAGTCCGGTTAGAGTTAGGATAAAGATTTATTTAGTCTTTTTCTTTCCTTTTCTCTCTTTATCCTTTATACTCCTCTACCTGTTACCTTTTTATTCAGCTCGTTCTCTCCTAGAGCTTAAGGTGACAGGTTCTAGTTTCATTTTCGTTCTCTCGCCCGTTTATACGGGGTTTTCTTTTGTTTTTCTCTGAGCTCCTGTTATCGCTCCTTGTTTGAGAGTGTGAGGTTCTTTTTTTGTTTATTACTCGCTATTTTCGAGTTCGCCCTCGTTTGGGGTTGTTTTGATTTGGCTTACGCCAGGAGGTTTTATTCCCACTGTTTTATTTATCCTTTTCCTGGTGCGGATCTGTCCGCTTTTGTGGTGTTTACTGCGGTTTACACTTTCGGATTCCTTGGCTGTCGCGCCTGGTTCTCCAAACCTTACACTCACCCCTTACACTTGCGTGTGAAAAATGGTTTTGCACACACTAAAGGGCTTAGTAAATCAAGCCCTGAATGTATTCCACAATAAAATTTGAGATGCGCATCTTGGCATCTTGCTTTTTCTGCATGGGGGGAAAGGCTTTAGGTCATGACAAGGCCGTAGTGCAATCAGAGATGGGACTGTTGGCAGGGAGGAAAGAGCACAGTCAGGGGGGCCATAAAGTTGATGTAGCACAGCTTACAGACATTGGGGAGAATATGAATATCCTGTCACATCCGCAGAGCTGTATGAGTCATGTCTTAATGCAAGAGCCGTAATTGAGCAATTCAAGCAAATGTCTTCCCGTAATGTCCCATGTTAGAACCCTCAGCGTTGGTGTCAAAGTGACGCTCGGTCACAAGTAATAACTGCAAAACTAGCTGGTGGCATGTACACTGTAGCGATGACAAACACTTGCAAAATAATTTACGGACAAAGAGATGAAAGTATAACGTTGAAAAATCTAACAACAATTCCACAAGCACAGGCAGGAGGGGCAGAATGGATTTCGAAGGAATCCATAGTTTTTTTTCCGCGGGCCATCCAATGTAGGCCTTCTTCCTCCTCCCTCTCAATTGGGTGGGTGGGGGGTGGGGGGTGGTGGTTTCATCACAGTTTGCAGCCAAATTGCATTGTGATTCATAAAGCCAGACCAGATATCGACGGTCTGGATTGAGGCTGCCAGAAAATGTGGCTGGTGGATTTATGCTGGGACCATTGTTTATATTAGTTAACATGCCGCTGTACTCTTTGTGGGAAACAATTGTCACATTACAGCGACGAGGCTTTGATTCTGTTCAATGTTCATTAGTCCAAACTCTGAACTGACCTCAAATTAAACATTTCCAATGGCATTGACTCACTTGTTGACCGGCTTTGGTTTTGTAAAAACACAATGGGCTCCATTTTGGGATGAGACCTCACACGGGTATGTGCCTATGTAACTGACTATGTCAGTCGTAAGGGGAGAGGGCACATAGTAAACAGGGGTCTGAGTGGACAGGGGGCAATTTAAATGCTATAAAGCCTTAAATATGCTAATTAAAACTCACATTTAACCAATAAACTAAATTTGCTTTAAAGTGGCGTACAGGTCTGTAGCCACCATTGGCTGATCTAGCGCTGTTGGAGGAGTTGGCGCAGGCCAATGAATAACTGGGGATCTCTTCCTGTATATTAGTGGCAGTAAAGCGTTTTAATTTGAACGGGGGCAGATTTCTCCAAACTAATGTAGTAAACTCAGTTAGCCATGTATGTGAAACAGGGTCCTGGATGGGCATGGGTTCATTGTGAGGTTTAAAACCACATGTAATCATAACATCGATGCACAGTTTTTCTCACGCTTTTTTACTCTGGCCTGCTTTATTTGCAGTGTGTAGTCCATTCACTACTTCATTCGTTTTAATAAGCTGTTTTGTAGTTGAATCTGAGTCTTGGCAATTTTGGCCAATTAATTTTGATTCAATCCACATTTGTTGTTAATATTGTCTAACAATTTAAAGAAAGTTTTATTATTAAGCTTCCCAATGAGATTTTTGGAAGGAAAAAGTATAACACTTTATAAGTATAACGTATTTATTTGTCAATGGCAAATATAGATGATTGAATACAGGCTTGATTGAATAAGCACCCGTAGCCAAGAAAAAGTCCTACACAGTGAAAATTCGCTTGGATTGTGTTTTTTTGTACTTAGGGAGATTAAAATGTCAGTCTGTATTGAGACATTCTTAGAGTGATGCTGTGGAGTGATATTTATTGCTTGTCATATAGGGATTGCAATCTTGCACTTCTTGCTTGCTGTCAGGTATTTATTGTTTTGTTTTCATGATGAACTTGCTGCCATCTTGGACCAGTTCTCTCTTCTAAGAAACGGTTTTATCTCAGTGGCACAACCTGGGTGAATTCAATTCAATTCAATTTATTTTCTATAGCGCTGGATCACTTGAAGGGTTGTTTCTGCTGACAAATTTTCCTATTGAACTCTATGGAAAAATAAGTCAGGAGAAGAAACCCTTCAAGTTATCCATCCATATCTACTGTATTTCTGGCAGCAGAGTGATGGTTTAAGGCTTGTTTGATACGTCAGACCCTTGATGACTTAGAGCCATTTAGCCAACCATGTGTTCCACACTGCTAAATCTAGTCCCACCCCCCAATTCCCATAGAGATCCATTCAAATGCAGAGGTTATAGTATCGCTTCTAAGAGTACCTGGAAATAAGATATCAGGAGTCTTTTGATATCCTTTTATACAGTCATGATAGCATCACCTTTTTACCTGTGGAATTGGGATGGCAGGTATGCCATCCGCCAAGTTACGGCTTGGCGGGGCATGCCCCATACCTATACAGCACCGAGAGTTTGGCACTTTTCAGGGTTTCCTATAGAAGTAACCACAATGACCATAGACTCTCAGCCCTTAAAAACATTAACTTCTGTATGTTCTGACCTCATGTAACCACACAGCATTCAGATACAACTTCACACATCCACACAATAAAGCCCCAAACTTGGGTTATTTTGCCGTTTTTATCCTTCCTCTTCCGCTTCTTCTTCTTCCCATTTTCCTGCCAAACTGCCTGCCTCCGTCGCGATGTTATCCAATGGGGAGAATTATTATTTGAGGGTATGGTCCGTATACCTGCTCATCAAGCTTATCGTCCAATAAGAACGCTTCATACTAATGTTTTTTAATGTTAATATAGCTAATGGCTTCATGCTTTCCAAGAAGCTACTGTGGCTTAGTGGTTAAAACTGCAGTCTCTCACACAGTGGATAGTGGGTTTGAGCCCAGCAGGGCACGTGTATTTTCCACAAAAACAATGTGCAACTGTTAAGTACTTTTCATTTCTTAGACTGTTATTATTTTCACATTGACACATGAATGTATTTTTATTGCAAAGGCAAAAGAGGTTTACAATATTAACTGTTCAATGTTTCACTTGTATTATATCACACCCTCCCCAAACCTGACGCTCACTTTTGTCTGGTTTGGGGAGGGTGTTACCCTCTGCTCTTGCGGTCATGACTGACTGACTGTGGAAACCCCTTGCCTCGGCCAACATTTCTTTATTCATTAGCTCTTCACTTTAGCTCTGTTCACTTTATCCTTTTCACACATAACACAAGGTCACCATAAAATTAACTACTAGGAAAATTAAGAATTTACGATAATAGCCTACATTAAGAATTGAGGATAGCCTCTTTTAAGCTGCAAACCTTTAAGCGATCGGATTTATAAACCGCCAATTCCCCAAACATATCTGATTCATGGTTAGTCACTTATAAATAAATAGATAGCCTCCGAATGTGGCTCTAGTCTACGCTACTCTGCTGATAATGTAGCTTACTGCAAACACTTTTAATTATAATAATAATAAGAAGAAGAAGAAGAATAATCTCTGGTATGTACTTTCTTAGTAGTATCTACTGTTTTCTTTCTGGCTAAGATTCCTGGGAAATATGCGTTGTCCAATTAAGCTTGTGCGCCAACGTTACTTCCTGCTTCTCGTCAGGAAGCAGAAACAAGCTAGGCTACTACGAAGCGAATCAACATGCATTATAGCCTACATTCATTGCACTACAGAAAACAAAACTAAACCTAGCTGTCCGGTACCAAAACATTTCCCACAGGTAACGTTCTACACTACCGAAAAAAAACTGTGCTGTGCAGAAACTCACTAGCTCGCTCGCTAGCTTGTAGCCCACACATGGAAGGTTGGAGTTACGCATCCGGCAATCCAGTGTTGAATAGCCTAACGTTAAATGTATTTCATAGAATACTAATAGCCCTATTTTAAAACTGTATTTCCATATTTTACTGGTGCAAACTATTTAGGCTGTATGTCTTTCAGCTAGAATGTGTTTGCGTCTAGCCCATAGTGCATGTATGTCTCCATGTAGACTTGGTTCATTAATTTATATGCTTCTTCATGATCCATAGCTCAGGTGGTGCTGTTCATTGTATTTCATTACACATTAAATACTGCTCATCTACAAACTCTTTTAATGTAATTGTGTGCTGTCTGTAATAGGATAACTGTTCTAATTCTTGTCAATAGAGGGCGTTATGGTTAAGCGAATGTCTGCATACATTTCTTTGGAATGCATGTCTCTCTCCGTGTTTATCTTCATGCATTATTCATCAGTATTTAGCTATAAAAAATAAGTGATATCAGATCAAAAACGTCTACGACATAAAAAAAGGCAAGTTACTCACGCATAGCCTACATAGCGCTGTCCATAAGTTCTTAATTCCAACTTGCAAAAACTAGGCCTGCCTTTAAAAGTCTTGATATCAAAATGTGACCAAGTTACAACTAACAATATTGCCAATCGTAGCTCACACTAAATAAACTAGCTCTATTCCAAAGCAATTCAAACTTTCAAATCCAAACTTTCCTAAATTATTTAATGCAACTTGGCCCTGTGTTTCTTCATCTTTGCATGTGAAGAGATTGTGCCTCATGGAATTCAATGATTTCAATGAATGTTTTTAACAGTTGATGAATAATTACACTCCAGAAAGGATATGGTTGTACTTTGTTGGCAAGTTTACTTTAGAAAATGTACAGGTTTCAAAATGTTACCTGCTGCTACAGCATTCTTTACAATTCACAAACAGACATTTATATGAAGAAACATCATGTACAATTGAGAAAGGGGTGATGAATAAATAAATGCAGATAAAAATGATGATGATATTTGCAAACAGAATTTTGTGAACACAAGGATATCTATGCTCTGTAGGACCACACAGGTTTTGATAGAAATCCAAATAAATACATAATAATAATAATAATAATAATAATAATAATAATAATAATAATAATAATAATAATAATAATAATAATAATAATAATAATAATAATAGTAATAATAATAATAATTAACTAAAAAGGTACATAGCCGACAGGGCCAAGTTGCATTAAATAATTTAGGAAAGTTTGGATAGCATTGCTTGGGAATAGAGCTAGTTTATTTAGTGAGCTACGATAGGCAATATTGTTAGTTGTAACTTGGCCACATTTTGATATCAAGACTTTTAAAGGCAGGCCTAGTTTTTGCAAGTTGGAATTAAGAACTTATGGACAGCGCTATGTAGGCTATGCGTGAGTAACTTGGCTTTTTTTTACGTCGTAGACATTTTTGATCTGATACCTGTTTACCACAGAAGTTGTTTGAGAGCATGGCAAGAATGTGCAAAGCCGTTATCAAGGCAAAGGGTGGCTACTTTGAAGAATCTAAAATATAAGACTTTTTTTTTTTGTTTAACTCTTTTTTGTTTTTGCATAATTTAATTTGTGTTCTCATAGTTTTGATGTCTTTACTATTCCAAAATGTGGAAAACAGTAAAAATAACGGAAAAAAACCTTCTATGAGTAGGTGTGTCTACACTTTTGATTGGTACTGTACGCGCACAAAAGGTCAAGGGTCATGGCATGGTGATAATGCAGAAAGTGTTCTAATTGTGAGCATTCTGTACCGACTGTAACATACTCATGTGCTAGATTACATGGTACATGCTCACCAGAACATTGACATGCCATCATATGTTTTTAAACATGGCCCTAAACTTAAAAAATATATTTATTGTTCAAATATGTATCTAATATGTATTATTTATTACTTTACATCATTATTTACACATTTTTGTCTCATTAATCTACATTTTAATTTATTTTGCCTGATACACCTGTGAGGAAATACTAATTGCAGTATTTTCAAATCATTCACTGTTGCAAGTGTATTCACATTTCCCAAAATTAAATAATGAAATCAATTAAGATCCTCCATTTCATACCATTTTGAAAATCTTCCTGCTTTTCACAGAGCTGTTTAAGACAGTAACTGCCTTTTGAGTTTACATTTAAAATAAAAATTGTCCCTGGAAGTTTTTACAGTAGCCATTACAGTAGCTGGTAAGGATCACCCAACATATTACTTTTTAATGAATTGTGTCCAATATTGCAGAATTTCTGTAGTTCCTTTGCCCACTTCATAGAAGATAAGCTAAAAAAAACAACAAAAGAATAACATTTTATAGTGTTAATTATAGTGAGCGGGCCACAGTACATTTCCTCTTGATTGTTTTCTTCTAGAACAAATGCTTTTATGTGAAGAGCACCCCACAGTAATGCATATAGATCAGTGTGAAGAGCACCCCACAGTAATGCATATAAATCAATGTGAAGAGCACCCCACAGTAATGCATATAAATCAATGTGAAGAGCACCCCACAGTAATGCATATAAATCAATGTGAAGAGCACCCCACAGTAATGCATATAAATCAATGTGAAGAGCACCCCACAGTAATGCATATAAATCAATGTGAAGAGCACCCCACAGTAATGCATATAAATCAATGTGAAGAGCACCCCACAGTAATGCATATAAATCAATGTTGAGAGCACCCCACAGTAATGCATATAAATCAATGTGAAGAGCACCCCACAGTAATGCATATAAATCAATGTGAAGAGCACCCCACAGTAATGCATATAAATCAATATAAAGAGCACCCCACAGTAATGCATATAAATCAACTTGAAGAGCACCCCACAGTAATGCATATAGATCAATGTGAAGAGCACCCCACAGTAATGCATATAAATCAATATAAAGAGCACCCCACAGTAATGCATATAAATCAATGGAAATCAAATGTAAAGAAAGAAAATAATAATGCAAGAGCCTTATTTAAATTTAAGAGCTTATTGCTCGCATAACACAATCATCAGACTTATCAGGATCTGTATTAAACAAACTGTAAAACTCACTGGCTTTGGCTAGCGAGTCAGGGCTCAGGGCTTTGGCTAATGCTAGTGTGCCCTTGCACTCTGACTAATTGGTTTAACCTTATGCAGGCTGCAGAGGAAATGTCGTTTTAGGTATTTACGGAATTTGGGGTCCCTGACCCCATAGATGATGGGGCTGAGGAAGCGAGGGAGGATGTAGACGATCAGGTAGGTGGAGTAGCGGATGTCTAGGATGTGTGCGGGGAAGTGCGTGCTGAGGACGGCCTCTATGCTGGGGTAGATGTAGGAGAGCATGCACATGAGGAGCTGCACCCCGTGCAGGAGGATGGTGTTTCGTGCCCGCTGAGCGGAGCTCCTCTCCGTGGACATGGCCCGCGCAGCGAACAACACCCGCAGGTAGGTGTACACCAGGGTGAGAAACACCCCCAAGAAATACAGGCAGTCCAGAGCCTTCATCTTATCGCCGAGGTTGGGAGCTCGGAACACGTTCTTCCTGAGGCAGAAGACCGAGGTGTAGAAGAAGCCAAGGGACTCCGACGCCAGGGTGACGAGGAGGTCGCTGGTCTCCGTGACGACGCACAGGAACCAGGTGAGGCCGATGAGGACGTAGGTGCGGCGCGCGGTGCAGATCTGCGCGTGCCGCAGCGGGTTGCACACGGCGACGTAGCGCTCGATGGCCATGCTGGCCAGGATGAGGGGCGAGTTCCTGGTGGTGAAAATGGCCACCAGCATGAAGAAGCAGCAGAAAGAGACGTTTATGAAATAGAAGACGTAGCTGAGCACGAACAGCGTGATGGTGACGGTGAGCTGGATGGCGTCGTTTATGACCATGTGGACGAAGAGGATGTAGCGCGGGTCCTCGTAAAACACCTGGTTTTTGAAAAAGGTGACCACCACACTCACATTAATGTAGCTGAGGACGAGCCACACGAGCACCACCGTTAGGTTTTTCATAAACGCTTTGGTGAACGTGTCTCTGGCCAGCGCGGCTGGAGTATAGTTCTTGTACGACGTCTCAAAGTAGGTTGCCGTGGAGTTCATGGCTTCAACTTGAATACAAGAGATGAAAGACAATTAAAATGTTTCTGCATGAAACGTGAGTCAGCTCATTCTTTTTTCCCCTAATAGTGGATACCTTTATCTCTTCTACAGTCATTATTTCTGAGATGAATATTTATATAATATTTTGCATAACAAAAGTCTGTAAGTGCAAAGGAAGCATATGGAGTCACTTGCCATGTTTGAAATGAAATAGAATTGTGGACACTTACCATTTCAAGAAATAATTCAAGATTAATCTTTTTTCCACCAGACCATTTGATTTTGATGTCTAAAGTATAAATGAATCACTTCTGTTTCTCTGACTTAATGAGAAGTGGAAATAATGAGTTCAAATTCAGTTTGAAGTGAGTTCTCCTCCAGCAAACTTGGTGAAAGGAAAACCTTTCCATTCAGCATACCATCCGCTATGAAGATCAGCTGCAAAGATACATTACAAACAGAAAAAAAAAACATGAAAGAATATTAACAGGAAATTATTATATATGCATATAGAATAATTGATGTACAAAATGATTGCCGATTAATAATATTTTAAACTAATGGTGATGATAAAATCTAGGTGACAGAAAAACAACAATATATACAATATTTACATAACATTTTTCTAATTTGGCTCAGTGATGATATATCATTCTTTTCATAAAATCGCCTTAAAAGGAAAATTCTTCAATCCAAATGAATGAGTCAAAGAGGAACTAAAGGAGACCCCAACGTGGGTATCAGGGTCTTCTAAGCCTCTCCATTGTTACACATGTACAACAGGAAACAGTCACTTACTTCATTCCGGCTGAACTGTATGGCAACAGCTGGTGAAAATGATCTCTTTATATATGCATAAATGATTTCAATGACATCACAAATGCAGAAATAAACAAATGCATAAAGAAGTGTAATTGATGCCTGGGGATTGACAGGGTGCGAAATGTCAGAAATCCCAGGACAGTCTGTCTCTGAAAAACAACCATAAGGTTATACATCACATTAATGGATTATTTTTAGGGTGTACGAATGTGACATGAAATAATATTATCATTTAAAGGCCTGCACACTCAACAGACTTGTGTTACATAATCAGCCCAAACTTTAAAAGTGTGCTTTTTTTTCCACAGTAGGTTTCTGAGACCCGAATCCGTATACTGTCAGAGAGAGACCGAGACTAAGCAAGGGAAACCTGGCTAAAAACCTTTTGTTGTGTTTTAGTTTATTTCATTTTATTTTGTTTCATTTAAACAGCGCGCTTTATCTCTCTTTCAATAAAAAGGCCAGTGAAAACAGAACATAATTACCCTCCCTGTGACCGGCTATTCTGTCCCTCCCAGGAGTGTCACCTGCTGTGTTAAGTTTTGGTGCAGAAACCCGGGACAGAATAGCCTACTCCGGCGATGGAGATGTCTCTGCTGGTACATACGGTCAAGCAGCTGGCCAAAATCCAGACAGATGATGCTTTACCCCATCACTGTGGTTGGAAGGCAGATGAGCAAAGTCTGAATGTGATGTTAGGGACCCATTCCCCTCTGTCCATCTCAGCAGTGTGTAACGCTAAGCATGGTTGTGACTAATGGCATTGCAGAGTGTTTTTTCCAAAACTCAGCCCACTTTTTACCAATTTTTAGAAAATTTACATTATTTTGTTGCATAAAATCACATTTTTATTTTTAAATCCGTGATAATAATAGTGTAAAAGTAAACCAGTGACTCATGGCTGTGACAAATGGAATTTTAATTTTGTTATATTTTATCCCTGTGAGGGTTAGAGTAAGGTTTGGAGAACCAGACGCGACCGATAAGGATTATAAAAACGTATCTAGAAAGATACACCACAAAAGTGGAAGAACCGCACCAGGGAGGAGATAAATAAAAGAACGGGAGCAAAACTTCCCTAGCACAAGGCAAATCAAAGCAACCTCAAAAACGGAGGCGTATCTCGATAAACAGCGAGAATAAATAACAAAAGAACCTCACGCACTAGTCATAACAGGAGGTTAGAAAAACAAAGCAAAAACTCAAAAAAATGAGTGAAAGAAAGGAAGAGAAAATAAAACCTGCTGTCCAAAGCTTTATATGCAAAAGAGTTTGAAAACAAAGGGTAACAGGTAAAAAGAATAAGGATAATGAAAACGATTGGAAAGAAAAGAGAAAACCAATCTAATCCTAATTTATTTAACCGGACTTGCTGCGTTTCCTATTTGTACGAACCAGAAATGCAGCGACCGAATTTCCTAAACCTTACCGACTTTGTTGTCAACATCGCAAAGACAATATGAAAGTGTCGGAAATGCGGAAGTCCTGGGCTATTTATAACCGGCAGGAAACCAGAAACGGGTGCAAAGAATAATTGACGAGCGAGATACGAACACCAGGACGGAGGCGGAAAAAAATCAGATAGAGCGTCCCGACGACGCCAAAAAGAAAACCAAACGGCGAAACAGCAAAGGCTGCTAATAACCGTGACAATCCCACAACCATCCAGACCATAAACTCCAATCTCTGAACTAATGAGTCTCATCGTTAATTATATTTGTACAAAATCTGTGGAATAATAATTGTTCAGTTAATTTTTGGCATTGATGATGACAGCGAGAACATGGACATCATCTGTGTCTGTGCATGCTCATGCTTGTCACATGTTTATACATCTGGTCCATCTCAATAAGAATATGAATAATAATCCAGTGAACATTTTTGTTGTGAAAAGTCAATCAAAGGTTGGTGAAACCGTGTCTTGGTGTTCAGGTGAAAACCCGGCTACATTTATTTGGTTGAAAAGTGAAAGTTTCCTCGCTGACTAGGACTTAGCCTATATCCGGGTAAAACCTGAGCTACATTGGGGTTAACCAAGTTTATGTTAAAACGTCTGTCAACCTAGATTTTAACCCCTTCAGACCACTAGATTCTGGCTTTTGTTCTCTGGGAGGAATAAGAATTGTATTTATGTAGCATGTTTCAAACATTGTATTCAAAGGTCTTCACAACAGAATATTAAACAAAAAGAAATACACAAAATAACGACATTTGTAGATGTGCGTTGGGGGCAAATATAGCTGCAAGCAGCAATAAAGGGGCCAAGCACTGCAGCATGACATGTGACCAGTTCTCTTGGTTGCCCAATGCAGACCCATGACTGTAATGTTCACCCCGTTTCGGAGTCATTGGCATGTAAACCTGTGTTTTTGGCATAGTACCCCCAAGTGGCCAAATTCCTTTATGGTGCCTTTGCCGAGATATTCATCGGTATATTGCTGCCATATTTTTTGACTGATCAACTATCTTTTAACAACTCTTAAAGAAAATGGTCCCAAGACATAATACACAAAATTGCAGCTAGAATGGGTGATAGCTCTAGGACAGGGGTGGGCAATTCCAGTCCTGGAGGGCCGGTGTGTATGCAGGCTTTTGTTCCCACCAATTACCCCAACTAAATGAGCTAATTGGCTGTTTACACCAACACTGGTAGATTAGATCACATTAAAATGTTTCATATAGGGACACGAAGTCTTTGGCTGTCATTCATGTGCTTATTAAGAATTGTAGCTAAAATGTCAGTTGGCGTAAATATTAGGACTAATTAGGTAATTAAGGCCAGAAGTTGGCATGAAAACCAGAAACGGATACGGCCCTCGTTGCCCACCTCTGCTCTAGGACGAGATATCTAAATGCTTTTTTGACAAAATCCAAGATGGACAAAACACAAAATGGCTGACACCAAGGAATATGATTTCCCTGGTAGGATCTTTTACTGCAATGGGGCCCAGAAAGTTTAGTTTATCTATCTGCCAAGTAATCGGCATGTACATATTTTTATTGGTATAGTGCCCCCAAGTGGTCAAATGTAATACAACTTGGGGTGTCCCCCTTAGGCTCCCAAGCAAGGAAGGGTACCAAGTTTGGCATCAATGTAACAAAGCGCTGCAGAGCTATGGCTCACTTCCTGTTTGGTGCCTTCACCATCAAATTTGTTTGTTTGCATGCGGTCACTGTTTGACCTAGCAACTTTCTTTTCAGGTCATAGTACTATCGAGATGATACATGCCAAATTTTGTGAAGATCCGTTCAGCGGTCTAGGAGGAGATGCTTAAAATAAATTTTTTTTAAATATTTTTAATGGCAGAAAATCCAATATGGCGCAAATTGACAGGCCAAACGTTTCAAAACGGTTTCGGGCAAAAATCTAATGTCATTTGGCCTGTTGGTGGCTTGGTGGATGAACTGACCGCACACTTGATAAATGGATACCTTTGCCTTTCCTCTATCAATGTGCCAAATTACACAAAATAAATTACACTGTTGTGTTCTTATGCTGCCTCATGAGTGCGCCCCTTTAATTCTTTTGTATGCTACTGAGTTTCCCTCTGTTCACCTGAGTGGTGATTGGAAATTGTGATTGGATACCTGTGCTGGGTATTATGTATGGGTGGCGCTCTCTAGCTCAAGATTGCTTTTGCTTTCCCTTTGGTGTACATTCTTGCACGTTGCCAGCTTGCTGCCATGCTGAAGCTCGTTTTAAAGTAGTATTGTGGTGTTTCAGATAGTAAGCTGCTTGTTTGTTTAAGGCTACTTTGCAGTGTTGCAGTCTGTCCCTGGTGTAAGCTAGCTTGGCTACTTGTGTTTGTTAGGATCCTGTAATTCTGTCTGTTTATTCTTTATTTGTTATTATTTTTTCTGTTTTCTTTCCCTCGCGATTGTCAGTCCGCGTTCCATGTTTCTGAGATTCCACCCCCTGTCTTTGTCATTGCACTATTCGGGTGATTTTTGGAACATTCAGGTTTCTTCTGTATTTCGTATATCTCGTTTTCTTCCTTCTGGCTTTATTTATATTTGTATATAATACTAATGTACTAATCATACTAACTGTTAGATTAGATTTAATACTAACCTGCTAACAAACTAACATGTATATAATACTAACCTACTAACATTAGGGTTCTAGAGTTCACTACTAACATTACTAATTACTAATTCATCTTGAGTTTCTATCTGCAGCTGTCATTTCCCTCCTCGTTATCCTATCCCTGTATCGATCTGTGATTTTGCATTCTCTGCACGTGTCCACTTTCGTGTTCCTCCCCTCTGAGCTGTGCACTTGTTTACCTGCTAACTCCAGGCCGTTTGTTATCATTGTGTCTGTGTATTCCAGTCCGTGTCTTACGTTTCCCCTGTCATTGTTTTATTGGTCCCTGTTAACCCTCACTGTTCTCACCTGTGAGCAATCTCCCCTCCCTGCTTCTACGCACCTGATTCCCATTATGTCTGTCTCCCTCTGTGTATATATACCTTGTCATTTCAGTGTTCTTCGCGAGTTCCTTGTACTAAATATTTTGCGTCTGTGTTGCCTGGTTTTTCCTGAGATTCTGCCCGAGTTGTTCTGTTTATTCCTAGTATATGTTTTCTATTTTTTTTGTTTCCCTCATCCGTTACCTGTTGTTTTATTTCTGTTTTGTTTTCTTTTTGTTCCTCCTCTGCCTTACCGATTTTGACCCCTGCCTGTGTTCTCGCGACCCTGGTTTTGGATCCTGCTTTTGTACCTTTGCTGTGCCTTCCCGGTTTGACCCCTGCCTGTTCCTTGACCACTCTTTGGACTGTGCTTTGTGCCGTTGCCCTGTCTCCCCGGTTTTCGACCCAGCCTGTTTACCTCGGATTGCTGCCTTGCCCTTTTATTAAACTTCGGTTTTTTTTATACTCCTGCCTGTGTTTGGGTTCTTCCCCCACCGACACCTAACAGTGTTTTGTGGTGTACTTGTGTTTACTCTGTACTTTGTGCTGGTGCAATACCGGAAGTATGTGTAAATGCTGAGATGTTGTGGCAATTGAGAGGACCAGTGGGACAGTGGAGGCACATTTACCCGGGGTTTTGGTTTATGGAGACAAAAATGGTACAAAACCGCTGGCTGTCGTATTTCACGTCGACAAGTCTGTTCGGAATCCGAATCGTTTGTCTCGTTTCTTGTTTGCAAATATGTCTACCAGCACCCCTTTTCCCCTTGTTTCATGTCTCTATTGTGATATTTTTATAAACTAATTTTGTAACTGTTCCTTTTTGTGTTTCAAATCTTTTGTTGCGTCCCTTCAAGCTGGGGTCGTAACAAATGTGACTTAAAATGATTTCAACTTGCATTACCATCTAAATCCATGTGGGGTCACTGTTGGCATTGGATTGTTGCAAGCACCTGACTAATTCATACAATTAATGATCAGTTATGGATATATTTGGAATATATACTTAAAGAAATTGTAATTTTGTTTTTTGACCCTCATATGATCAGTTATTTGACATATGCTACACCGGGTTAGAGGAAGGAATGTAACATGAATAGAATGTCAAACACATGAGTAGAATGTCAAACAAAAACAAGCCTTTCAAAAACCAAATCTTAACAAGCATTTTAATCTTATATTTAGTTATATTTTTTTACTAAATAAGACAAACTATCTGCCAGCGGGGTGAGAATTTCACTTTTCAAGCAAAAAGTTAATCTTAAAACTTAAAACAAGCTAATGTTTTCCACTATTGAGAAAAAAAAAAGATTTTAAGTCTCATTACAAGACTAAAACACTTAAAACAGACATATTTTGCAGTGCACTTGCAATAGTTGACCATCCTAAATTACTTTTTAAATAGGCATATAAGAAATGGTAGGTTTATTCCCTGAAAACAACTTTGACAGGTTTAGGCCTACATGTGACAGTCACAGATGGCACAGACAATCACGGTTTACACATTTTATTTGTTCTGCAAGGAAAACCAATTATGACTTAAAAATTCTTCTTGTGGCTTTATGTAGTTACTGCTGAGTATTAGATAACATCAAACAATAGGCCACCAGAACATAATGTTTAATGGAGCTTTTTATCTTTTCAAACGCCAGGTTCCGGTTGTCCGGATTTTGTATTTCAGAATATTCCGCGTTGTTTGCATTCGTTTATGTGCTAAAAGTGTGCTTTTGAGACCTGTTTCGCGATGCAATGGGAGTGAATGGAGAGAGAAAAAACGTCATTCTTTGTCTGCAAGTTGCTGACCACTGGAGCAAGTCATGAAGCTGAGTTTCAATATTATGACTAATATCGGGGCCGGGGAGCTATACAACATACTATGGGCCTTGTCACTAAGGTGCGTGTGCTTGTGCATTTATATGCAGTGGTGTTGGTGTCACATTTGAAGAAGGACATTTATTAACGTGTGTTTTAGCATTGAAAATGAGATATTATGATTTTCCATCATTCAATTATCTACAGTAGTTGCACAGTTTAATGGAAAATAATTCAAATGTGACATGCACTGAGATAGAAACTTTACCCATGAATTGTTTCAAGAATTTTGGGGATATTCCAGTTCCAGATTTACCTTAACAGGGTATTTTTATTTCTGTAAAATTAATTTTCTGACAAAGCATTACAAAAAAAAGAATGATTAACAAATGACATACCACCCTTTGATTAATTAATATAAAGTAACTCAGTGACACAAATATTCATACACTTTAAATTTATCAAGACAAAATTGAGCATTACATTACATTACATTACATTCCAGTATGTCTGTGGTTGGCACATGCGTTCTTTTATTGCCATTATATCGCATCTACAGTGTATCTGTTAGGGGGCTATTCAGGGAAAGCATTGTGGCTTCAGGTAGAGTGTATAACCACTCCATATTTTTCTTTCAAGGCCCCACAAGTGGATAAATGCACTTTCCCCAGGCTTTCAGAGCAGGCGAAATCAACAAAAGGTAAAACAAGGAACAGAATGAACCCAAGACAGTACATTATCATAGTAATTACTTTAGTGTTAATGTTTGCATTCAGAGGAAGGGACGTGTGGTTAGAGTGCATCACAATGAATTACAATGTGTAGGAGACCCTTGTTTTGGCCAAAGATTTCTCATCCTGCTTGAAAATATCTACACTAACTATCACTAGCAGTGAAAGTAAACAAATAACAAAACAAGGTTTGTTACCCCTGCAGTCTGACCTAAAGCGATGGGTTTACTCTTGGTGAAGTGATACACTTAAAAGGGGTCACATGTTTGCGGTGGCAAGTTACCTTTACATTGCACAGCAGGTACATCTTGAAATACTTCCGGAAGGATTGGTCCCTGAGGCCATACAAGATGGGACTGAGAAATCTTGGCAAAATGTGAATTATGAGATAGCTGGTGAATTGCATCTCCTGCAAATGCAAGGGAAAAATATACTCGAACACGGTTTCTAAAGGCGGACCTACGTAAGTGAACATGCACATAAGGAGCTGTGCGCCGTGAAGGAGGATGGTGTTGCGAGCCTTCTTGGCATCCGCGTTCACAGCCTTTGCGGCGAACAGGATCTTAAAGTAAGTGAAGACCAGGATGAGCCAGACGCAGGACAGGTAGGTGATGTGGGAGACGTTCCTCTTCCTTTTCATGAAAGCCTGGTGAAACAATGAGTCCCGGCTGCAGAAGATGACGGAATGAAAGAACTCATTGGGCTCTGTCACCAGGAGCACAAACAGGTCAGGCAGGATGGCGGCCGCCCCCAAGGCCCAGATGATGGCGATGAGGATGTAGGTCCTGTTGACGGTGCAGAGCTGGGCGTGGCGCAGCGGGTTGCATACGGCGATGTAGCGCTCGATGGCCATTCCCGCCAGGTTCAGTGGCGTGTTGAGCGTGGTGGAGATGGCGATCATCAGGAGGAAGCAGCAGAAGGAGACGTTGATTTTGAACCAGACATAGCTTATCAAATGCAGCAAGGCAGCGATGGTCAACTGGATCATGTCGTTGAGGACCAGGTGGATGAAGAGGATGTAACGTGGGTTCTCCCTGAAGATCTCGTGCCTGAAGAAGGTGTGGACCAAGGTGCCGTTGATGTAGTTGATGGAGATGCAGAGCATCAGCACAATCGTGTTCCTGGTCACAACAACCTCCAATGTGGGCCTCGCTGTGGAGTAGGACATGTTCTTTTGCATGCCGATGTCTGCTGAGAAGTTCATGGTTTGAGCTCCAGAATCCTGTGAAACAACAGACAGGAACTCCAAGTGTACAAATGTAGTCACTTTAACATCTCTTTTTTTATCTGTAAAAAACCCACTATTAACCTATTGATTGGTTTTCAGAGAGTAACTTATCAGGATTCTTTGCTATGTGTATGCATGTGTGTGTGTGCGTATGTGTGTTGAAAAGATGTGCTTCAGTTTTTAAATCGGTGATACACTAATTTGTTTTAAAGACCTTTGTGTGAGAAAAATAAACATGACGCATGTCGTGCTAGAAAAAAGCTTTTCCAAAAAAAATACCTCTTAAAAGGCACTCAGCATTCTTAAACATTAAAGAATCATAACTCACCTCTTTGTTTTCACCATAAAGAAGGAGAAATGAGCCTTACTAAACTCATTTACTCGGTTTGAATCTGTCTTTTTATGCCTTTATATATAGGTTAGAAAGAGACTGGGGATTAGAGTAACGCAGAAAAGGGCAGCCCACCGCATGCACACGCATGCGCACTCATCTCTCAAGGTTCTAAAAATATTATCACACCGGTTTCTGTACGCTCATACGTCATATCTTTCTGCAATCTGATAAGCAATTGCAATAACCCCTTTTTTTGAAAATGTATTGCAGTATGCATTTCAAACAAAGTTTTTAAGAATTCAAAATAGCTGCTATGCTTTGAAAACAACTACAGCACATGCACATTTAGGCCTATGTGCTGTTCCACCGTGCATACACAGAACACGTATAGAGTCTAATTTCAAATCAAACCGTTTATATACGTGAAATAGGGACCGTATGGACTTTATAGGAGTTTAAAGTATCTGGACTATAACAGTGCCAAACTGTGGCCAGCAGCCCTGTTGGGAGAGAAGGATTTCAGACAGTGGGGCAATTGTGCACAAGAGGTCGACCAATGCTGAGCTTCAATTGGAAGCGGGTGCTGCTTGCCTGATAAGCAGGGTGTGGAATTAACACCGGCCACCAGCCTAATGCTCCTAAAAATTTAGATTGTGGCTGGTAAAAATGTTTTACTCTAGCAGCCACTTTGGCAGGTAACCAACCGGGTTGTGTTATATTGTAAAAGGTAATTTGTCCGGTAAAATGTTGAAAATGGCTGGTGATTTTTTTAGAATCCAAAAGCCGCTCTTGCCAGTGGGTGAAAAAGTTAATTTGATACCCTGCTGATGAGACCAAAATGTATTTTGTCCAGGTGGATGAATACTTTTGTACATGACAATACATAAAAATGCTGTTGAATACTTGTTATTTTTTTGCAAGATAAATGTGTTGAATGTATAGTGTTGGTGAAAAAGTTATACGGGTGAAACCATTCTTAAGGCACTTCATCTATCTTTATGTTTTTCATATAATCAAATTATGCACTGCTCAGTATAGCCCACAATGCTAGTAGCATTCATACACTGTATGTAGTTAAGGCATACAATTGAAGTCATAGACAACAATCAACCAGCAATGCGGATGAGCACAAGTACTTGCTGATTCATTTAAATTACTGGTGTTTACTGTTCAATTGAAGTATGTTGTGCAATAGTCAACTTTTCATTCAACTCATACACCAAAAGAAATGTTGAAGAGGCTCAAGCCGCACGTCTAAATTCTGCTTCAGTTTGTGAGGTTGGCCTGCGTTACTAACTTTAAAATATTTTCCCTAGTTGTTGTTTTTTTTCTGGCTTTGTCATTGAGAGAGGTTGTTTTTGTTTTTTTCACAGTTGCGTGTGAGGCTAAGCCTATGGGTCTGACTACGATCATTAAAGTCTGTTTTACCAAGGCTTAGGGACCGTCTGACATTTCCCGCCGTCCACTGAGGCCTGTGAGGGATTTGAATATTCATGAGTAGGCGTGTTTAGTCGTATGATTCTTGTTTTGGGTCTCGGATTCTCCCCTTCATCATAACACCACCAAGCAGTTCTATGGGCTGCCAAAGACTCCCATGGCAGAAACTATAATAATAGTGAAAAATTCTAAAAATGACAATAGGTACCGATGCACGGTTGGTGCTTGACCCCTAATAAGAAGCAGGAACAGGGAATGTGACTTAACATTATTTCAACTTGCATTACCATCTAAATCCATGTGGGGTCACTGTAGGCATTGGATTGTTGCAAGCTCCTGACTAATTTATACAATTAATGATGAGTTATGGATATATTTGGAAATCACTTAACGAAAAATTGTAATTTTGTTTTTTGACCCTCATAAGATCAGTTATTTGGCATATGCTACACCGGGTTAGAGGAAGGAATGTAACATGAATAGAATGTCAAACACAAACAAGTCTTTCAAAAACAAAATCTTAACAAGCATTTTAATCTTATATTTAGTTATATTTTTTGACTAAATAAGACAAAGTATCTGCCAGCGGGGTGAGAGTTTTACTCATTTCAAGATTTGCCAGTGGGGTAAGATAATTTCACTTGTCAAGCAAAAAGTTAGCTTAATACTTAAAACGAGCTAATATTTTTCACTATTGAAAAAAAAAAAAGATTTTAAGTCTTATTACAAGACTAAAACACTTAAAACAGACATATTTTGCAGTGCACTTGCAAAAGTTGACCATCCTAAATTACCTGGAGTTTTAAACAGGCATATAAGAAATGGTAGGTTTATTCCCTGAAAAGAACTTTGACAGGATTAGGCCTACATGCGACAGGCTACTGACTCACATGAAAAGATTGCAGACAAATAAACAGATGGCACAGACGATCACGGTTTACACATTTTATTTGTTCTGCAAGGAAAACCAATTACAACCAATTATGACATAAAAATTCATGCAGTTACTGCTGAGCATCAGATAACATCAAACAATAGGCCACCAGAACATAATGTTGAATGGAACTTTTTATCTTTTCAAACGCCAGGTTCCGGATGTCCTGATTTTGTATATCGGCATAATCTGCGTTGTTTGCATTCGTTTATGTGCTAAAAGTGTGCTTTTGAGACCTGTTTTGCCGTGCAATGGTAGTGAATGGAGAGAGAAAAAACGTCATTGTTCGGCGGCTAGTTGCTGACCACTAGAGCAAGTCATGAAGGCGAGCTTGAATATTATGACTTAATATCGTGGCCAGGTAGCTATCCAACATTATGTTCTGATAAAGTTCAGTATGCCTTTAAGACAGACATTTTTTTGCAGTGCAGTGTAAGGAAGCTTGTATTAGGATGAAGGGTTACCATTTGTCAGGGATGTGGTAAGTATTCAGGCGCAGAATGCACATAATAATAAACCGTACTTTATTTAGGGTCAAACCCCAGGGATGAGGCAAAGACTTGGTCAGAGGACAGGCAGAGATCAAAACCAGGCAGGCATGGCAAAAGTACAAAAACAGTCCAAAAATGAAGTCAGAAAACAGGCAGAGATCAAAAACCAGGAAAACACGGCAAAAGTACCAAAACACAATCCAGAGAGCGAAGTCAGAAAACGTAACAAAAGACAGGAACTAGGAGATCAGGCACACGAGGAAAACTAGCAAAGCACGGGTCAGAGAAGGCTTGTAATGAAAGAGGGCAACAGTGACGAACTCGCGAAGAACATACAACAGAGTGTAACTTTAATACACAAGACTAACAAGCAAACGAGAAACAGGTAAGTAGTGGGGCAGGTGAAACACATTGGTAATCAAGGTGAGATACAGAAGGCGGGGCAGACACAATGAGGAAGTGAAAACAAACGCACATGGATGGGAGACTGAGAATGAAAACGGAAACACACAAACAACACCGAACATCACCGAAAACAAAGAACTGAAAAAGTGCAACATAAACTCAGCTACTGACACTGTTGGTTTTAATATTTAGAGGAAAGAGCATGAAAATAGTCCTAAAGGAAATGAACACAAAGCTACTCTCTCAGCATGAGTAAAAGGCTGAGCTGCACCCATCCGATACACAGTGTCGGTATCGGTCTGAAACTGGCCAAAACCACTGCATTGGGTATCGGAAAATGCAAGTCATAATTCGATACAATCCATTGAAAAAAGATCCTGAAACATCACATACCGTAAAACTTCCAATAATCGCCGGGGCGTTTATTTGCTCCAGCGACCAAATTCACCAGGTGCCTATTGGAGACCAGCGGGTATTGGAGGCCGACGGTTATTTAAAGCTGCACTATGAATGTTTTGAGAACCCCCCTGACGGTGCATCCGGCGCCATGTTGCAAGTTTGTCGTTGGTTATTTTTCAAATAGCATGACACGTATGCATATATCTGCCATTAGTTTTCTGCAATCTTATTTGTTTTACCCGGTTTTGGCCAGTATTATTTATAGGTCAGTAGATGAGTTGGCTCGAACCATTGCTTCTAGTGAGCCCCATCTACACAAGATCATGATTTGTCTGAAGAAGTAACAGACAATTGGTTTAGCAATGTACATCCATGGAATTTGGGAGGACTTATCTAACAGCAGATTGCTAACCTGCTCAGACTCGTAGTTTCATAGGGTTATGAACCTGACAAGTGGATTTAGGGTTAGGGTTCGTTTAGGAAAGTGGGTGAAACACTCAACTCTTTTGGCTTTTCTCTTCGAGATGGAAAGTTCCCAGAAAGTTGCAGAGGAGCTGATATGACCTCTGGACTACCATGGGACTTATCAATAAGGTGCTTGTGCTTTTGCATTTACATGCAGTTGTGTTGGTGTCACATTTGAAGAAGGACATTTATTAATATGTGTAGTAGCATTAAAAATGAGATAATATCATTTTCCATCATTCAATTGTTGTATGTTGCACAGATTAATGGTAAAACTTTGGGGATATTCCAGTTTGATTTACATTAACAAGGTATTTTTATTTCTGTAAAATACATTTTCTGACAAAGTTGTAAAAAAAAAGGAATGATTAACAAATGACATACCACCCTGTGATTAATTAATATGAAGTGACAAGTTACTCAGTCACACAAATATTCATACACTTTAAATTAATCAAGACAGAACTGAGCATTTTATTTTTGTGGTTTATATTCCAGTATGTCTGTGGTTGACTTTACTTTTGTCTTCTTTTATTGCTATTATATCGCATCTACGGTGTATCTGTTTGGGGAATATTCAGCGAAAGCACTGTGGCTTCAGGTAGAGTGTACAACCACTCCATATTTTTTTTTCAAGACCCCACAAGTGGATAAATGCACTTTTCCCAGACTTTCGGAACAGGCGAAATCAACACAAGGTAAAACAAGGAACAGAATTAACCCAAGCCAGTACATTATCATAGTAATGACTTTAGTGTTAATGTTTGCGTTAAGAGGAAGGGACGTGTGGTTAGAGTGCATCACAATAAATTACAATGTGCAGGACACCCTTGTTTTGGCCAAAGATTTCTCATCCTGCTTGAAAATATCCACACCAACTATCTGCACCAGCAGTGAAAGTAAACAAATGTCAAAACGAAGTGTGTTACCCCTGCTCTCTGACCTAAAGCGTTGGGTTTACACTTGGACAAGTGATACACTTAAAAGGGGTCACATGTTTGTGGTGGCAAGTTACCTTTACATTGCACAGCAGGTACATCTTGAAATACTTCCGGAAGGATTGGTCCCTGAGGCCATACAAGATGGGACTGAGAAATCTTGGCAAAATGTGAATTATGAGATAGCTGGCGAATCGCAGCTGCGGGAAATGCGAGGCAAAAGTATACTCGAACACGGTTTCTAAAGGCGGACCTACGTAAGTGAACATGCACATAAGGAGCTGTGCGCCGTGAAGGAGGATGGTGTTGCGCGCCTTCTTGGCGTCCGCGTTCACAGCCTTTGCGGCGAACAGGATCTTAAAGTAAGTGAAGACCAGGATGAGCCAGACGCAGGACAGGTAGGTGATGTGGGAGACGTTCCTCTTCCTTTTCATGAAAGCCTGGTGAAACAATGAGTCCCGGCTGCAGAAGATGACGGAATGAAAGAACTCATTGGGCTCTGTCACCAGGAGCACAAACAGGTCAGGCAGGATGGCGGCCGCCCCCAAGGCCCAGATGATGGCGATGAGGATGTAGGTCCTGTTGACGGTGCAGAGCTGGGCGTGGCGCAGCGGGTTGCACACGGCGATGTAGCGCTCGATAGCCATTCCCGCCAGGTTCAGCGGCGTGTTGAGCGTGGTGGAGATGGCGATCATCAGGAGGAAGCAGCAGAAAGAGACGTTGATTTTGAACCAGACATAGGCAATCAAATGCAGCAAGGCAGCGATGGTCAACTGGATCATGTCGTTGAGGACCAGGTGGATGAAGAGGATGTAACGTGGGTTCTCCCTGAAGATCTCGTGCCTGAAGAAGGTGTGGACCAAGGTGCCGTTGATGTAGTTGATGGCGATGCAGAGCATCAGCACTATCGCGTTGTTGGTCACAACGACCTCCAATGTGGGCCTCGCTGTGGAGTAGGACATGTTCTTTTGCATGCCGATGTCTGCTGAGAAGTTCATGGTTTGACCTCCAGAGTCCTGTGAAACAACAGACAGGAACTGCAAGTGTACAAATGTAGTCACTAACATCTCTTTTTTTTTATCTGTAAAAAACCCACCATTGGTCTTCAGCCAGTTATCTATCAGGATTTTTTGCTGTTTGTGTGTGTGTTGAAAAGATGTGCTTCAGTGCTTAAATCTGTGATACGCTAATTTGTTTTAAAGAGAAAAATAAACATGACGCATCTAGTGCTAGAAAAAAGCTTTTCCAAATAAAGATCGCTCTTAAAAGGCGCTCTCAGCATTCTTAAACATTAAAGAATCATAACTCACCTCTTTGTTTTCACCATAAAGAAGGAGAAATGAGCCTTACTAAACTCATTTACACGGTTTGAATCTGTCTTTATACCTTTATATAGGTTAGAAAGGGACTGGGGATTAGAGTAACGCAGAAAAGGGCAGCCCACCGCATGCACACGCATGCGCACTCATCTCAAGGTTCTAAAAATATCACACCGGTTTCTGTACTCATACGTCATATCTTTCTGCAATCTGATAAGCAATTGCAATAACCCCTTTTTTTGAGGATGTATTGCAGTATGCATTTCAAACAAAGTTTTTAAGAATTCAAAATAGCTGCTATGCTTTGACAAGAAAACAACTACAGCGCATTCCAGTGTGCATACACAGAACACTATAGAGCGTAAATTCAAATCAAACAGTTTATATGCGTGAAATAGGGACCATATGCACTTTATAGGAGTTTAAAGTGTCTGGACTGTGTCAGTGCCAAACTGTGGCCAGCAGCCCTGCTGGGAGAGAAGAATTTCAGGCAGTGGGACAATTGTGCACGAGAGGTCGACCAATGCTGAATTTCAATTTGAAGCGGGTGCTGCTTGCCTGATAAGCAGGGTGCGAAATTAACACCGGCCACCAGCCAAATGCTGGTAAAAATTAGATTGTGGCTGGTAAGATTCTTACTCTAGCAGCCACTTTGGCAGGTAACCAACCAGGTTGTGTTGTATTGTAAAAGGTAATTTGGTTGGGAAAATGTTGAAAATGGATGGTGATTTTTTTTCATCCGCAAGCTGCTCTGGCCAGTGGGTGAAAAAGTTAATTTGATACCCTGCTGATGAGACCAAAATGTATTTTTTTTGTCCAGGAGGGTGAATACTTTTGTAAATGTCTTATTTATCAGTCTTTCATTTTAAAAAACAAAAACGTCGTTGGATCATTTTTTTTTTTATGCAAGCAAATGTATAGTGTTGGTGAAAAAGTTAAACGGGGTGAAACCATTCTTAAGGCACTTCATCTATCTTGATGTTTTTCATATAATCAAATTATGCACTGCTCAGTATAGCCCACAATGCTAGTAGCATTCATACACTGTATGTAGTTAAGGCATACCATTGAGGTCATAGACAACAATCAACCAGCAATGCGGATGAGCACAAGTACTTGCTGAATCATTTAAATTACTGGTGTTTACTGTTCAATTGAAGTATGTTGTGCACTAGTCAACTTTTCATTCAACTCGTGTTTAGTCGTATGATTCTCGCTTTGGGTCTGGGATTCTCCCCTTCGTCATAACACCACCAAGCAGTTCTATGGGCTGCCAAAGACTCCCATGGCAGAAACTATAATAATAGTGAAAAATTCTAAAAATTACAATAGGTGCCGATGCACGGTTGGTGCTTGACCCCTAATAAGAAGCAGGAACTGGGCATGTGACTTAAAATTATTTCAACTTGCATTACCATCTAAATCCATGTGGGGTCACTGTAGGCATTGGATTGTTGCAAGCACCTGACTAATTTATACAATGAATGATGAGTTATGGATATATTTAGAATCTCTTAATGAAAAATTGTAATTTAGTTTTTTGACCCTCATAAGATCAGTTATTTGGCATATGCTACACCGGGTTTGAGGAAGGAATGTAACATGAATAGAATGTCAAACACATGAATAGAATGTCAAACAAAAACAAGTCTTTCACATTCCACACTGCAAAAACCATTTTAATCTTATATTTAGACTTTTTTACTTTTTTGCTAAATAGGACAAACTATCTGCCAGCGGGGTGTGAGTTTTGCTCATTTCAAGATTTGCCAGTGGGGTAAGATAATTTCACTTGTTAAGCAAAAAGTTAATCTTAAAACTTAAAACAAGCAAATATTTTACACTCTTGAAAAAAGTCTCATTACAAGACTACAACACTTAAGACAGACATATTTTGCAGTGCACTTGCAAAAGTTGACCATCCTAAATTACCTGGATTTTTAAACAGGCATATAGGAAATGGTAGGTTTATTCCCTGAAAAGAACTTTGACAGGATTAGGCCTACATGCGACAGGCTACTGACTCACATGAAAAGATTGCAGACAAACAAACAGATGGCACAGACAATCGCGGTTTACACATTTTATTTGTTCTGTAAGGAAAACCAATTACAACCAATTATGACTTAAAAATTGTTCTTGTGGCTTCGTGCAGTTACTGTTGAGTATGAGATAACATCAAACAATAGGCCACCAGAACATAATGTTGAGTATAGCTTTTTATCTTTTCAAACACTAGGTTCCGGATGTCCTGATTTTGTATATCGGCATAATCTGCGTTGTTCACATTCGTTTATGTGCTAAAAGTGTGCTTTTGAGACCTGTTTTGCCATGCAATGGGAGGGAGAGAAAAAACGTCATTGTTCGTCGGCTAGTTGCTGACCACTACAGCAAGTCATGAAGGCGAGCTTGAATATTATGACTTAATATCGTGGCCAGGTATCTATACAACATTATGTTCTGATAAAGTTCAATATGCCTTTAAGACAGACATTTATTTTTTGCAGTGCAGTGTAAGGAAGCTTGTATTAGGATGAAGGGTTACCATTTGTCAGGGGTATGGTAGGGACTCAGGCGCAGACAGCATATAATAATAAACCGTATTTTATTTAGGGTCAAAACCCAGGGATGATGCAAAGACTTGGTTAGAGGGCAGGCAGAGATCAAAACCAGGCAGGCACGGCAAAAGTACAAAAACAAAATCCAGAGAGCGAAGTCAGAAAGTAGAACAAAAGACAGGAACACGGATATCAGGCACAAGAGGCAAACTAGCAAAACACGGGTCATAGAAGTCTTGTAGCGAAACAGGGCAATGAGGGCAACTGTGATGAACTCACAAAGAGTGGAACTTAAATACACAAGACTAACAAGCAAACGAGAAACAGGTGAGTAGTGGGGCAGGTGAAGCACGTTGGTAATCAAGGTGAGATACAGAAGGCGGAGGTGAGGCATCGCAGGACACTCTCCAACTGTTGGTTCACCCGCTCAGTCTGGCCGTTGCACTGGGGGTGAAAACCCAAGGACAGATTCACAGATGCACCCAATAATTTGCCGAACGCCCTCCAAAATTGGGAAGTGAACTGGGGCCCCCTATTCGACACCAAATGAATGGGTAGATTGTGGAGCTTGAACAAGTGAGTAATGAGGAGTTCGGCCATCTCCTTGGCAGAAGGTAACATAGGTAAAGCCAACAGATGAACAGCTTTGGAAAAAACTGTCTACAATGGTGAGTATGGTGGTGTTACCGTCAGACGGGGGTAGACCAGTGACGAAGTCTAAGGCAATGTGTGACCAGGGCCTTCTGGGGACCGGTAGAGGGTGCAGCAGGCCAGCAGAGGGAGCATTGGAGGGTTTATTCTGTGAACAGACCGAGCAGGCGGGGACAAAACTGTGGTGGGCCACCAGAAGCGTTGGCAGGTGAGGGCCTTGGTACGTCGGGATCCCGGGTGACAGGCTATACGGGAGGAGTGCCCCCACTGCAGGATCTGAGAGCGGATAGACTGGGGAACAAACAACAGGTTATCAGGACAACCACTGGGAATGGGACCCCCCCCCACTGAGCCAAGCGGACCACCGCCTCGATGTCCCACAGTGCTGCCACCACCCAGCAATGAGGGGACAGGATGGTGTCTCTCTTAGCCGATTCCTCAGGGGCCCCCTCCTGCCTGGAATGGGCGTCAGGCTTACCGTTCTTGGAACCTGGTTGACAAGAGAGGGTAAAATTGCATCGAGCAAAGAAGAGTGAACAACGTGCTTGGTGGGGATTGAGGCATTTAGGTACTCCAGATTCTTATGATCGATTCAGACCAGGAATGAGGTGATCAAACCCTCAAACCATTGCCTCCACTCCTCCAAGGCCCGCTTGACCGCCAACAGCTCTCTGTCCCCGATGTTGTAATTACGCTCGGTGGGGGTCAGGCGGTGCGAGAAGAAAGCACAAGGGTGTAATTTGTTGTCATCGGAGGAGACGTGCGAGAGAATGGCCCCTACCCCCACATGAGAAACGTCCACCTCCACCACAAACTGTAGAGCAGGGTCAGGCTGGATCAGGATGGGTGCAGAGGTGAATTGTACCTTGAGGTCTTGAAAGGCCTTCTCGGCTTCGGGGGTCCAGGTAAACCTTCTGGCTGAAGACGTCAGAGCTGTGAGGGTAGCGGCCACTGAGCCGTAGTTCCGAAAGAATCGGCGGTAAAAGTTTGCGAAGCCCAGGAAGCGTTGCAGCTCACATCGGGACTCATGTTTGGGCCACTCGACCACTGCCTGGACCTTCCGTTGGTCCATCTGGATGCCTTTGTTAGAGATGACAAAGCCCAGGAAGGAAACAGTACTCTGGTGGAACTCACATGTCTCCTGCTTGATGAACAGGAGCTGTTGGAGGACTTGACGGACGTGTTTGGTGTGCTCAGCCCTGGACCTGGAGAATATCAGAATGTCATCCAGGTAAACAGACAAACGTCATTCACTAGGCCCTGGAAGACAGTGGTGGAGTTAGTTAACCCGAAGGGCATCACCAGGTACTCGTAGTGGCCGATGGGCATGTTGAATGCCGTCTTCCATTCGACACCCTCGCGGATCCGGACTAAGTGGTAGGCATTGCGGAAGTCCAGTTTGGTAAAGGTGGTTGCTCCCTGCAGAGATTCAAAGGCGGAAAACATGAGCGGAAGAGGGTAGCAATTATTTACCGTGATGATGTTGAGGCCTCGGTAGTCGATGCATGGCCGAAGGCCGCCGTCCTTTTTGCCCACGAAGAAGAACCCCCCCCCGGCCGGACAAGAAGATGGGCAGATGATGCCTGTGGCTAGCGACTCTTGGATGTATTTATTCATGGCTTTTTTTGGGGCGGGACAGGGAGAACAGGGGGCCTCTGGGGGGCGATGTTCCTGGAAGGAGGTCAATGGCACAGTCATAGGGGCGGTGGGGTGGGAGAGAGGTGGCGTGGTACTTACTGAACACCTCCCGGAGGTCCAGATACTCGGAAGGCACTGCTGACAGGTCAGGGGTCTCTCTCTCAGGGGTGCAGGTAGAGCAGCAGGTACTGGAGCATCTTGGAGGTAGTGTGACAGGCAGTAGGGGCTCCATTCCAGGATCCGGTTAGTAGCCCAGTCGATCCAGGGGTTGTGCTTAGTGAGCCAGGTGTGTCCCAATACGACAGGAGCTCGGGGGGATTTGATAATGTAAAGGATGATCTCCTCCCAATGATTGCCGGACAGCAGGAGACTTACTCGGGGGGGGTGACATGGGTGATACGGCTCAATGGGACGCCGGTGATAGCGAGGGCCTCCAAGGGAGTTTGGAGAGGAACGCTGGGCAGGTGTAATTGGGAGACCAGGTCCACGTCAATGAAATTGCCATCGGTGCCGGAGTCCACTAACACTGAGACCACCTGGATCTGACCGTTAACTAGAAGGGAGGCAGACAGCAAAGAACGGGGGTTAGGGGATTTCTGCAAGGGAGTAACATTCACCTGTAATCCTCATTGGACTTTTAAAGTGCAGTTGGTGATGAAGTGGCCGTGGTCCCCGCAGTACAGGCAGGCGCGGGTTCTGACACGGCACTGAGGTTCAGCAGGGATCAGGCGTGTGCGGTCGATCTGCATGGTTTCCGGTGGATTGGACAGGGGAGTGGGATCCGCTACCGGCACTTGAAATGACCCGGATGAGGTCTTCGTCTTTCTGCTGGAATGGGGGCCCCTCACTGACCTCCCTCTACCGCGGGTGAGGGACCACTTACCACTTACGCCTGACCCCTGCTGAACCTCAGTGCCATGTCAGAACCCGTGCCTTCCTGTACTGCGGGGACCACGGCCACTTCATCACCAACTGCCCTTTAAAAGTCCAATGAGGATTACAGGTGGACAGATGTCGGTTGATCCAGAACGCCATCTCCACCAGAGCGTTAAAGCCGGCCGGCAAATCACGGGTAACAAGCTCATCCTTGATGTCGTCGTTCAGGCCATGGGGGAAGGCGTCGTACTGGGCCTCCTAATTCCAGCCGCTGGTGGTAGCCAGTGTACGGAAGTTGATAGTGTAATCCGAGGCTGTGCTCTTCCCCTGCCGGATCTGAAGCATCTCCCGTGCCGCTTCATGGCCCTGCCGGGACCGGTCAAAGACCTGCTTCATCTCCTCCATGAAGGTGCTGTGGGAGGAGCAGACCGGAGAATGTGTGTCCCACACCGCCGTTCCCCACTCCCTGGCTCTGCCAGTGAGGAGGGTGATGATGTAGGCGATCCTGGCTCGGTCAGTGGGGAAGGTGGAGGGCTGGAGCTCAAAAACAAGAGAACACTGAGACAGGAATGAGCGACAGGTACCCGGCTCCCCGGAGTAGGGTTCAGGTGCTGGTAGGCGAGGTTCCCTTCCTGGAGGAGGAGCGGAGCCTTGGGGAGACATCGCTGCAGCGGGTGGTTGAACATCACGCCCGAGCTGGAGCTGTTGGATCTAGGCAGACAGGTTATTCATGCTGGTGGCAAACGATTCAAGGGTCTTGCTTACAGAATCCAGCTGGGATTGGTGACGCCCCAAGAGCACTCCCTGTCAGTCCAGGATAGTCCGGAGCTGGCTGTCTGCTAAGTCCATCCTGGCGAGTTCGTACTGTCAAGGATGTGGTAGGAACTCAGGGGCAGACAGCACATAATAATAAACTGTAGTTTATTTAGGGTCGAAACCCAGGGATGAGGCGAAGACAGGCAGAGATCAAAACCAGGAAGTCACAGCAAAAGTGCAAAAACACAATCCAGAGAGCGAAGTCAGAAAACAGAACAAAAGACAGTATCGGTCTGAAACTGGCCAAAAACACTGGATTGGGTATCGGAAAATGCAAGTCATAATCCGATACAATCCATTGAAAAAAGATCCTGAAACATCACATACCGTAAAACTTCCAATAATCGCCGGGGCGTTTATTTGCTCCAGCGACCAAATGCACCAGGTGCCTATTGGAGACCAGCGGTTTTTGGAGGCCGACGGTTATTTAAAGCTGCACTATGAATGTTTTGAGAACCCCCCTGACGGTGCATCCGGCGCCATGTTGCAAGTTTGTAGTTGGTTATTTTTCCAATAGCATGGCACGTATGCATGTATCTGCCATTAGTTTTCTGCAATCTTATTTGTTTTACCCGGTTTTGGCCAGTATTATTTATCGGTCAGTAGATGAGTTGGCTCGAACCATTGCTTCTAGTGAGCCCCATCTACACAAGATCATGATTCGTCTGCAGAAGTAACAGACAATTGGTTTAGCAATGTACATCCATGGAATTTGGGAGGACTTATCTAACAGCAGAGTGCTAACCTGCTCAGACTCGTAGTTTCATAGGGTTATGAACCTGACAAGTGGATTTAGGGTTAGGGTTCGTTTAGGAAAGTGAGTGAAACACTCAAATCTTCTGGCTTTTCTCTTCGAGATGGAAAATTCTGAAAGATCTCAGAAAGTTGCAGAGGAGCTGATATGACCTCTGTACTACTATGGGACTTATCAATAAGGTGCTTGTGCTTGTGCATTTACATGCAGTTGTGTTGGTGTCACATTTGAAGAAGGAAATTTATTAATATGTGTTTTAGCATTAAAAATGAGATATTACATTTTTCCATCATTCAATTATGTACATTAGTTGCACGGTTTAATGGTAAAATTTTGGGGATATTCCAGTTTTATTTACATTAACAGGGTATTTTTATTTCTGTTGTACAAAAAAAGGAATGATTAACAAATCACATACCTTCCTCTGATTAATTAATATAAAGTGACAAGTAACTCAGTGACACAAATATTCATACACTTTAAATTAATAAAGATAGAATTGAGCATTTTGTGTTTGTGGTTTACATTCCAGTATGTCTGTGGTTGACATATACCTTTGCCTTCTTTTATTGCCATTATATCACATCTACAGTGTATCTGTATCTGTTTGGGGAATATTCAGGGAAAGCACTGTGGCTAAACCTCTTGCTGCCAAACGCCCCCTAGCGGTAACGCGGGCATTACGGAAGTTATTAAATTATACATTTCATTAATTTAATAATATATAATAAATTGCTCACCTCAATATTTGGATTAAATATCATTAAGATATATCCATTCCTTCTGGGAAAGTGGTTTTTAAGCCCAAAACGTTGAGTTAAAACTTTGTAAATAACGTTGGAAACTCTGACCTAATTCTCAAACATGTATACCTTTAGGCTTCAAGAAAAAATACTTTAAAACTTTCATACGGCTGTACATTTCTGCACTTCATTACGTGTAGGTTGCCTGTGTTCAGTTTGGTGTGAAACACAGCTAGTTTCTGGAGTACCAATCCCGTGGCTTACTACATTTTAGCCAAAGTGCTTTTGTACTTGATTGCAGAGATTTATGCAAAACCGTCGTCAATTGGGTGTATTTCTTGATACACAATAGGCTATCTGAAGTGGGAAAAACTTGCATCGACCTGCCTCCACCCCGAGGATTATTTGCTTTCCATTGGGTTTTAAAACTGTCTGTCAAATATTCCAGCCAATAGACAAGACTCTTATCTTTCAGACAAGCCCTCATTCAACACAAAGCCCTCGTAAGTCAAGTAGATACAGCCCCGCGTAAGAGGAGGAGGCAACCAAGCGTAATTATCTAACCAAGATGGCGCAGTGTTTTTACCTTGTAGCGTAGCTCGCTACATTCCGTTTAGCAAAGCACAATTCATAAGGTAACTGCTGCTGTTTATCTTTTTACTTTACAGTCTCTTTCATACAGTTTTTGGTTAGTTATGTGTAGGTTATTCAGGAGTTTCTCCATGCAGCAGGTCCTAGCCCAAATATGGTTTTGTGGTCTCAGTGACACTCAGTGGTGTAAGGTAACAGATTTTTTTTTTTTGCCGGTATACCAGTGCAAATTCACTGTTATGTATACTACTCAAAAGAAGTTAAGGGTCAAAAATATTTGTGCATATAAATATAGGCTATCAAGCTAAAATGATGACGACTAATGACAAAATAATTCTTTGATGGCTCAAGAACAGAAAACAGAAAACAAAAAACTTTTGATTAGACACTAGTTTATTACCCTGATGAAAAAAGTCATGCACCCCCCAAAATGAACAGGCAGAGATCAACTGAACGTTCTGCACATGGATTGGCCTACATATTCACCCGACTTGTCACCCATTGAGCATGCGTGGGATGAACTAGGGCGGCGAGTTTGATCACATCACGTCCCTGCCATCAACCTCCAGCAACTGGCTCAGCAATTAGTCGCAGAATGGCTAGCGATCCCTCAACGTTATTTCCAACGCCTGATCAACAGCATGCGCCAACGTTGTCAAGAATGTCTGAATGTTAACGGTGGCTACACCAGTTACTGAAGCTTCTGCGACTTGTGTGAACATCATTTTGGGGAGTGCATGACTTTTTTCATCAGGGTAATTAAACTAGTGTCTAATCAAAAGTTTTTTGTTTTCTGTTTTCTGTTCTTGAGCCATCAAAGAATTATTTTGTCATTAGTCGTCACCATTTTAGCTCGTTAGCCTATATTTATATGCACAAATATTTTTGTTTTAACCTTCTTTTGAGTAGTATATAAATGAATCCCTCTGAATTAAATCAATATAGCTAACATTACTGTATGGTAACAATGACAAGCTAGCCAGCAAAATTACACATAGCAGCTAGCTATCTATTTGTGTCTGAGACGAGCTGTTCCGAGTTTCTTTTGAATGAAATGGCGTCTGAAGGGTTTCTTTTGTTCCACATGAATATAGCTAACATGACTATATTGTAACAATGGCAAGCTAGCCAGCAAAATTACACATAGCAGCTAGCTATCTATCTGTGTCTGAGACAAGTTGTTCCGAGTTTCTTTTGAATGAAATGGCATCTGAAGGGTTTGTTTTGTTCCACATGAGTAAATTTTTCTGTATGCAGCAGGCTGTGCAGGTAAACAAATGAGCAATGAATGCATGATGTAACATGAGGATGAGTTTGTTGTTGATTATTATGTAGGGGTTTATTTTATCTAGGGTGGGACATTTGATTTTATATCTCGGTTTGCATATACCTGGACTCATTTATGGCTAATGGGGCTCTGGTGGAATACAAGATTCACTGTGCTGCTACATGGGTTTGGAGAGCTTTTTGGGGACCACGGGTAGGCTAGTTAGTTGTGTAATCATCAAATTATCAAAATTATCAAATTCTATTGTAAGTAAAAAAATAAATCATATTGAGACTTTTCTGGAAATATGCCATTTTGCACAATTTGTGCCATCTTTGGTAACCGAAATGGTTCACCTGAAAAAAAGCTCTGTAGAATTTGAATGGTTTGAGATATTGACACCATATTTTTAACAGAGATAGGCAGCATATTGAGGAATCACAAAGAGGGAGTTATTTCCTCCATAGCTCTTGTAGCTCATCCGGTAACAAATCCGAAATTTGAATGTAGTACCCGTTTTTTAGTTTTTTCACAATTTCTGTACAAGAATTGTAGTTAAGTAGGAAAAAGTGTATGTACAGTATATGAATTATGACAACTAGTCATAATAGTGCAGTTCTATGTTTTAATAAAAGCTATGAACCATATTTGTAGCCTTTACAGTTTTTTGAGATAAACAGCTTTGTTGGTCACTAGTGAAAACAGGCGAAAATTGGATATTTTGCCCTTGGTAGGAAGAGGTTAAGAGAGTGTATAACCACTCCATATTTTTCTTTCAAGGCCCCACAAGTGGATAAATGCACTTTTCCCAGGCTTTCAGAGCAGGTGAAATCAACGCAAGATAAAAAAAAGGAACAGAATGAACCCAAGCCAGTACATTATCATACTCATTACTTTAGTGTTAATGTTTGCGTTAAGAGGGACGTGCAGTTAGAGTGCATCACAATAAATTACAATGTGCAGGAGACCCTTGTTTTGGCCAAAGATTTCTCATCCTGCTTGAAAATATCCACACTAACTGTCTGCACCAGCAGTGAAAGTAAACAAATAACAAAACGAGGTTTGTTACCCCTGCAGTCTGACCTAAATCGATGGGTTTACTCTGGGACAAGTGATACACTTAAAAGGGGTCACATGTTTGCAGTGGCAATTTACCTTTACATTGCACAGCAGGTACATCTTGAAATACTTCCGGAAGGATTGGTCCCTGAGGCCGTACAAGATGGGACTGAGAAATCTTGGCAAAATGTGAATTATGAGATAGTTGGCGAATCGCATCTCCCGCAAATGCGAGGGAAAAATATACACAAATACGGTATCTAAAGGCTGACCTACGTAAGTGAGCATGCACATAATGAGCTGTGCGCCGTGAAGGAGGATGGTGTTGCGCGCCTTCTTGGCGTCCGCGTTCACAGCCTTGGCGGCGAAACAGGATCTTAAAGTAAGTGAAGACCAGGATGAGGCTGACGCAGGACAGGAAGGTGATGTGGGAGATGATCTTCTTCTTCTTCATGAAAGCTTGGTGGAACAACGAGTCCCGGTTGCAGTAGATGACGGAATGGAAGAACTCATTGGACTCTGTCACCAGGAGCACAAACAGGTCAGGCAGAGATGGCGGCCACCCCCAAGGCCCCAGATGATGGCGATGAGGATGTAGGTCCTGTTGACGGTGCAGAGCTGGGCGTGGCGCAGCGGGTTGCACACGGCGATCGTAACGCTCGATGGCCATTCCCGCCAGGTTCAGCGGCGTGTTTTGCGTGGTGGAGACGGCGATCATCTGGAGGAAGCAGCAGAAGGAGACGTTGATTTTGAACCAGACATAGGCAATCAAATGCAGCAAGGCGGTGATAGTCAACTGGATCATGTCATTGAGGACCAGGTGGATGAAGAGGATGTAACGTGGGTTCTCCCTGAAGATCTCGTGCCTGAAGAAGGTGTGGACCAAGGTGCCGTTGATGTAGTTGATGGAGATGCAGAGCATCAGCACAATCGCATTCCTGGTCACAACAGCCTCAAATGTTGGCCTCGCTGTGGAGTAGGACATGTTCTTTTGCATGCCGATGTCTGCTGAGAAGTTCCTGGTTTGAGCTCCAGAATCCTGTGAAACAACAGACAGCAACTCCAAGTGTACAAATGTAGTCACTTTAACATTTCTTTTTTTATCTGTAAAAAACCCACTATTGGTCTTCAGACAGTTATCTATCAGGATTTTTTGCTGTTTGTGTGTGTGTTGAAAAGGTGTGCTTCAGTGCTTAAATCTGTGATACACTAATTTGTTTTAAAGACCTTTGTGTGAGAAAAATGAACATGACTCTTGTAGTGCTAGAAAAAAGCTGTTCCAAATAAAGATCGCTCTTAAAAGGCGCTCTCAGTATTCTTAAACATTGAAGAATCATAACTCACCTCTTGTTTTCACCATAAAGAAGGAGAAATGAGCCTTACTAAACTCATTTACACGGTTTGAATCTGTCTTTATGCCTTTATATAGGTTAGAAAGAGACTGGGGATTAGACTTAGACTTAGAAAAGGGCTGCCCACCGCATGCACACGCATGCGCACTCATCTCTCAAGATTCTAAAAATATCACACCGGTTTCTGTACGCTCATACGTCATATCTTTCTGCAATCTGATAAGCAATTGCAATAACCCCCTTTTTTGAAAATGTATTGCAGTATGCATTTCAAACAAAGTTTTTAAGAATTCAAAATAGCTGCTATGCGTTGACAAGAAAACAAGTACAGCGCATGCACATTTAGGCCTATGTACTGTTCCACTGTGCGTACACAGAACACTATAGAGTGTAAATTCACAAAATGTGGTGTACAGGTCCCTCTGTTCATGATGAACAAATTTGCCTCGAGGATCCATAAAGTCAGGCCATATTGGATTTTTTGCTAATTAGCATTTTTTGTAAAACTATTAAAATGCTACTCCTCCTACAAAATTTGACCAATTGAGATGAAACTTGGTAGACACACTCCATGCCTCATAAAAGTTTTATTCAGAATTTTGATATTTCAAAGATGGCTGAATGACGAGCCAATGAATTTTCACTGGGCGTGGCTTATCACAAAAATGCTAATAATTCCAAACCATTTCACAGAAAGTTATGAAACTTGGGTGGTCTTTTAAGAGTGACACCTGGACCTTATTTTCTTAATTATAAGAAAATATTTAAAAATTCACTAAAAATAATTGACACGCCCACTGCCAACACCCCGTTTGATCTACAGTCACAACATTTGGTGTACACGTCCCGATACTCAAGCCCAACAAATTTGCCTCAAGACACCATGAAGTCTGCCATCTTCGATTTTCCGCTAATTTGCATTTTTTGTAAAACACTTAAAATGCTACTCCTCCTACAGAATTATACCAATTTGCACCAAACCTGTTTGTGGGACTCAACCCGCATCCCTACATACATGCATTTCTTTACTAAAGGCTATGTGAAAAATTGGCCGAATGAGAAGCCAATGAATTTTGCATTGGGCGTGGCTTATCACATACATGCTAGTACTTCTAAAACCGTTTGATATAAAGTTCTGAACTTGGTGGGTAGATTGAGAGTTAGATCAAGACTTGAGCCCTGCAGTTTTAACCCAATAAATCCGTTGTGGTGGCGCTATAGAAATACAAATGTTGGGATGGGCAGGTATGCCATCCGCCAAGTACACTATCTATGCTTAACAGGCCATCTAGCCGACCATACCAACTGTGAAAGTTCCTTAATAGCTTAATAGTTAAGGCATTGACTGCCGTGTAGTGTAGGTTGGTGGTTCGATACCCACCTGTTCCCAACATTTCTTTTGAGGCACACAATGTGCACGTCATGCTAAGAATGTTATTTTAACATAAAACAAGTTATTTTTATTGCAAAGGCTAAGAAATTTCACAATATTACCAGTTAAACTGTTTGAATTATGAAGTCCATAAGCTAAAACAATATGATACCGCAACAGAAAAGTCTTATTTGGCCTCCACATTTCTGTTAACCTGCCTTTGGCCTAGTGGATACAAGCTTGGCTTTCTATGTATGGGGTCAGTGGTTCAATTCGAGCTTGGTACCAATGGCTAAGTTAATGTTTGGCAAAACTATTGTGCAAATGCTATGCTTCTTTTAATGTTGTTTTCACATTTAGAAACACCTTTTTATTGCAAAAGTTAAGAAATTTAACAGTATTAACTGTTCACTGTTTCACTTGTACTTAAAAGACATAATACGCAAGCCCTTACTGGATCGGGTTAAGATACCATCAACAATGGCAAAAGCCCTGATTAGAAACAAATATTTGTATTTTGGGTCAACCCTGTCTAGAGTTGTCTATCATTTTGCAGTTTCTGTGTTTGACAAATGCTGCTCATGCCGCTCGGTCCCCGGGAATCGCTGCTTGCAGCGACATTTTTTAAATGTATTTTTTTTGTCCAGGAGGGTGAATACTTTTGTAAATGTTTTATTCATCAGTCTTGCATTTAACAAAAAAAATGTAGTTGGATAATTTTAATTTTTTTTGCAAGAAAAATTGTTGTATAGTGTTGGTGAAAAAGTTAAACAGGGTCAAACCATTCTTAAGTCACTTAATCTATCTTGATGTTTTTCATATAATCAAATTATGCACTGCTCAGTATAGCCCACAATGCTAGTAGCATTCATACACTGTATGTAGTTAAGGCATACAATTGAAGTAATAGACAACAATGAACCAGGAATGCGGATGAGCACAAGTACTTGCTGATTCATTTAAATTTTTGGTGTTTACTGTTCAATTGAAGTATGTTGTGCAATAGTCAACTTTTTTTTCAACTCATGCAACAAAAGAAATGTTGAAGAGGCTCAAGCCACATGTCTAAATTCTGCTTCAGTTTGTGAGGTAGGCCTGCGTTACAAACTTTAAAATATTTTCCCTAGTTGTTGTTTTTTTTCTGGCTTTGTTGTTGAGAGAGGTTGTTTTTGTTTTTTTCACAGTTGCGTGTGAGGCTAAGCCTATGGGTCTGACTACGATCATTAAAGTCTCTTTACCAAGGCTTAGGGACCGTCTGACATTTCCCGCCGCCCGCTGAGCCCTGTCAGGGATTTGAATATTCATGAGTAGGCGTGTTTAGTCGTATGATTCTCGCTTTGGGTCTGGGATTCTCCCCTTCATCATAACACCACCAAGCAGTTCTATGGGCTGCCAAAGACTCCCATGGCAGAAACTATAATAATAGTGAAAAGTTTTAACAATTACAATAGGTGCCGATGCACGGTTGGTGCTTGGCCCCTAGTCAATGCTCAACTATGTGACTTCCTGAGCAAAAATCATGTTTTAAGTGAGTACCAATCAGGTTTCAGTGCTGGTCATAGCACGGTCACGGCTGCCTCTCTAGTGCTAAATGATATAATTTCAGCTCTTGACGATAAACTCCACTGTGCAGCCATTTTTATTGATCTTTCTAAGGCCTTTGATACAGTTGACCACTCCCTACTGCTTGACAGACTTGCCACCATTGGGCTAAGTCAGAATGCCTGTAATTGGTTCAAAGACTACTTAGCAGACAGACCCCAATGTATTCACATAGATGGGGTTAAATCCCAATTCTTAGAGGTCACTAAAGGAGTCCCCCAAGGATCGATCCTGGGGCCTGTCCTCTTTACAATTTATATCAATAGCATTGGCTCCGCTCTTAGAAGTAGCAAAATACACATGTATGCAGATGACACAGCCATATACTCATGTGCTTCGTCAATGGGCAAAGTCATATCAGACCTTCAGGCCGACTTCAATGCTATTCAAAACTCACAAGTCTGGAATTAGTATTAAATGAAAGCAAGACAAAGTTTATGTTTTTTTCAAACAGTCGTGAGCCTCTTTCTACTAACTTTGGCATGTGCTCTCTAAGTGGCTCCACAATTGAGCGTGTGCCTGCTTACAAATATCTTGGTATATGGATAGATGAAAATCTATCATTCAAAACTCATGTTGACTTCCTGATAAAAAACAACTCAGACCCAAAATTGGATTTTTATATAGGAATGAATCATGTTTGTCTTACGAGAGAAGGAAGCAGATAGTTCAGGCCATATTGCTACCAGTTCTTGATTATGGTGATACTTTATTCATGCATGCTTCTGCCAGTGCTTTAAAACCTCTTGATTCTATTTATCACAGTGCCTTCTGTTTTATCACAGGTGATAAATTCCACATACATCAAAGAGTGGGTTGGTCATCCCTCACTACAAGGAGAGAGCAGCACTCCCTTCTGTTTATATATAAAGCTATCCTACAGAAGCTACCTCCTTATCTTACATCATTACTTACCTTTAAAACTTCCAATTATCCCATCAGATCAGAAAATTGCATAGTCTTAAATACACCTCAGGTAACCACCAAATTTGGTAAAACAGCTTTTAGATACTTTGCCCCTTGGTCCTGGAACAGGCATCAAGACATCCTTAAACTTGAATTTCTCATTCCTATGGGTATCTTTAAGTCCCTAATCTTGGACCTAGGCATATTTGTTGATGTATGTAAATGTTAAATGTCCTTGTTTTGTATTTTATTTTATATGTTTTTTAATGTAATACAGGGCACATCTGCGCATGAGCCCTTGGTCTCAGTGTGTCTCCCTGTTGAAGTAAAGGAAATATAAAGGAAATATAATAAGAAGCAGGAACAGGGCATTTGACTTAAAATGATTTCAACTTGCCTTGCCATCTAAATCCATGTGGGGCCAATGTAGGCATTGGATTGTTGCAAGCACCTGACTAATTTATACAATTAATGATCAGTTATGGATATATTTGGAATCACTTAACGAAGAATTGTAATTTGACCCTCATAAGATGAGTTATTTGACATGTGCTACACCGTCTTTCACATTCCACACTGCAAAAACCAAATCTTAACAAGCATTTCAATCTTATATTTAGACTTTTTTACTTTTTTGCTAAATAAGACAAACTATCTGCCAGCGGGGTAAGAGTTTTACTCATTTCAAGATTTGCCAGTGGGGTAAGATAATTTCACTTGTCAAGCAAAAAGTTAATCTTAAAACTTAAAACAAGCTAATATTTTCCACTCTTGAAAAAAAAAAAAGATTGTAAGTCTCATTAACAGACTAAAACACTTAAGACAGACATATTTTGCAGTGCACTTGTAAAAGTTGACCATCCTAAATTACTTTTTAAATAGGCATATAAGAAATGGTAGGTTTATTCCCTGAAAACAACTTTGACAGGATTAGGCCTACATGCGACAGGCTACTGACTCACATGAACAGATTGCAGACAAATAAACAGATGGCACAGACAATCATGGTTTACACATTTTATTTGTTCTGCAAGGAAAACCAATTACAACCAATTATGACTTAAAACTTCTTCTTGTGGCTTCATGCAGGTTCTGCTGAGTATCAGATAACATCAAACAATAGGCCACCAGCACATAATGTTGAGTATAGCTTTTTATCTTTTCAAAGGCCAGGTTCCGGAAGTCCTGATTTTGTATATCAGCATAATCTGCGTTGTTTGCATTCGTTTATGTGCTAAAAGTGTGCTTTTGAGACCTGTTTTGCCATGCAATGGGAGTGAATGGAGAGAGAAAAAACGTCATTGTTTGTCTGCCAGTTGCTGACCACTGGAGCAAGTCATGAAGACGAGCTTGAATATTATGACTAATATCGTGGCCAGGTAGCTATACAACATTGTGTTCTGACAAAGTTCAGTATTTAAGACAGACATTTTTTTGCAGGCCAGTGTAAGGAAGCTTGTATTAGGATGAAGGGTTACCATTGGTATTAATATTTAGAGGAAAGAGCATGAAAATAGTCCTAAAGGAAATGAACACAAAGCTACTCTCTCAGCATGAGTAAAAGTTTGAGCTGCACCCATCTGATACAAAGTGTCGGTATCGGTCTGAAACTGGCCAAAACCACTGCATTGGGTATCGGAAAATGCAAGTCATAATTCGATACAATCCATTGAAACATCACATACCGTAAAACTTCCAATAATCGCCGGGGCGTTTATTTGCTCCAGCGACCAAATTCACCAGGTGCCTATTGGAGACCAGCGGTTATTGGAGGCCGACGGTTATTTAAAGCTGCACTATGAATGTTTTGAGAACCCCCCTGACGGTGCATCCGGCGCCATGTCGCAAGTTTGTCGTTGGTTATTTTTCAAATAGCATGACACGTATGCATATATCTGCCATTAGTTTTCTGCAATCTTATTTGTTTTACCCGGTTTTGGCCAGTATTATTTATTGGTCAGTAGATGAGTTGGCTCGAACCCTAGCTTCTAGTGACCCTTATCTACACAAGATCATGATTTGTCTGAAGAAGTAACAAACAATTGGTTTAGCAATGTACATCCATGGAATTTGGGAGGACTTATCTAACAGCAGAGTGCTAACCTGCTCAGACTCGTAGTTTCATAGGGTTAAGTGGATTTAGGGTTAGGGTTCGTTTAGGAAAGTGGGTGAAACACTCAACTCTTGGCTTTTCTGTTCGAGATGGAAAATTCTGAAAGTTCCCAGAAAGTTGCAGAGGAGCTGATATGACCTCTGGACTACCATGGGACTTATCAATAAGGTGCTTGTGCATTTACATGCAGTTGTGTTGGTGTCACATTTGAAGAAGGACATTTATTAATATGTGTTGTAGCATTAAAAACGAGATATCATTTTCCATCATTCAATTGTTGTATGTTGCACAGATTAATGGTAAAATTTTGGGGATATTCCAGTTTGATTTTCATTAACAAGGTATTTTTATTTCTGTAAAATACATTTTCTGACAAAGTTGTAAAAATAACAAATGACATACCACCCTGTGATTAATTAATATGAAGTGACAAGTAACTCAGTGACACAAATATTCATACACTTTAAATTAATCAAGACAGAATTGAGCATTTTATTTTTGTGGTTTACATTCCAGTATGTCTGTGGTTGACTTTACGTTTGTCTTCTTTTATTGCTATTATATCGCATCTACGGTGTATCTGTTTGGGGAATATTCAGCGAAAGCACTGTGGCTTCAGGTAGAGTGTACAACCACTCCATTTTTTTTTTTCAAGACCCCACAAGTGGATAAATGCACTTTTCCCAGACTTTCGGAGCAGGCAAAATCAACACAAGGTAAAACAAGGAAGAGAATTAACCCAAGCCAGTACATTATCATAGTAATGACTTTAGTTTAATGTTTGCGTTAAGAGGAAGGGACGTGTGGTTAGAGTGCATCACAGTAAATTACAATGTGCAGGAGACCCTTGTTTTGGCCAAAGATTTCTCATCCTGCTTGAAAATATCCACACCAACTATCTGCACCAGCAGTGAAAGTAAACAAATGTCAAAACGAGTTGTGTTACCCCTGCTGTCTGACCTAAAGCATTGGGTTTACTCTTGGACAAGTGATACACGTAAAATGGGTCACATGTTTGCAGTGGCAAGTTACCTTTACATTGCACAGCAGGTACATCTTGAAATACTTCCGGAAGGATTGGTCCCTGAGGCCATACAAGATGGGACTGAGAAATCTTGGCAAAATGTGAATTATGAGATAGTTGGCGAATCGCACCTCCCGCAAATGCGAGGGAAAAATATACACAAATACGGTTTCTAAAGGCGGACCTACGTAAGTGAACATGCACATAAGGAGCTGTGCGCCGTGAAGGAGGATGGTGTTGCGTGCCTTCTTGGCGTCCTCGTTCACAGCCTTTGCGGCAAACAGGATCTTAAAGTAAGTGAAGACCAGGATGAGCCAGACGCAGGACAGGTAGGTGATGTGGGAGATGTTCTTCTTCTTCTTCATGAAAGCTTGGTGGAACAACGAGTCCCGGTTGCAGTAGATGACGGAATGGAAGAACTCATTGGACTCTGTCACCAGGAGCACAAACAGGTCAGGCAGGATGGCGGCCGCCCCCAAGGCCCAGATGATGGTGATGAGGATGTAGGTCCTGTTGACGGTGCAGAGCTGGGCGTGGCGCAGCGGGTTGCACACGGCGATGTAGCGCTCAACGGCCATTCCCGCCAGGTTCAACGGCGTGTTGAGTGTGGTGGAGACGGTGATCATCAGGAGGAAGCAGCAGAAGGAGACGTTGATTTTGAACCAGACATAGGCAATCAAATGCAGCAAGGCGGTGATTGTCAACTGGATCATGTCGTTGAGGACCAGGTGGATGAAGAGGATGTACCGTGGGTTCTCCCTGAAGATCTCGCGCCTGAAGAAGGTGTGGACCAAGGTGCCGTTGATGTAGTTGATGGAGATACAGAGCATCAGCACAATCGCGTTCCTGGTCACAACAACCTCCAATGTGGGCCTCGCTGTGGAGTAGGACATGTTCTTTTGCGTGCCGATGTCTGCTGAGATGTTCATGGTTTGACCTCCAGAATCCTGTGAAACAACAGACAGAAACTCCAAGTGTACAAATATAGTCACTTTAACATCTCTTTTTTTATCTGTAAAAAACCCACTATTAACCTATTGATTGGTCTTCAGACAGTAACTTATCAGGATTCTTTGCTATGTGTATGTATAGTTGTGTTCAAAAAAATAGCAGTACAACATCAGTAAACTGATGAACCACTGTTATTAGGAGTAGTGATATTTCTGCATGGCAAATAATTTACTTGTAGATGTAGTAGTGTAATAGAAAAACAACAGACCCAACAGTCTTGACATGCACGCTGCTTGTTCTGAGTAATTGACTCATTCATTGAAAGGGGCGTGTTCAAAATAATAGCAGTGTGGAATTTAATTAGAGAATTAATTCATTCTGTGAAAAAAACAGGTGTCATTAATTGTCCTTTATTAAGGAAGAAGGGAAGCAAATGTTTCACACATTGTTATAAAATATATTTCCTTCTGAATTGCTAAGTAAAATGGGCCGTTCCAAACATTGTTCGGAGGAACAACGTAATTTGATTAAAAAGTTGATTGGAGAGGGGAAAACGTATAAAGAAGTGCAGCAAATTATAGGATACTCAGCTAAAATGATCTCAAATGCTTTAAAATGGCAACAAAAACCCGAAACACGCAGAAGAAAACGAGCAACTACTGTTAAAACGGATCGAAGAATAGTCAGAATGGCAAAGATTCAGCCAATCATCACCTCCAGAAAGATCAAAGATGATCTAAAATTACCTGTAAGTGCTGTTATAGTCAGAAGACGTTCAATCGAAGCTAAGCTATCAGAAAGAAGCCCCCGTAAAGCACCATTGTTGAAAAAACGGCATGTGCAGAATCGGTTAAAATTTGCCAAGGAACACATCGATTGGCCCAAAGAGAAATGGCGTAACATTCTGTGGACTGATGAGAGTAAAATTGTTCTTTTCGGGTCTAGTGGTCGTCGACAGTACGTCAGACGACCCCCAGGTACTGAATTCAAGCCACAGTACACCGTGAAGACAGTGAAGCACGGTGGCGCAAAAATCATGGTATGGGGATGTTTTTCATACTACGGTGTTGGGCCTATTTATCGTATACCAGGGATCATGGATCAGTTTGAATACATCAAAATACTTGAGATTATGTTGCCGTATGCCGAAGAAGAAATGCCCCTGAAATGGGTGTTTCAACAAGACAACTACCCCAAACACACGAGTAAGCGAGCAACATCTTGGTTCCAGACAAAAAGGATTGAGGTAATGGAGTGGCCAGCTCAATCCCCCGACCTCAACCCCAAAAACTTGTGGGGTGACATTAAAAATGCAGTTTCTGAAGCAAAACCCAAAAATTAACAGGAACTGTGGAATGTAGTTCGTTCATCCTGGGCTGAAATACCTGTTTCTAGGTGCCAGAAGTTGGTTGACTCGATGCAACGCAGATGTGCAGCAGTTATCAAAAACAATGGTTATGCAACTAAATATTAGTTCAGTAATTTAAAGTGAAGTTCAATCTTGAAAAATGTCTTCAGTTTATACAGTAAGTGTTTGAGTTTGAAGAGAAAAATGTCGACACTGCAATTTTTTTGAACATTCATATTCCTTTTCTTTGCTTCCTGTAAAAGAACAGACGTGATAAAATTTGTTAATGCTTTGATTTGGAATTGAATGTGTAATGTTTCCACTACATTTTAAATATGGAACTAAAAGCTATTAAAAAATATTTGCACTTTATTCACTTTTTTTAACGCACTGCTATTTATTTGAACACCACTGTATGTGTGTGTGTGTGTGTGTGTGTGTGTGTGTGTGTGTGTGTGTGTGTGTGTGTGTGTGTGTGTGTGTGTGTTGAAAAGATGTGCTTCAGTCCTTAAATCTGTGATACACTAATTTGTTTTAAAGACCTTTGTGTGAGAAAAATAAAAATGACGCATGTCGTGCTAGAAAAAAGCTTTTCCAAAAAAATACCTCTTAAAAGGCACTCTCAGCATTCTTAAACATTAAAGAATCATAACTCACCTCTTTGTTTTCACCATAAAGAAGGAGAAATGAGCCTTACTAAACTCATTTACTCGGTTTGAATCTGTCTTTTTATGCCTTTATATAGGTTAGAAAGGGACTGGGGATTAGAGTAACGCAGAAAAGGGCAGCCCATCGCATGTACACGCATGTGCACTCATCTCTCAAGGTTCTAAAAATATTATCACACCGGTTTCTGTACGCTCATACATCATATCTTTCTGCAATCTGATAAGCAATTGCAATAACCCCCTTTTATGAGAATGTATTGCAGTATGCATTTCAAACAAAGTTTTTAAGCATTCAAAATAAAAGTAGCTGCATGCTTTGACAAGAAAACAACTACAGCGCATGCACATTTAGGCCTATGTGCTGTTCCACTGTGCGTACACAGAACATTATAGAGTGTAAATTCGAATCAAACAGTTTATATGCGTGAAATACGGACTATATGCACATTATAGGAGTTTAAAATATCTGGACTGTGTCAGTGCCATACTGTGGCCAGCAGCCCTGCTGGGAGAGAAGGATTTCAGGCAGTGGGACAATTGTGCACCAGAGGTCCACCAATGCTGAACTTCAAATGGAAGCGGGTGCTGGTTGCCTGATAAGCAGGGTGTGAAATTAACACCAGCCACCAGCCTAATGCTGCTAAAAATTTAGATTGTGGCTGATAAGATTCTTACTCTAGCAGCCACTTTGGCAGGTAACCAACCAGGTTGTGTTGTATTGTAAAAGGTAATGTGGCTGGTAAAATGTTGAAAATGGCTGGTGATTTTTTTTAAATCCACAAGCTGCTCTTGCCAGTGGGTGAAAAAGTTAATTTCATACCCTGCTGATGAGACCAAAATGTATTTTTTTTGTCCAGGCGGGTGAATACTTTTGTAAATGTCTTATTTATCAGTCTTTCATTTAAAAAAATAAAAGTTTGTGGAATAATAGTTATTTTTTTGCAAGATAAATGTGTTGAATGTATACTGTTGGTGAAAAAGTTAAATGGGGTGAAACCATTCTTAAGGCACTTCATCTATCTTGATGTTTTTCATAAAGTCAAATTATGCACTGCTCAGTATAGCCCACAATGCTAGTAGCATTCATACACTGTATGTAGTTAAGGCATACCATTGAAGTAATAGACAACAATGAACCAGGAATGCGGATGAGCACAAGTACTTGCTGATTCATTTAAATTACTGGTGTTTACTGTTCAATTGAAGTATGTTGTGCAATAGTCAACTTTTCATTAAACTCATACAACAAAAGTAATGTTGAAGAGGCTCAAGCCGCACATCTAAATTCTGCTTCAGTTTGTGAGGTAGGCCTGCGTTACAAACTTTAAAATATTTTCCCTAGTTGTTTTTTTTTTTCTGGCTTTGTTGTTGAGAGAGGTTGTTTTTGTTTTTTTCACAGTTGCGTGTGAGGCTAAGCCTATGGGTCTGACTATGATCATTAAAGTCTCTTTACCAAGGCTTGGGGACCGTCTGACATTTCCCGCCGTCCGCTGGAGCCCTGTCAGGGATTTGAATATTCATGAGTAGGCGTGTTTAGTCGTATGATTCTCGCTTTGGGTCTGGGATTCTCCCCTTCATCATAACACCACCAAGCAGTTCTACGGGCTGCCAAAGACTCCCATGGCAGAAACTATAATAATAGTGAAAAATTCTAAAAATGACAATAGGTGCCGATGCACGGTTGGTGCTTGACCCCTAATAAGAAGCAGGAACAGGGCATGTGACTTAACATTATTTCAACTTGCATTACCATCTAAATCCATGTGGGGTCACTGTAGGCATTGGATTGTTGCAAGCACCTGACTAATTTATACAATGAATGATCAGTTATGGATACATTTGAAATCACTTAACAAAATTGTAATTTAGTTTTTTGACCCTCATAAGATCAGTTATTTGACATATGCTACACTGGGTTAGAGGAAGGAATGTAACATGAGTAGAATGTCAAACACAAACAAATCTTTCAAAAACCAAATCTTAACAAGCATTTTAATCTTATATTTGGTTATATTTATTTCCTAAACAAGACAAACTATCTGCCAGCGGGGTGAGAGTTTTACTCATTTTAAGATTAGCCAGTGGGGTAAAATAATTTCACTTTTCAAGCAAAAAGTTAATCTTAAAACTTAAAACAAGCTAATGTTTTCCACTATTGAGAAAAAAAAAGATTTTAAGTCTCATTGCAAGACTGCAACACTTAAGACACATATTTTGCAGTGCACTTGCAAAAGTTCACCATCCTAATTTACTTGGATTTTTAAATAGGCATATAAGAAATGGTAGGTTTATTCCCTGAAAAAAACTTTGACAGGATTAGGCCAACATGCGACAGGCTACTGACTCACATGAAAAGATTGCAGACAAATAAACAGACGGCACAGACAATCATGGTTTACACATTTTATTTGTTCTGCAAGGAAAACCAATTGCAACCAATTATGACTTAAAAATTCTTCTTGTGGCTTCATGCAGTTTCTGCTGAGTATCAGATAACATCAAACAATAGGCCACCAGAACATAATGTTGAGTATAGCTTTTTATCTTTTCAAACGCCAGGTTCCGGATGTTCTGGTTTTGTATATCGGCATAATCTGCGTTGTTTGCATTCCTTTATGTGCTAAAAGTGTTCTTTTGAGACCGGTTTTGGCCAGTATTATTTATAGGTCAGTAGATGAGTTGGCTCGAACCATTGCTTCTAGTGAGCCCCATCTACACAAGATCATGATTCGTCTGAAGAAGTAACAGACAATTGGTTCAGCAATGTACATCCATGGAATTTGGGAGGGCTTATCTAACAGCAGAGTGCTAACCTGCTCAGACTCGTAGTTTCATAGGGTTATGAACCTGACAAGTGGATTTAGGGTTAGGGTTCGTTTAGGAAAGCGGGTGAAACACTCAACTCTTCTGGCTTTTTTCTTTGAGATGGAAAATTTTGAAAGATCCCAGAAAGTTTCAGAGGAGCTGATATGACCTCTGTACTACTATGGGACTTATCAATAAGTGTTATGGTCCTGTGTTAATTGTGTATTATTTTCTGTTACTTTATTATTTTTCATATTCATTCCCATAGCCCTGGTTTCTGTACTATTTACATTTCCCTCAGATCCCCTCTGTCTGTGTGCTGTGTTCCGAGTTGTCACTCCCCTGTATCGTGCCGGCACTATTCGGGTGATTTCGGAAGTATTCGGGATTTCTGCCTTCCTTCGTGTCTCGTATTCTTTCTTCAGTCTTTTTGTATTAAACTGTAGATAATATTAACAATTACTTATTGCACTTGTGGTTATCTAGTTTAGATTACACTTACTAAATCTACTAATGTATATGTGTTACTAAACTAACCCCCCATTTGAGTTATTTACTCATTGATACTAACATATCTTCTACGCTTTAACATTCCATTCTCGTGTGCTTTACCTGACTCCTGCTGCCTTCGCATATTGACTGCACCTGTCTCTAGTCTGTAACTCCGCCTACCAATCTGAGCACGACTCTGCGTCTGATCCAGGCTATGTTGTCTTCAATGTGTTTTCGTGAATCCGGTCCACGTCTTTGTTACTTCCCCATTATTGTATCATCTATTCCCATTGTTATCACCTTTGTCTTGTTTGTAACCCCGCCCTCTCTCACACCTGTACCTCTTTGTCTTATCCTTCCCCATTGTTTATATACCCTCAGTGTGCAGTCATTCGTTGTCAGAACGTTGATCAATTTCATTGTGCCGATTATTTCTAAGCCTTTGTTATTTGAGATTCCTGAGACATCCTTTCGTACGACTTCGAGCCTGCCTTTTCCTTCTGTTTTGTTTGCTGTGTTTTTCTGGTTTTTTGACTCTTGCTATGTTTTTTGACTACTCTTGGATTTTGAATTTGTTCTGTCTATCTCTGATTACCTGGCTTCTGAACTCGGACTGAATAAACAACGTTTTTTGCCTGCTACCTGTGGTTTGCGCTTGGGTCTTTATCAGAACTTAACAATAAGGTGCTTGTGCATTTACAAGCAGTTGTGTTGGTGTCACATTTGAAGAAGGACATTTATTAATGTGTTTAAGCATTAAAAATGAGATATGTTTTTCCATCATTCAATTATGTACATTAGTTGCACAGTTTAATGGTAAAAATTTTGGGGATATTCCAGTTTGATTTACATTAACAAGGTATTTTTATTTCTGTTGTACAAAAAAATGAATGATTAACAAATGACATACCTTCCTCTGATGAATTAATATAAAGTGACAAGTAACTCAGTGACACAAATATTCATACACTTTGAATTAATAAAGACAGAATTGAGCATTTTGTGTTTGTGGTTTACATTCCAGTATGTCTGTGGTTGACACATACTTTTGAGTTCTTTTATTGCCATTTTGTCATCTACAGTGTATCTGTTTGGGAACTATTCAGGGAAAGCACTGTGGCTTCAGGTAGAGTGTACAACCACTCCATTTTTTTTTCAAGGCCCCACAAGTGGATAAATGCACTTTTCCCAGACTTTCAGAGCAGGTGAAAATAAACAGAAGGTAAAACAAGGAACAGAATGAACCCAAGCCAGTACATTATCATAGTAATTACTTGTGTTAATGTTTGCGTTAAGAGGAAGGGACGTGTGGTTAGAGTGCATCACAATAAATTACAATGTGCAGGAGACCCTTGTTTTGGCCAAAGATTTCTCATCCTGCTTGAAAATATCCACACCAACTATCTGCACCAGCAGTGAAAGTAAACAAATGTCAAAACGAAGTGCGTTACCCCTGCTGTCTGACCTAAAGCGTTGGGTTTACACTTGGGCAAGTGATACACTTAAAAGGGGTCACATGTTTGCGGTGGAAAGTTACCTTTACATTGCACAGCAGGTACATCTTGAAATACTTCCGGAAGGATTGGTCCCTGAGGCCGTACAAGATGGGACTGAGAAATCTTGGCAAAATGTGAATCATGAGATAGCTGGCGAATCGCAGCTGCGGGAAATGTGCGGGAAAAGTATACTTGAACACGGTTTCTAAAGGCGGACCTACGTAAGTGAACATGCACATAAGGAGCTGTGCGCCGTGAAGGAGGATGGTGTTGCGCGCCTTCTTGGCGTCCGCGTTCACAGCCTTGGCGGCGAACAGGATCTTAAAGTAAGTGAAGACCAGGATGAACCAGACGAAGGACAGGTAGGTGATGTAGGAGATGGTCTTCTTCTTCTTCATGAAATCTTGGCGGAACAACGGGTCCCGGTGGCAGAAGATGGCGGAATGGAAGAACTCATTGGGCTCTGTCACCAGGAGCACAAACAAGTCAGGCAGGATGGCGGCCACCCCCAAGGCCCAGATGATGGCGATGAGGATGTAGGTCCTGTTGACGGTGCAGAGCTGGGCGTGGCGCAGCGGGTTGCACACGGCGATGTAGCGCTCGATGGCCATTCCCGCCAGGTTCAGCGGCGTGTTTTGCGTGGTGGAGATGGCGATCATCAGGAGGAAGCAGCAGAAAGAGACGTTGATTTTGAACCAGATGTAGGTAATCAAATTCAGCAAGGCAGCGATGGTCAACTGGATCATGTCATTGAAGACCAGGTGGATGAAGAGGATGTAACGTGGGTTCTCCCTGAACATCTTGTGCCTGAAGAAGGTGTGGACCAAGGTGCCGTTGATGTAGTTGATGGAGATGCAGAGCATCAGCACAATCGCGTTCCTGGTCACAACAACCTCAAATGTGGGCCTCGCTGTGGAGTAGGACATGTTCTTTTGCATGCCGATGTCTGCTGAGAAGTTCATGGTTTGACCTGCAGAATCTTGTGAAACAACAGACAGCAACTCCAAGTGTACAAATGTAGTCACTTTAACATTTCTTTTTTTATCTGTAAAAAACCCACTATTGGTCTTCAGACAGTTATCTATCAGGATTTTTTGCTGTTTGTGTGTGTGTTGAAAAGGTGTGCTTCAGTGCTTAAATCTGTGATACACTAATTTGTTTTAAAGAGAAAAATGAACATGACTCATGTAGTGCTAGAAAAAAGCTGTTCCAAATAAAGATCGCTCTTAAAAGGCGCTCTCAGTATTCTTAAACATTGAAGAATCATAACTCACCTCTTTGTTTTCACCATAAAGAAGGATAAATGAGCCTTACTAAACTCATTTACACGGTTTGAATCTGTCTTTATACCTTTATATAGGTTAGAAAGAGACTGGGGATTAGACTTAGACTTAGAAAAGGGCAGCCCACCGCATGCACACGCATGCGCACTCATCTCTCAAGGTTCTAAAAATATCACACCGGTTTCTGTACGCTCATACGTCATATCTTTCTGCAATCTGATAAGCAATTGCAATAACCCCCTTTTTTGAAAATGTATTGCAGTATGCATTTCAAACAAGGTTTTTAAGAATTCAAAATAGCTGCTATGCTTTGACAAGAAAACAAGTACAGCGCATGCACATTTAGGCCTATGTACTGTTCCACTGTGCGTACACAGAACACTATAGAGTGTAAATTCACAAAATGTGGTGTACAGGGCCCTCTGTTCATGATGAACAAATTTGCCTCGGGATCCGTAAAGTCAGCCGTATTGGATTTTTTGCTAATTGGCATTTTTTGTAAAACTCTTAAAATGCTACTCCTCCTACAATATTTGACCAATTGAGATGAAACTTGGTAGACACTCTCCGTAGACCATGCCTCATAAAGGTTTTATTCAGAATTTTGATATTTTCAAAGATGGCCGAATGACAAGCCAATGAATTTTCACTGAGCGTGGCTTATCACAAAAATGCTAATAATTCCAAAACAATTTGACAGATAGTTATGAAACTTGGTAGGTCTGTTAAGAGTAACATCAAGACTTGACCTCTACAGTTCTAACCCAATCGAGCCACGTGGTTGCGCTATAGAGTTCCGAATATAAACAAATATTAAAAAATTCACTAAAAATCACTGTTCCTTTGCAGAGATGTAAAACTTGCTACGGTGACAAAGACCCAGATTTGGATCATAGATCTTTACTAATTTGGTGGGCGCCATCTTGAAATTGCCGACATTTTGGCTTAAATGTACTCATTTATTACTTCTTTGTGTTTTTCCTTAACCGCTTGGCTGATTCTCATGAAACTTGGGATATAGTTAGAAGTTGTCATCTCACAAGCCCTCACCAACTTTAGTGGCGATAGGCCAGTTGGTGGCGCTGTAGTGCACGTGAAAATATTGTGACATTGACACGCCCACTGATGACGTCCCGTTTGACCTAGAGTCACAAAATGTGGTGTACAGGTCCCTCTGTTCATGATGAACAAATTTGCCTCAAGGATCCATAAAGTCAGCCGTATTGGATTTTCCGCTAATTAGCATTTTTTGTAAAAAATGCTACTCCTCCTACAAAATTTGACCAATTTATATGAAACGAGGTACACGCACCCCTTAGACCATGCTTCATAAAGGTTTTATACAGAATTTTGATATTTTAAAAGATGGCCGAATGACGAGCCAATGAATTTTCAATGGGCGTGACTTATCACAAAAATGCTAATAATTCCAAAATCATTTGGCAGAAAGTTATGAAACTTGGGTGGTATTTTAAGAGTGAGATCTGGACCTGAGCTCTCCAGTTTCAACCCAATAGAGCCACGTGGTGGCGCTATAAAGATCCAAATATAAGAAAATATTTAAAAATTCACTAAAAATCATTGACACTCCCACTGCCGACGCCCCGTTTGATCTACAGTCACAAGATTTGGTGTACACGTCCCGTTACTCATGCCCAACAAATTTGCCTCTAGACACCATGAAGTCTGCCATCTTCGATTTTCTGCTAATTAGCATTTTTTGTAAAACACTTAAAATGCTACTCCTTCTACAGAATTAGACCAATTTGCACCAAACCTGTTTGTGGGACTCAAGCCGCATCCCTACATACATGCATTTCTTTACTAAAGGCTATGTCAAAAATTGGCCGAATGAGAAGCCAATGAATTTTGCATTGGGCGTGGCTTATCACATAAATGCTAGTACTTCTAAAACCGTTTGATATAAAGTTCTGAAACTTGGTGGGTAGATTGAGAGTTAGATCAAGACTTGAGCCCTGCAGTTTTAACCTAATCAATCCGTGTGGTGGCGCTATAGAAATACAAATGTTGGGATGGCAGGTATACCATCCGCCAAGTACACTATCTATGCTTAACAGGCCGTCTACCGACCATACCAACTGTGAAAGTTCCTGTAGCTTAGTGGTTAAGGCATTGGACTGCCGTGTAGTAGGTTGGTGGTTCGATACCCACCTGTTCCCAACATTTTTTTTGAGGCACACAATGTGCACGTCATGCTCAGAATGTTCTTTTAACATAAAACAAGTTATTTTTATTGCAAAGGCTAAGAAATTTCACAATATTACCAGTTAACTGTTTGAATTATGAAGTCCGTAAGCTAAAACAATATGATACCGCAACAGAAAAGTCTTATTTGGCCTCCACATTTCTGTTAACCTGCTTTGGCCTAGTGGATACAAGCTTGGCTTTCTATGTATGGGGTCAGTGGTTCAATTCGAGCTTGGTAGCAATGGCTAAGTTAATGTTTGGCAAAACTATTGTGTAAATGCTATGCTTCTTTTAATGTTGTTTTCACATTTAGAAACACCTTTTTATTGCAAAAGTTAAGAAATTTAACAGGATTAACTGTTCACTGTTTCACTTGTACTTAAAAGACATAATACGCAAGCCCTTACTGGATCGGGTTAAGATACCATCAACAATGGCAAAAGCCCTGATTAGAAACAAATATTTATATTTTGGGTCAACCCTGTCTAGAGTTGTCTATCATTTTGCAGTTTCTGTGTTTGACAAATGCTGCTCATGCCGCTCGGTCCCCGGGAATCCCTGCTTGCAGCTATATTTTTAAAATGTATTTTTTTTGTCCAGGAGGGTGAATACTTTTGTAAATGTTTTATTCATCAGTCTTGCACTTAAAAAAAAAAAATGTCGTTGGATAATTTTTTTTTTTTTGCAAGAAAAATGTGTTGTATAGTGTTGGTGAAAAAGTTAAACAGGGTCAAACCATTCTTAAGTCACTTCATCTGTCTTGATGTTTTTCATATAATCAAATTATGCACTGCTCAGTATAGCCCACAATGCTAGTAGCATTCATACACTGTATGTAGTTAAGGCATACAATTGAAGTAATAGACAACAATGAACCAGGAATGCGGATGAGCACAAGTACTTGCTGATTCGTTTAAATTACTGGTGTTTACTGTTCAATTGAAGTATGTTGTGCAATAGTCAACTTTCTTTTCAACTCATACAACAAAAGAAATGTTGAAGAGGCTCAAGCCACACGTCTAAATTCTGCTTACATTTACATTACATTTTAGACATTTGGCAGACGCTCTTATCCAGAGCGACGTACATTAGTGCATTTTCCAACCTGAAACAAGTGCGTTAAAAACAACCCTAAAAGGTAAATACGAATTCAAACACCGGGCGCAGTCAGTATGATTATATATATTATTATTTTATTTTTTTAAATTTTTTTTTGGGGGGGGTGGGGGACCACACGATATCAATCATTGTGTGCACAACAGTAAGCCAATAAGTAACCTTACAAGTATTAAACTAGAAGCTACAACCACTTAAACAAGCATTTATAGAACACAATCAAGGGAGGTCACAAGGAGGTAGGGAGGGGTGGAGAGAGGTGCAGCTTAAAGAGGTGAGTCTTCAATCTGCGCTTGAAGGCGGTCAGACTTTCTGTTGTTCTGACCTCCACGGGGAGCTCATTCCACCACCGTGGGGCCAGGACAGACAGACGTCGAGACCGGGTGCTAGTATGAAGTGGGGGGGGTACCAGTCGTCCTGAGGAGGCTGAACGCAGGGATCTGGTAGGTGTGTAGGGTCTGATGAGCTTTTGGAGGTATGGAGGGGCTGATCCTCGGACTGCCTGGAAGGCGAGCACCAATGTTTTGAATTTGATGCGAGCCATCACAGGTAGCCAGTGGAGGTCAATGAGCAGGGGGGTGACATGGGAGTGTCGGGGGAGGTTGAAGACCAGGCGCGCTGCTGCGTTCTGGATAAGCTGAAGGGGTCTGATGGCCGATGCTGGCAGGCCAGCCAGGAGAGAGTTGCAGTAGTCTAGGCGGGACAGCACCATTGCTTGGACCAGGAGCTGGGTTGAGTGGGTGGTGAGGAAAGGGCGGATTCTCCTGATGTTGTACAGGAAGAACCTGCACGCCCGGGTTACCACTGCGATGTTCTCGGAGAGGGACATTCTGTTGTCCATCACCACTCCGAGGTTCCTGGCACAGGGCGTTGGGGTCAGTGGAGTGTCCCCTAGGGAAATGGAGAGATTGAGAGGGGGAGAGGTTAGAGCAGGAATGTAAATGAGCTCAGTCTTGCCTGGATTGAGCTTCAGATGGTGGTTGTCCATCCAGCTCTGGATGTCTCTCAGGCAAGCGGAGATGCGGGCTGAAGCCTGAGTGTTAGAGGGTGAGAAGGAGAGAAAGAGTTGAGTATCGTCAGCATAGCAGTGGTAAGAAAGACCGTGAGCAGTGATAACAGGGCCAAGGGATTTGGTGTAGGTGGAGAAAAGGAGGGGGCCAAGGACTGAGCCCTGGGGCACTCCTGTGGTAAGGGGACGGGGTGCCGATACTTTACCAGCCCAGGCAACCTGGGAGGAGCGCTCCGAGAGGTAGGACTCAATCCAGGCCAGGGCCGAGCCGCCGATCCCCGCTGCAGACAGGGACGACAGGAGGATGGAGTGATCTACGGTGTCGAAGGCGGCAGAGAGGTCTAGGAGTATTAGCACAGAGGAGAGGGAGGCTGTCCGAGCTGCGTGAAGCATCTCGCTGACGGAGAGGAGTGCGGTCTCCGTTGAGTGGCCAGGTCTGAAGCCGGACTGGTGGGGGTCTAGTAGGTTGTTCTGGGTAAGGAAAGAAGACAGTTGGTTAGAAACAGCACGTTCAATAGTTTTGAAAAGAAAAGGAAGAAGAGATACCGGTCTGTAGTTTTGGATGTTGGAGGCGTCCAGCGTGGGTTTTTTCAGGATCGGGGTGATGTGGGCTCTCTTGAAGGATGAGGGGAATCAGCCAGAGGTCAGGGAGGAGTTCACCAGAGAGGTCACAAACGGGAGGATATCTGGGGTGATTGCCTGGAGAAGAGATGAAGGGATAGGGTCGAGGGCACAGGTAGTGGGGCGATGGGAGAGTAAGAGGTGGGATACATCGGTATCAGACAGGGGAGAAAAGGTGGAGAAGCAGGGGGACACAGAAGGGGTAGAGAGAGGGGGAGAGTGGAAAACAGTGTCCGTGAGGGGAGGGGGAGTGGGGGAACAGGGGGGGGGCATAGAGAGAGGGGCTGAGGGGCTGAAGGAACTGCGGATGTCTGCGATCTTCTCATCAAAGAAATCTGCGAAGTCGTCTGCAGTGAACGAGGATTGAGGAGCAGGAGGGATTTTGCTGAGGAGGGAGGAGAAGATGGAGAACAATTGACGGGGGTTAGAACTGTATTTGTGAATTTTAGTGTGATAGTAAGTTACCTTAGCAGCGGTGACTGCTGTAGAGAACGCTGCTAGGAGAGACTGGTAGGAGGAGAGGTCTGATACGTCTCTGGATTTCCTCCACATCCTCTCTGCTGCGCGAAGACCGGCCCTGGAGGTGCGCAGGGCATCGGACATCCACGGGCAGGGAGGAGATGACCGTGTGGGCCTAGAGACAAGAGGGCAGAGAGAGTTAAGTGATGTGGAGAGAGCTGTGAGCAGGGTGTCAGATGCAGAGTCGATGGGGAGTTGAGAGAAGGATTTGAGAGGGGGGAGGGAAGCAGTGACACAGGGAGCAAGAGAGGAGGGTGAGAGGGAGCAGAGGTTACGGCGGACAGAGACAGTGGGGGTGGGGGGAGGGGGGGGGGTGGTGTGGAACAAGAGGAAGAGAGAAAGAAATGAAGTGGTGATCAGAGGTATGGAGAGGGTTTCAGTTTGTGAGGTAGGCCTGCGTTACTAACTTTAAAATATTTTCCCTAGTTGTTGTTTTTTTTTCTGGCTTTGTTGTTGAGAGAGGTTGTTTTAGTTTTTTTCACAGTTGTGTGTGAGGCTAAGCCTATGGGTCTGACTACAATCATTAACGTCTCTTTACCAAGGCTTAGGGACCGTCTGACATTTCCCGCCGCCCGCTGAGCCCTGTCAGGGATTTGAATATTCATGAGTAGGCGTGTTTAGTCGTATGATTCTTGTTTTGGGTCTGGGATTCTCCCCTTCATCATAACACCACCAAGCAGTTCTATGGGCTGCCAAAGACTCCCATGGCAGAAACTATAATAATAGTGAAAAATTTTAACAATTACAATAGGTGCCGATGCACGGTTGGTGCTTGGCCCCTAGTCAATGCTCAACTATGTGACTTCCTGAGCAAAAATCATGTTTTAAGTGAGTACCAATCAGGTTTCAGTGCTGGTCATAGCACGGTCACGGCTGCCTCTCTAGTGCTAAATGATATAATTTCAGCTCTTGACGATAAACTCCACTGTGCAGCCATTTTTATCGATCTTTCTAAGGCCTTTGATACAGTTGACCACTCCCTACTGCTTGACAGACTCGCCACCATTGGGCTAAGTCAGAATGCCTGTAATTGGTTCAAAGATTACTTAGCAGACAGACCCCAATGTATTCACATAGATGGGGTTAAATCCCAATTCTTAGAGGTCACTAAAGGAGTCCCCCAAGGATCGATCCTGGGGCCTGTCCTCTTTACAATTTATATCAATAGCATTGGCTCCGCTCTTAAAAGTAGCAAAATGCACATGTATGCAGATGACACAGCCATATACTCATGTGCTTCGTCAATGGGCAAAGTCATATCAGACCTTCAAGCCGACTTCAATGCTATTCAAAACTCACTTACAAGTCTGGAATTAATATTAAATGAAAGCAAGACAAAGTTTATGTTTATTTCAAACAGTCGTGAGCCTCTTTCTACTAACCTTGGCATCTGCTCTCTAGGTGGCTCCACAATTGAGCGTGTGCCTGCTTACAAATACCTTGGTATATGGATAGATGAAAATCTATCATTCAAAACTCATGTTGACTTCCTGATAAAAAAAAACTCAGACCCAAAATTGGATTTTTATATAGGAATAAATCATGTTTGTCTTACGAGAGAAGGAAGCAGATAGTTCAGGCCACATTGCTACCAGTTCTTGATTATGGTGATACTTTATTCATGCAAGCTTCTGCCAGTGCTTTAAAACCTCTTGATTCTATTTATCACAGTGCCTTTTGTTTTATCACAGGTGATAAATTCCGCACACATCACTGTATTCTTTATCAAAGAGTGGGTTGGTCATCCCTCACTACAAGGAGAGAGCAGCACTCCCTTCTGTTTATCTATAAAGCTATCCTACAGAAGCTACCTCCTTATCTTACATCATTACTTACCTTTAAAACTTCCAATTATCCCATCAGATCACAAAATTGCATAGTCTTAAATACACCTCAGGTAACCACCAAATTTGGTAAAACAGCTTTTAGATACTTTGCCCCTTGATCCTGGAACAGGCATCAAGACATCCTTAAACTTGAATTTCTCATTCCTATGGGTATCTTTAAGTCCCCAATCTTGGACCTAGGCATATTTGTTGATGTATGTAAATGTTAAATGTCCTTGTTTTGTATTTTATTATATATGTTTTTTAATGTAATACAGGGCACATCTGCGAATGAGCCCTTGGTCTCAGTGTGTCTCCCTGTTGAAGTAAAGGAAATATAAAGGAAATATAATAAGAAGCAGGAACAGCGCATGTGACTTAAAATGATTTCAACTTGCCTTGCCATCTAAATCCATGTGGGGCCAATGTAGGCATTGGATTGTTGCAAGCACCTGACTAATTTATACAATTAATGATCAGTTATGGATATATTTGGAATCACTTAACGAAAAATTGTAATTTGACCCTCATAAGATGAGTTATTTGACATATGCTACACCGTCTTTCAGATTCCACACTGCAAAAACCAAATCTTAACAAGCATTTCAATCTTATATTTAGACTTTTTTACTTTTTTGCTAAATAAGACAAACTATCTGCCAGCAGGGTGAGAATTTTACTCATTTCAAGATTTTCCAGTGGGGTAAGATAATTTCACTTGTCAAGCAAAAAGTTAATCTTAAAACTTAAAACAAGCTAATATTTTCCACTCTTGAAAAAAAAAAAAGATTGTAAGTCTCATTAACAGACTAAAACACTTAAGACAGACATATTTTGCAGTGCACTTGTAAAAGTTGACCATCCTAAATTACTTTTTAAATAGGCATATAAGAAATGGTAGGTTTATTCCCTGAAAACAACTTTGACAGGATTAGGCCTACATGCGACAGGCTACTGACTCACATGAAAAGATTGCAGACAAATAAACAGATGGCACAGACAATCATGGTTTACACATTTTATTTGTTCTGCAAGGAAAACCAATTACAACCAATTATGACTTAAAAATTCTTCTTGTGGCTTCATGCAGGTTCTGCTGAGTATCAGATAACATCAAACAATAGGCCACCAGAACATAATGTTGAGTATAGCTTTTTATCTTTTCAAAGCTAAAAAGCTTTGAAAAGCTGCACCCATCCGGATGAGCTGCACCCATCCGATACACAGTGTCGGTATCGGTCTGAAACTGGCCAAAACACTGGATCGGGTATCGGAAAAAATACAAGTCATAATCCGATACAATCCATTGAGAAAATTAGCCTGAAACATCACATACCGTAAAACTTCCAATAATCGCCCGGGCGTTTATTTGCTCCAGCAACCAATGCACCAGGTGCCTATTGGAAACTAGTGGTTATTGGAGGCCGACGGTTATTTAAAGCTGCATTATGAACCCCCCTGACGGTGCATCTGTAGTTGTTTATTTTTCAAATAGCGTGGCACGTATGCTTATATCTGCCATTAGTTTCCTGCAATTTTATTTGTTTTACCCGGTTTTGGGGTGAACCCCAATGGCTCGAACCATTGCTTCTAGTGAGCCCCATCTACACAAGATCATGATTCGTCTGAAGAAGTAACAGACAATTGATTTAGCAATGTACATCCATGAAATTTGGCAGGACTTCTCTAACAGCAGAGTGCTAACCTGCTCAGACTCGTAGTTTCATAGGGTTATGAACCTGACAAGTGGATTTAGGGTTAGGGTTCGTTTAGGAAAGCGGGTGAAACACTCAACTCTTCTGGCTTTTTTCTTCAAGATGGAAAATTCTGAAAGATCCCAGAAAGTTGCTGAGGAGCTGATATGACCTCTGTACTACTATGGGACTTATCAATAAGGTGCTTGTGCATTTACATGCAGTTGTGTTGGTGTCACATTTGAAGAAGGACATTTAATATGAAGTGACAAGTAACTCAGTGACACAAATATTCATACACTTTAAATTAATAAAGACAGAATTGAGTATTTTGTGTTTGTGGTTTACATTCCAGTATGTCTGTGGTTGGCACATGCGTTCTTTTATTGCCATTTTGTCACATCTACAGCATATCTGTTTGGGGACTATTCAGGGAAAGCACTGTGGCTTAAGGTGGAGTGTATAACCACTCCATATTTTTCTTTCAAGGCCCCACAAGTGGATAAATGCACTTTTCCCAGGCTTTCAGAGAAGGTGAAATCAACGCAAGATAAAACAAGGAACAGAATGAACCCAAGCCAGTACATTATCATAGTCATTACTTTAGTGTTAATGTTTGCGTTAAGAGGAAGGGACGTGCGCTTAGAGTACATAACAATAAATTACAATGTGCAGGAGACCCTTGTTTTGGCCAAAATGTCTCATCCTGCTTGAAAATATCCACACCTACTATCTGCACCAGCAGTGAAAGTAAACAAATGTCAAAACGAGGTGTGTTACCCCTGTTGTCTGACCTAAAGCGATGGGTTTACTCTTGGACAAGTGATACACTTAAAAGGGGTCACATGTTTGCAGTGGCAAGTTACCTTTACATTGCACAGCAGGTACATCTTGAAATACTTCCGGAAGGATTGGTCCCTGAGGCCGTACAAGATGGGACTGAGAAATCTTGGCAAAATGTAAATTATGAGATAGTTGGCGAATCGCACCTCCCGCAAATGCGAGGGAAAAATATACACAAATACGGTTTCTAAAGGCGGACCTACGTAAGTGAGCATGCACATAATGAGCTGTGCGCCGTGAAGGAGGATGGTGTTGCGCGCCTTCTTGGCGTCCGCGTTCACAGCCTTGGCGGCGAACAGGATCTTAAAGTAAGTGAAGACCAGGATGAGCCAGATGCAGGACAGGTAGGTGATGTTGGAGACGTTCTTCTTCTTCTTCATGAAATCTTGGCGGAACAATGGGTCCTGGTTGCAGTAGATGACGGAATGAAAGAACTCATTGGGCTCTGTCACCAGGAGCACAAACAGATCAGGCAGGATGGCGGCCGCCCCCAAGGCCCAGATGATGGCGATGAGGATGTAGGTCCTGTTGACGGTGCAGAGCTGGGCGTGGCGCAGCGGGTTGCATATGGCGATGTAACGCTCGATGGCCATTCCCGCCAGGTTCAGCGGCGTGTTGAGCGTGGTGGAGATGGCGATCATCAGGAGGAAGCAGCAGAAAGAGACGTTGATTTTGAACCAGACATAGGCAATCAAATGCAGTAAGGCAGCGATGGTCAACTGGATCATGTCGTTGAGGACCAGGTGGATGAAGAGGATGTACCGTGGGTTCTCCCTGAAGATCTCGTGCATGAAGAAGGTGTGGACCAAGGTGCCGTTGATGTAGTTGATGGCGATGCAGAGCATCAGCACTATCGCGTTCCTGGTCACAACGACCTCAAATGTGGGCCTCGCTGTGGAGTAGGACATGTTCTTTTGCGTGCCGATGTCTGCTGAGAAATTCATGGTTTGACCTCCAGAATCCTTTGAAAAAACAGACAACAACTCCAAGTGTACAAGGCAAGCCTTACTAAACTAATTTACACGGTTTGAATCTGTCTTTTTATGCCTTTATATAGGTCAGAAAGAGACTGGGGATTAGACTAACGCAGAAAAGGACAGCCCACCTCATGTACACGCATGCTCACTCATCTCTCAAGGTTCTAAAAATATTATCACACCGGTTTCTGTACTCTCATACGTCGTATCTTTCTGCAATCTCATAAGCAATTGTAACAACCTCCTTTTTGAAAATGTATTGCAGTATGCATTTCCACCAAAGTTTTTAAATATTCAAAATAAAGGTCGCTGCATGCTTTGACAAGAAAACAACTACAGCGCATGCACATTTAGGCCTATGTGCTTTTTCCAGTGTGCGTACACAGAACACTATAGAGCATAAATTCAAATCAAACAGTTTATATGCGTGAAATAGGGACCATATGCACTTTATAGGAGTTTAAAGTATGTGGACTGTGTCAGAGCCAAACTGTGGCCAGCAGCCCTGCTGGAAGGGAAGGATTTCAGGCAGTCGGACAATTGTGCACCAGAGGTCGACCAATGCTAAACTTCAATTTGAAGCGGGTGCTGCTTGCCTGATAAGCAGGGTGCAAAATTAACACCGGCCACCAGCCAAATGCTGGTAAAATTTAGATTGTGGCTGGTAAAAATGTTTTACTCTAGCAGCCACTTTGGCAGGTAACCAACCAGGCTGTGTTATATTGTAAAAAGTAATGTGGCTGGTAAAATGTTGAAAATGGCTGGTGATTTTTTTAGAATCCACAAGCCGCTCTGGCCAGTGGGTGAAAAAGTTAATTTCATACCCTGCTGATGAGACCAATTGTATATTTTTTTTGTCCAGGTGGATGAATACTTCTCATTCATCAGTCTTTCATTTAAAAGAAAATGTCGTTGGATAATTATTAAGATAAATATGTTGAATGTATACTGTTGGTGAAAAAGTTAAACGGGGTGAAACCATTCTTAAGGGACTGCATCTATCTTGATGTTTTTCATATAATCAAATTATGCACCGCTCAGTACTGCCCACAATGCTAGCAGCATTCATACACTGTATGTACACTGCCTGGCCAAAAAAAGAGTCGCCGTTGTACCCTTCATGCATAGTGCCCACTGTACAAGCCTCTGGAGGCATTGTTATGATCTGGGGTTGCTTCAATTGGTCAGGTCTAGGCTCAGCAACGTTATGCAGCAATAAAATTAAGTCAGCTGAGTACCTGAATGACCAGGTTATCCCATCAATGGGCATATTCCAGGATGACAATGCCAAGATTCATCAGGCTCAAATTGTGAAAGAGTGGTTCAGGGAGCATGTATTGGCCACCAGAGTCCTCACCTTAACCCCATTGAAAGTCTTTGGGATGTGCTGGAGAAGACTTTGTGGAGTGGTTCGACTCTCCGGTCGTCAATACAAGATCTCGTCCAAAAATGAATGCAACAACTGTCAAGTTGCAAACTGCCCAGACACACTAACAGGGTTCCTATTAATAGCCTAGCTTATATCATCACATTTGTCATCTGAAGACAATCTTTGACCAACAAACGGTAGTGTAGTTAAGGCATACAATTGAAGTCATCGATAACAATCAACCAGCAATGCGGATGAGCACAAGTACTTGCTGTTTAATTTAAATTACTGGTGTTTACTGTTCAATTGAAGTATGTTTTGCAATAGTCACCTTTTCATTCAACTCATACACCAAAAGAAATGTTGAAGAGGCTCAATCCACACGTCTAAATTCTACTTCAGTTTGTGAGGTAGACCTGCGTTACAAACTTTAAAATATTTTCCCTAGTTGTTTTTTTTCCGGCTTTGTTGTTGAGAGAGGTTGTTTTTGTTTTTTTCACAGTTGTGTGTGAGGCTAACCCTATGGGTCTGACTATGATCATTAAAGTCTCTTTACCAAGGCTTAGGGACCGTCTGACATTTCCCGCCGTCCACTGAGCCCTGTCAGGGATTTGAATATTCATGAGTAGGCGTGTTTAGTCGTATGATTCTCGCTTTGGCTCTGGGATTCTCCCCTTCTTCATAACACCACCAAGCAGTTCTATGGGCTGCCAAAGACTCCCATGGCAGAAACTATAATAATAGTGAAAAATTTTAACAATTACAATAGGTGCCGATGCACAGTTGGTGCTTGGCCCCTAGTCAATGCTCAACTATGTGACTTCCTGAGCAAAAATCATGTTTTAAGTGAGTACCAATCAGGTTTCAGTGCTGGTCATAGCACGGTCACGGCTGCCTCTCTAGTGCTAAATGATATAATTTCAGCTCTTGACGATAAACTCCACTGTGCAGCCATTTTTATCGATCTTTCTAAGGCCTTTGATACAGTTGACCACTCCCTACTGCTTGACAGACTCGCCACCATTGGGCTAAGTCAGAATGCCTGTAATTGGTTCAAAGACTACTTAGCAGACAGACCCCAATGTATTCACATAGATGGGGTTAAATCCCAATTCTTAGAGGTCACTAAAGGAGTCCCCCAAGGATCGATCCTGGGGCCTGTCCTCTTTACAATTTATATCAATAGCATTGGCTCCGCTCTTAGAAGTAGCAAAATACACATGTATGCAGATGACACAGCCATATACTCATGTGCTTCGTCAATGCGCAAAGTCATATCAGACCTTCAGGCCGACTTCAATGCTATTCAAAACTCACAAGTCTGGAATTAGTATTAAATGAAAGCAAGACAAAGTTTATGTTTTTTTCAAACAGTCGTGAGCCTCTTTCTACTAACCTTGGCATCTGCTCTCTAAGTGGCTCCACAATTGAGCGTGTGCCTGCTTACAAATACCTTGGTATATGGATAGATGAAAATCTATCATTCAAAACTCATGTTGACTTCCTGATAAAAAAACAACTCACACCCAAAATTGGATTTTTATATAGGAATAAATCATGTTTGTCTTACGAGAGAAGGAAGCAGATAGTTCAGGCCACATTGCTACCAGTTCTTGATTATGGTGATACTTTATTCATGCATGCTTCTGCCAGTGCTTTAAAACCTCTTGATTCTATTTATCACAGTGCCTTCTGTTTTATCACAGGTGATAAATTCCGCACACATCACTGTATTCTTTATCAAAGAGTGGGTTGGTCATCCCTCACTACAAGGAGAGAGCAGCACTCCCTTCTGTTTGTCTATAAAACTATCCTACAGAAGCTACCTCCTTATCTTACATCATTACTTACCTTTAAAACTTCCAATTATCCCATCAGATCACAAAATTGCATAGTCTTAAATACACCTCAGGTAACCACCAAATTTGGTAGAACAGTTTTTAGATACTTTGCCCCTTGGTCCTGGAACAGGCATGAAGACATCCTTAAACTTGAATTTCTCATTCCTATGGGTATCTTTAAGTCCCTAATCTTGGACCTAGGCATATTTGTTGATGTATGTAAATGTTAAATGTCCTTGTTTTGTATTTTATTATATATGTTTTTTAATGTAATACAGGGCACATCTGCGAATGAGCCCGTGGTGTCAGTGTGTCTCCCTGTTGAAGTAAAGGAAATATAAAGGAAATATAATAAGAAGCAGGAACAGGGCATGTGACTTAAAATGATTTCAACTTGCCTTGCCATCTAAATCCATGTGGGGTCACTGTAGGCATTGGATTGTTGCAAGCACCTGACTAATTCATACAATTAATGATCAGTTATGGATATATTTGGAATCACTTAACGAAGAATTGTAATTTGACCCTCAAAGATGAGTTATTTGACATATGCTACACCGTCTTTCACATTCCACACTGCAAAAACCAAATCTTAACAAGCATTTCAATCTTATATTTAGACCTTTTTACTTTTTTGCTAAATAAGACAAACTATCTGCCAACGGGGTGAGAGTTTTACTCATTTCAAGATTTGCCAGTGGGGTAAGATAATTTCACTTGTCAAGCAAAAAGTAAATCTTAAAACTTAAAACAAGCTAATATTTTCCACTCTTGAAAAAAAAAAGATTGTAAGTCTCATTAACAGACTAAAACACTTAAAACAGACATATTTTGCAGTGCACTTGTAAAAGTTGACCATCCTAAATTACTTTTTAAATAGGCATATAAGAAATGGTAGGTTTATTCCTTGAAAACAACTTTGACAGGATTAGGCCTACATGCGACAGGCTACTGACTCACATGAAAAGATTGCAGACAAATAAACAGATGGCACAGACAATCATGGTTTACACATTTTATTTGTTCTGCAAGGAAAACCAATTACAACCAATTATGACTTAAAAATTCTTCTTGTGGCTTCATGCAGTTTCTGCTGACTATCAGATAACATCAAACAATAGGCCACCAGAACATAATGTTGAGTATAGCTTTTTATCTTTTCAAAGGCCAGGTTCCGGATGTCCTGATTTTGTATATCGGCATAATCTGCGTTGTTTGCATTCGTTTATGTGCTAAAAGTGTGCTTTTGAGACCTGTTTTGCCATGCAATGGGAGTGAATGGAGAGAGAAAAAACTTAATTGTTTGTCTGCCAGTTGCTGACCACTGGAGAAAGTCATGAAGACGAGCTTTTATGACTAATATCGTGGCCAGGTAGCTATACAACATTGTGTTCTGACAAAGTTCAGTATTTAAGACAGACATTTTTTTGCAGGCCAGTGTAAGGAAGCTTGTATTAGGATGAAGGGTTACCATTGGTATTAATATTTAGAGGAAAGAGCATGAAAATAGTCCTAAAGGAAATGAACACAAAGCTACTCTCTCAGCATGAGTAAAAGGCTGAGCTGCACCCATCCGATACACAGTGTCGGTATCGGTCTGAAACTGGCCAAAACCACTGGATCGGGTATCGGAAAAAATACAAGTCATAATCCGATACAATCCATTGAGAAAATTAGCCTGAAACATCACATACCGTAAAACTTCCAATAATCGCCCGGGCGTTTATTTGCTCCAGCGACCAAATGCACCAGGTGCCTATTGGAAACTAGTGGTTATTGGAGGCCGACGGTTATTTAAAGCTGCATTATGAACCCCCCTGACGGTGCATCCGTAGTTGTTTATTTTTCAAATAGCGTGGCACGTATGCGTATATCTGCCATTAGTTTTCTGCAATTTTATTTGTTCTACCCGGTTTTGGCCAGTATTATTTATCGGTCAGTAGATGAGTTGGCTCGAACCCTAGCTTCTAGTGAGCCCCATCTACACAAGATCATGATTCGTCTGAAGAAGTAACAGACAATTGGTTTAGCAATGTACATCCATGGAATTTGGGAGGACTTATCTAACAGCAGAGTGCTAACCTGCTCAGACTCGTAGTTTCATAGGGTTATGAACCTGACAAGTGGATTTAGGGTTAGGGTTAGGAAAGTGGGTCAAACACTCAACTCTTGGCTTTTCTCTTCGAGATGGAAAATTCTGAAAGTTCCCAGAAAGTTGCTGAGGAGCTGATATGACCTCTGTACTTCTATGGGACTTATCAATAAGGTGCTTGTGCTTGTGCATTTACATGTGTTGTAGCATTAAAAATTAGATATCATTTTCCATCATTCAATTGTTGTATGTTGCACAGATTAATGGTAAAGTTTTGGGGATATTCCAGTTTGATTTACATTAACAAGGTATTTTTATTTCTGTAAAATACATTTTCTGACAAAGTTGTAAAAAAAAAAGGAATGATTAACAAATGACATACCACCCTGTGATTAATTAATATGAAGTGACAAGTTAGTCAGTCACACAAATATTCATACACTTTAAATTAATCAAGACAGAATTGAGCATTTTATTTTTGTGGTTTACATTCCAGTATGTCTGTGGTTGACTTTACTTTTGTCTTCTTTTATTGCTATTATATCGCATCTACGGTGTATCTGTTTGGGGAATATTCAGCGAAAGCACTGTGGCTTCAGGTAGAGTGTATAACCACTCCATTTTTTTTTTTCAAGACCCCACAAGTGGATAAATGCACTTTTCCCAGACTTTCGAAGCAGGCGAAATCAACACAAGGTAAAACAAGTAACAGAATGAACCCAAGCCAGTACATTATCATAGTAATTACTTTAGTGTTAATGTTTGCGTTAAGAGGAAGGGACGTGTGGTTAGAGTGCATCACAATAAATTACAGTGTGCAGGAGACCCTTGTTTTGGCCAAAGATTTCTCATCCTGCTTGAAAATATCCACACCAACTATCTGCACCAGCAGTGAAAGTAAACAAATGTCAAAACGAGTTGTGTTATCCCTGCTGTCTGACCTAAAGCGATGGGTTTACTCTTGGAGAAGTGATACACTTAAAAGGGGTCACATGTTTGCGGTGGCAAGTTACCTTTACATTGCACAGCAGGTACATCTTGAAATACTTCCGGAAGGATTGGTCCCTGAGGCCATACAAGATGGGACTGAGAAATCTTGGCAAAATGTGAATTATGAGATAGCTGGCGAATCGCAGCTGCGGGAAATGCGAGGGAAAAGTATACTTGAACACGGTATCTAAAGACGGACCTACGTAAGTGAGCATGGACATAATGAGCTGTGCGCCGTGAAGGAGGATGGTGTTGCGCGCCTTTTTGGCGTCCGCATTCACAGCCTTGGCGGCGAACAGGATCTTAAAGTAAGTGAAGACCAGGATGAACCAGACGAAGGACAGGTAGGTGATGTGGGAGATGATGCTCTTCTTCTTCATGAAATCTTGGCGGAACAACGGGTCCCGGTGGCAGAAGATGGCGGAATGGAAGAACTCATTGGGCTCTGTCACCAGGAGCACAAACAGGTCAGGCAGGATGGCGGCCGCCCCCAAGGCCCAGATGATGGCGATGAGGATGTAGGTCCTGTTGACAGTGCAGAGCTGGGCGTGGCGCAGCGGGTTGCACACGGCGATGTAACGCTCGATGGCCATTCCCGCCAGGTTCAGCGGCGTGTTTTGCGTGGTGGAGATGGCGAACATCAGGAGGAAACAGCAGAAAGAGACGTTGATTTTGAACCAGATGTAGGTAATCAAATTCAGCAAGGCAGCGATGGTCAACTGGATCATGTCGTTGAGGACCAGGTGGATGAAGAGGATGTAACGTGGGTTCTCCCTGAACATCTCGTGCCTGAAGAAGGTGTGGACCAAGGTGCCGTTGATGTAGTTGATGGAGATGCAGAGCATCAGCACAATTGCGTTCCTGGTCACAACAACCTCAAATGTGGGCCTCGCTGTGGAGTAGGACATGTTCTTTTGCATGCCGATGTCTGCTGAGAAGTTCCTGGTTTGAGCTCCAGAATCCTGTGAAACAACAGACAGCAACTCCAAGTGTACAAATGTAGTCACTTTAACATTTCTTTTTTCATCTGTAAAAAACCCACTATTGGTCTTCAGACAGTTATCTATCAGGATTTTTTGCTGTTTGTGTGTGTGTTGAAAAGGTGTGCTTCAGTGCTTAAATCTGTGATACACTAATTTGTTTTAAAGACCTTTGTGTGAGAAAAATGAACATGACTCATGTAGTGCTAGAAAAAAGCTGTTCCAAATAAAGATCGCTCTTAAAAGGCGCTCTCAGTATTCTTAAACATTGAAGAATCATAACTCACCTCTTTGTTTTCACCATAAAGAAGGAGAAATGAGCCTTACTAAACTCATTTACACGGTTTGAATCTGTCTTTATACCTTTATATAGGTTAGAAAGAGACTGGGGATTAGACTTAGACTTAGAAAAGGGCAGCCCACCGCATGCACACGCATGCGCACTCATCTCTCAAGGTTCTAAAAATATCACACCGGTTTCTGTACGCTCATACGTCATATCTTTCTGCAATCTGATAAGCAATTGCAATAACCCCCTTTTTTGAAAATGTATTGCAGTATGCATTTCAAAGAAAATTTTTAAGAATTCAAAATAGCTGCTATGCTTTGACAAGAAAACAAGTACAGCGCATGCACATTTAGGCCTATGTACTGTTCCACTGTGCGTACACAGAACACTATAGAGTGTAAATTCACAAAATGTGGTGTACAGGTCCCTCTGTTCATGATGAACAAATTTGCCTCAGGGATCCATAAAGTCAGCCGTATTGGATTTTTTGCTAATTAGCATTTTTTGTAAAACTCTTAAAATGCTACTCCTCCTACAATATTTGACCAATTGAGATGACTTGGTAGACACACTCCGTAGACCATGCCTCATAAAGGTTTTATTCAGAATTTTGATATTTTCAAAGATGGCCGAATGACAAGCCAATGAATTTTCACTGAGCGTGGCTTATCACAAAAATGCTAATAATTCCAAAACGATTTGACAGATAGTTATGAAACTTGGTAGGTCTGTTAAGAGTAACATCAAGACTTGACCTCTACAGTTTTAACCCAATCGAGCCACGTGGTTGCGCTATAAAGTTCCGAATATAAACAAATATTTAAAAATTCACTAAAAATCACTGTTCCTTTGCAGAGATGTAAAACTTGCTACAGTGACAAAGACCCAGATTTGGATCATAGATCTTTACTAATTTGGTGGGCGCCATCTTGAAATTGCCGACATTTTGGCTTAAATGTACTCATTTATTACTTCTTTGTGTTTTTCCTTAACCGCTTGGCTGATTCTCATGAAACTTGGGATATAGTTAGAAGTTGTCATCTCACAAGCCCTCACCTTTAGTGGCGATAGGCCAGTTGGTGGCGCTTTAGTGCACGTGAAAATATTGTGACATTGACACGCCCACTGATGATGCCCCCGTTTGACCTAGAGTCACAAAATGTGGTGTACAGGTCCCTCTGTTCATGATGAACAAATTTGCCTCAAGGATCCATAAAGTCAGCCATATTGGATTTTCCGCTAATTAGCATTTTTTGTAAAAAATGCTACTCCTCCTACAAAAGTTGACCAATTTACATGAAACGAGGTACACGCACCCCTTAGACCATGCTTCATAAAGCTTTTATACAGAATTTTGATATTTTAAAAGATGGCCGAATGACGAGCCAATGAATTTTCAATGGGCGTGACTTATCACAAAAATGCTAATAATTCCAAAATCATTTGGCAGAAAGTTATGAAACTTGGGTGGTATTTTAAGAGTGAGATCTGGACCTGAGCTCTCCAGTTTCAACCCAATAGAGCCACGTGGTGGCGCTATAAAGATCCAAATATAAGAAAATATTTAAAAATTCACAAAAAATCATTGACACTCCCACTGCCGACGCCCCGTTTGATCTACAGTCACAAGATTTGGTGTACACGTCCCGTTACTCATGCCCAACAAATTTGCCTCAAGACATCATGAAGTCTGCCATCTTTGATTTTCTGCTAATTAGCATTTTTTGTAAAACACTTAAAATGCTACTCCTTCTACAGAATTAGACCAATGTGCACCAAACCTGTTTGTGGGACTCAAGCCGCATCCCTACATACATGCATTTCTTTACTAAAGGCTATGTCAAAAATTGGCCGAATGAGAAGCCAATGAATTTTGCATTGGGCGTGGCTTATCACATAAATGCTCGTACTTCTAAAACCGTTTGATATAAAGTTCTGAAACTTGGTGGGTAGATTGAGAGTTAGATCAAGACTTGAGCCCTGCAGTTTTAACCCAATCAATCCGTGTGGTGGCGCTATAGAAATACAAATGTTGGGATGGCAGGTATGCCATCCGCCAAGTACACTATCTATGCTTAACAGGCCGTCTACCGACCATACCAACTGTGAAAGTTCCTGTAGCTTAGTGGTTAAGGCATTGGACTGCCGTGTAGTAGGTTGGTGGTTCGATACCCACCTGTTCCCAACATTATTTTTGAGGCACACAATGTGCACGTCATGCTAAGAATGTTCTTTTAACATAAAACAAGTTTTTTTTTTTGCAAAGGCTAAGAAATTTCACAATATTACCAGTTAACTGTTTGAATTATGAAGTCCGTAAGCTAAAACAATATGATACCGCAACAGAAAAGTCTTATTTGGCCTCCACATTTCTGTTAACCTGCTTTGGCGTAGTGGATACAAGCTTGGCTTTCTATGTATGGGGTCAGTGGTTCAATTCGAGCTTGGTAGCAATGGCTAAGTTAATGTTTGGCAAAACTATTGTGTAAATGCTATGCTTCTTTTAATGTTTTTTTCACATTTAGAAACACCTTTTTATTGCAAAAGTTAAGAAATTTAACAGGATTAACTGTTCACTGTTTCACTTGTACTTAAAAGACATAATACGCAAGCCCTTACTGGATCGGGTTAAGATACCATCAACAATGGCAAAAGCCCTGATTAGAAACAAATATTTATATTTTGGGTCAACCCTGTCTAGAGTTGTCTATCATTTTGCAGTTTCTGTGTTTGACAAATGCTGCTCATGCCACTCGGTCCCCGGGAATCGCTGCTTGCAGCTATATTTTTAAAATCTATTTTTTTGTCCACGAGGGTGAATACTTTTGTAAATGTTTCATTCATCAGTCTTGCATTTAAAAAAAAAAAATGTCGTTGGATAATTTTTTTTTTTTTTTTTGCAAGAAAAATGTGTTGTATAGTGTTGGTGAAAAGGTTAAACAGGGTCAAACCATTCTTAAGTCACTTCATCTATCTTGATGTTTTTCATATAATCAAATTATGCACTGCTCAGTATAGCCCACAATGCTAGTAGCATTCATACACTGTATGTAGTTAAGGCATACAATTGAAGTAATAGACAACAATGAACCAGGAATGCGGATGAGCACAAGTACTTGCTGATTCATTTAAATTACTGGTGTTTACTGTTCAATTGAAGTATGTTGTGCAATAGTCAACTTTCTTTTCAACTCATACAACAAAAGAAATGTTGAAGAGGCTCAAGCCACACGTCTAAATTCTGCTTCAGTTTGTGAGGTAGGCCTGCGTTACTAACTTTAAAATATTTTCCCTAGTTGTTGTTTTTTTTCTGGCTTTGTTGTTGAGAGAGGTTGTTTTTGTTTTTTTCACAGTTGTGTGTGAGGCTAACCCTATGGGTCTGACTACGATCATTAAAGTCTCTTTACCAAGGCTTAGGGACCATCTGACATTTCCCACCGCCCGCTGAGCCCTGTCAGGGATTTGAATATTCATGAGTAGGCGTGTTTAGTCGTATGATTCTCGCTTTGGGTCTGGGATTCTTCCCTTCGTCATAACACCACCAAGCAGTTCTATGGGCTGCCAAAGACTCCCATGGCAGAAACTATAATAATAGTGAAAAATTTTAACAATTAAAATAGGTGCCGATGCAAGGTTGGTGCTTGGCCCCTAGTCAATGCTCAACTATGTGACTTCCTGAACAAAAATCATGTTTTAAGTGAGTACCAATCAGGTTTCAGTGCTGGTCATAGCACGGTCGCGGCTGCCTCTCTAGTGCTAAATGATATAATTTCAGCTCTTGACGATAAACTCCACTGTGCAGCCATTTTTATCGATCTTTCTAAGGCCTTTGATACAGTTGACCACTCCCTACTGCTTGACAGACTCGCCACCATTGGGCTAAGTCAGAATGCCTGTAATTGGTTCAAAGACTACTTAGCAGACAGACCCCAATGTATTCACATAGATGGGGTTAAATCCCAATTCTTAGAGGTCACTAAAGGAGTCCCCCAAGGATCGATCCTGGGGCCTGTCCTCTTTACAATTTATATCAATAGCATTGGCTCCGCTCTTAGAAGTAGCAAAATACACATGTATGCAGATGACACAGCCATATACTCATGTGCTTCGTCAATGGGCAAAGTCATATCAGACCTTCAGGCCGACTTCAATGCTATTCAAAACTCACAAGTCTGGAATTAGTATTAAATGAAAGCAAGACAAAGTTTATGTTTTTTTCAAACAGTCGTGAGCCTCTTTCTACTAACTTTGGCATGTGCTCTCTAAGTGGCTCCACAATTGAGCGTGTGCCTGCTTACAAATATCTTGGTATATGGATAGATGAAAATCTATCATTCAAAACTCATGTTGACTTCCTGATAAAAAACAACTCAGACCCAAAATTGGATTTTTATATAGGAATGAATCATGTTTGTCTTACGAGAGAAGGAAGCAGATAGTTCAGGCCATATTGCTACCAGTTCTTGATTATGGTGATACTTTATTCATGCATGCTTCTGCCAGTGCTTTAAAACCTCTTGATTCTATTTATCACAGTGCCTTCTGTTTTATCACAGGTGATAAATTCCACATACATCAAAGAGTGGGTTGGTCATCCCTCACTACAAGGAGAGAGCAGCACTCCCTTCTGTTTATCTATAATGCTATCCTACAGAAGCTACCTCCTTATCTTACATCATTACTTACCTTTAAAACTTCCAATTATCCCATCAGATCAGAAAATTGCATAGTCTTAAATACACCTCAGGTAACCACCAAATTTGGTAAAACAGCTTTTAGATACTTTGCCCCTTGGTCTTGGAACAGGCATCAAGACATCCTTAAACTTGAATTTCTCATTCCTATGGGTATCTTTTAAGTCCCCAATCTTGGACCTAGGCATATTTGTTGATGTATGTAAATGTTAAATGTCCTTGTTTTGTATTTTATTATATATGTTTTTTAATGTAATACAGGGCACATCTGCGAATGAGCCCTTGGTCTCAGTGTGTCTCCCTGTTGAAGTAAAGGAAATATAAAGGAAATATAATAAGAAGCAGGAACAGGGCATGTGACTTAAAATGATTTCAACTTGCCTTGCCATCTAAATCCATGTGGGGTCACTGTAGGCATTGGATTGTTGCAAGCACCTGACTAATTTATACAATTAATGATCAGTTATGGATATATTTGGAATCACTTAACGAAAAATTGTAATTTGACCCTCATAAGATGAGTTATTTGACATGTTGACATGTGCTACACCGTCTTTCAAATTCCACACTGCAAAAACCAAATCTTAACAAGCATTTCAATCTTATATTTAGACTTTTTTACTTTTTTGCTAAATAAGACAAACTATCTGCCAGCGGGGTGAGAGTTTTACTCATTTCAAGATTTGCCAGTGGGGTAAGATAATTTCACTTGTCAAGCAAAAAGTTAATCTTAAAACTTAAAACAAGCTAATATTTTCCACTCTTGAAAAAAAAAAGATTGTAAGTCTCATTAACAGACTAAAACACTTAAGACAGACATATTTTGCAGTGCACTTGTAAAAGTTGACCATCCTAAATTACTTTTTAAATAGGCATATAAGAAATGGTAGGTTTATTCCCTGAAAACAACTTTGACAGGATTAGGCCTACATGCGACAGGCTACTGACTCACATGAAAAGATTGCAGACAAATAAACATGGCACAGACAATCACGGTTTACACATTTTATTTGTTCTGCAAGGAAAACCAATTACAACCAATTATGACTTAAAAATTCTTCTTGTGGCTTCATGCAGTTTCTGCTGACTATCAGATAACATCAAACAATAGGCCACCAGAACATAATGTTGAGTATAGCTTTTTATCTTTTCAAAGGCCAGGTTCCGGATGTCCTGATTTTGTATATCGGCATAATCTGCGTTGTTTGCATTCGTTTATGTGCTAAAAGTGTGCTTTTGAGACCTGTTTTGCCATGCAATGGGAGTGAATGGAGAGAGAAAAAACTTCATTGTTTGTCTGCCAGTTGCTGACCACTGGAGAAAGTCATGAAGAAGAGCTTTTATGACGAATATCGTGGCCAGGTAGCTATACAACATTGTGTTCTGACAAAGTTCAGTATTTAAGACAGACATTTTTTTGCAGGCCAGTGTAAGGAAGCTTGTATTAGGATGAAGGGTTACCATTGGTATTAATATTTAGAGGAAAGAGCATGAAAATAGTCCTAAAGGAAATGAACACAAAGCTACTCTCTCAGCATGAGTAAAAGGCTGAGCTGCACCCATCCGATACACAGTGTCGGTATCGGTCTGAAACTGGCCAAAAACACTGGATCGGGTATCGGAAAAAATACAAGTCATAATCCGATACAATCCATTAAGAAAATTAGCCTGAAACATCACATACCGTAAAACTTCCAATAATCGCCCGGGAGTTTATTTGCTCCAGCGACCAAATGCACCAGGTGCCTATTGGAAACTAGTGGTTATTGGAGGCCGACGGTTATTTAAAGCTGCATTATGAACCCCCCTGACGGTGCATCCGTAGTTGTTTATTTTTCAAATAGCGTGGCACGTATGCGTATATCTGCCATTAGTTTTCTGCAATTTGATTTGTTTTACCCGGTTTTGGCCAGTATTATTTATCGGTCAGTAGATGAGTTGGCTTGAACCATTGCTTCTAGTGAGCCCCATCTACACAAGATCATGATTCGTCTGAAGAAGTAACAGACAATTGGTTTAGCAATGTACATCCATGGAATTTGGGAGGACTTCTCTAACAGCAGAGTGCTAACCTGCTGAGACTCGTAGTTTCATAGGGTTAGGAACCTGACAAGTGGATTTAGGGTTAGGGTTCGTTTAGGAAAGCGGGTGAAACACTCAACTCTTTTGGCTTTTCTCTTTGAGATGGAAAATTCTGAAAGATCCCAGAAAGTTGCAGAGGAGCTGATATGACCTCTGTACTACTATGGGACTTATCAATAAGGTGCTTGTGCTTGTGCATTTACATGCAGTTGTGTTGGTGGTACATTTGAAGAAGGACGTTTAATATTATGTGTTTTAGCATTAAAATTTAGATATGATCATTTTCTATCGTTCAATTATGTACATTAGTTGCACAGTTTAATGTTAAAATGTAATTCAAATGTGATATGCACTGAGATCAAGAATTTTGGGGATATTCCAGTTGGATTTACATTAACAAGGTATTTTTATTTCTGTAAAATAAATTTTCTGACAAAGTTGTACAAAAAAAGGAATGATTAACAAATGACATACCACTCTGTGATTAATTAATATTAAGTGACAAGTTACTCAGTGACACAAATATTCATACACTTTAAATTAATAAAGACAGAATTGAGTATTTTGTGTTTGTGGTTTACATTCCAGTATGTCTGTGGTTGGCACATGCGTTCTTTTATTGCCATTTTGTCACATCTACAGCATATCTGTTTGGGGACTATTCAGGGAAAGCACTGTGGCTTAAGGTGGAGTGTATAACCACTCCATATTTTTCTTTCAAGGCCCCACAAGTGGATAAATGCACTTTTCCCAGGCTTTCAGAGCAGGTGAAATCAACGCAAGATAAAACAAGGAACAGAATGAACCCAAGCCAGTACATTATCATAGTAATTACTTTAGTGTTAATGTTTCGGTTAAGAGGAAGGGACGTGCGCTTCGAGTACATAACAATAAATTACAATGTGCAGGAGACCCTTGTTTTGGCCAAAATTTCTCATCCTGCTTGAAAATATCCACACCATCTGCACCAGCAGTGAAAGTAAACAAATGTCAAAACGAGGTGTGTTACCCCTGTTGTCTGACCTAAAGCGATGGGTTTACTCTTGGACAAGTGATACACTTAAAAGGGGTCACATGTTTGCAGTGGCAAGTTACCTTTACATTGCACAACAGGTACATCTTGAAATACTTCCGGAAGGATTGGTCCCTGAGGCCGTACAAGATGGGACTGAGAAATCTTGGCAAAATGTAAATTATGAGATAGTTGGCGAATCGCACCTCCCGCAGATGCGAGGGGAAAATATACACAAATACGGTTTCTAAAGGCGGATCTACGTAAGTGAGCATGCACATAATGAGCTGTGCGCCGTGAAGGAGGATGGTGTTGCGCGCCTTCTTGGCGTCCGCGTTCACAGCCTTTGCGGCGAACAGGATCTTAAAGTAAGTGAAGAACAGGATGAGCCAGACGCAGGACAGGTAGGTGATGTTGGAGATGTTCTTCTTCTTCTTCATGAAATCTTGGCGGAACAATGGGTCCTGGTTGCAGTAGATGACGGAATGAAAGAACTCATTGGACTCTGTCACCAGGAGCACAAACAGATCAGGCAGGATGGCGGCCGCCCCCAAGGCCCAGATGATGGCGATGAGGATGTAGGTCCTGTTGACGGTGCAGAGCTGGGCGTGGCGCAGCGGGTTGCATATGGCGATGTAACGCTCGATGGCCATTCCCGCCAGGTTCAGCGGCGTGTTGAGCGTGGTGGAGATGGCGATCATCAGGAGGAAGCAGCAGAAAGAGACGTTGATTTTGAACCAGATGTAGGCTATCAAATGCAGCAAGGCAGCGATGGTCAACTGGATCATGTCATTGAGGACCAGGTGGATGAAGAGGATGTAACGTGGGTTCTCCCTGAAGATCTCGCGCCTGAAGAAGGTGTGGACCAAGGTGCCGTTGATGTAGTTGATGGAGATACAGAGTATCAGCACAATCGCGTTCCTGGTCACAACAGCCTCAAATGTGGGCCTCGCTGTGGAGTAGGACATGTTCTTTTGCGTGCCGATGTCTGCTGAGAAGTTCATGGTTTGAGCTCCAGAATAATGTGAAACAACAGACAGCAACCCCAAGTGTACAAATGTAGTCACTTTAACATCTCTTTTTTTATCTGTAAAAACCCACTATTGGTCTTCAGACAGTTATCTATCAGGATTTTTTGCTGTTTGTGTGTGTGTTGAAAAGGTGTGCTTCAGTGCTTAAATCTGTGATACACTAATTTGTTTTAAAGACCTTTGTGTGAGAAAAATGAACATGACTCATGTAGTGCTAGAAAAAAGCTGTTCCAAATAAAGATCGCTCTTAAAAGGCGCTCTCAGTATTCTTAAACATTGAAGAATCATAACTCACCTCTTTGTGTTCACCATAAAGAAGGAGAAATGAGCCTTACTAAACTCATTTACACGGTTTGAATCTGTCTTTATACCTTTATATAGGTTAGAAAGAGACTGGGGATTAGACTAACGCAGAAAAGGGCAGCCCACCGCATGCACACGCATGCGCACTCATCTCAAGGTTCTAAAAATATTACACCGGTTTCTGTACACTCATACGTCATATCTTTCTGCAATCTGATAAGCAATTGCAATAACCCCCTTTTTTGAAAATGTATTGCAGTATGCATTTCAAACAAAGTTTTTAAGCATTCAAAATAGCTGCTATGCTTTGACAAGAAAACAACTACAGCGCATGCACATTTAGGCCTATGTACTGTTCCACTGTGCGTACACAGAACACTATAGAGTGTAAATTCACAAAATGTGGTGTACAGGTCCCTCTGTTCATGATGAACAAATTTGCCTCGAGGATCCATAAAGTCAGCCGTATTGGATTTTTTGCTAATTAGCATTTTTTGTAAAACTCTTAAACTGCTACTCCTCCTACAAAATTTGACCAATTGAGATGAAACTTGGTAGACACACTCCATGCCTCATAAAAGTTTTATTCAGAATTTTGATATTTTCAAAGATGGCTGAATGACGAGCCAATGAATTTTCACTGGGCGTGGCTTATCACAAAAATGCTAATAATTCCAAAACGATTTGACAGATAGTTATGAAACTTGGTAGGTCTGTTAAGAGTAACATCATGACTTGACCTCTACAGTTTTAACCCAATCGAGCCACGTGGTTGCGCTATAGAGTTCCGAATATAAACAAATATTTAAAAATTCACTAAAAATCACTGTTCCTTTGCAGAGATGTAAAACTTGCTACAGTGACAAAGACCCAGATTTGGATCATAGATCTTTACTAATTTGGTGGGCGCCATCTTGAAATTGCCGACATTTTGGCTTAAATGTACTCATTTATTACTTCTTTGTGTTTTTCCTTAACCGCTCGGCTGATTCTCATGAAACTTGGGATATAGTTAGAAGTTGTCATCTCACAAGCCCTCACCAACTTTGGTGGCGATAGGCCAGTTGGTGGCGCTGTAGTGCACGTGAAAATATTGTGACGTTGACACGCCCACTGATGACGCCCCGTTTGACCTAGAGTCACAAAATGTGGTGTACAGGTCCCTATGTTCATGATGAACAAATTTTCCTGGAGGATCCATGAAGTCAGCCATATTGGATTTTCCACTAATTAGCATTTTTTGGAAAACACTTACAATGCTACTCCTCCTATAAAATTTGGCCAATTTACATGAAACAAGGTAAACAAACCCCTTAGACCATGCTTCATAAAGGTTATATACAGAATTGTGATATTTTAAAAGATGGCCGAATGACGAGCCAATGAATTTTCAATGGGCGTGACTTATCACAAAAATGCTAATAATTCCAAAATCATTTGACAGAAAGTTATGAAACCTGGTACGTTTATTAAGAGTAATATACGGACTGGACCTCTCTAGTTTCAACCCAATCGAGCCACGTGGTGGCGCTATATAAATCCTAATATAAGAAAATATTAGAAAATTCACTAAAAATCATTGACACGCCCACTGCATATTCCCCGTTTTATTTCGAGTCACAAAATGTGGTATAGAGGTCCTTCTGCTCATACTGAACAAATTTGACTCAAGGAACCATCAAGTCACCCGTTTTGGATTTTCCGCTAATTAGCATTTCTTGTAAAACACTTAAAATGGTACTCCTCCTACAAAATTTGACCGATTTACATGAAAGCCGGTAAACACACTCCTTAGACCATGCTTCATGAAATTTATATACAGAATTTTGATATTTTAAAAGATCGAATGACGAGACAATGAATTTTCAGTGGGCGTGGCTTATCACAAAAATGCTAATAATTCCAAAACCATTTCACAGAAAGTTATGAAACTTGGGTGGTCTTTTAAGAGTGACATCTGGACCTTATTTTCTTAATTATAAGAAAATATTTAAAAATTCACTAAAAATCATTGACACGCCCACTGCCAACACACCGTTTGATCTACAGTCACAACATTTGGTGTACACGTCCCGTTACTCATGCCCAACAAATTTGCCTCAAGACACCATGAAGTCTGCCATCTTCGATTTTCCGCTAATTTGCATTTTTTGTAAAACACTTAAAATGCTACTCCTCCTACAGAATTAGACCAATTTCCACCAAACCTGTTTGTGGGACCCGCATCCCTACATACATGCATTTCTTTACTAAAGGCTATGTGAAAAATTGGCCGAATGAGAAGCCAATGAATTTTGCATTGGGCGTGGCTTATCACATACATGCTAGTACTTCTAAAACCGTTTGATATAAAGTTCTGAAACTTGGTCTGTAGATTGAGAGTTAGATCAAGACTTGAGCCCTGCAGTTTTAACCCAATCAATCCGTGTGGTGGCGCTATAGAAATACAAATGTTGGGATGGCAGGTATGCCATCCGCCAAGTACACTATCTATGCTTAACAGGCCGTCTACCGACCATACCAACTGTGAAAGTTCCTGTAGCTTAGTGGTTAAGGCATTGGACTGCCGTGTAGTAGGTTGGTGGTTCGATACCCACCTGTTCCCAACATTTCTTTTGAGGCACACAATGTGCACGTCATGCTAAGAATGTTCTTTTAACATAAAACAAGTTATTTTTATTGCAAAGGCTAAGAAATTTCACAATATTACCAGTTAACTGTTTGAATTATGAAGTCCGTAAGCTAAAACAATATGATACCGCAACAGAAAAGTCTTATTTGGCCTCCACATTTCTGTTAACCTGCTTTGGCCTAGTGGATACAAGCTTGGCTTTCTATGTATGGGGTCAGTGGTTCAATTCGAGCTTGGTAGCAATGGCTAAGTTAATGTTTGGCAAAACTATTGTGTAAATGCTATGCTTCTTTTAATGTTGTTTTCACATTTAGAAACACCTTTTTATTGCAAAAGTTAAGAAATTTAACAGGATTAACTGTTCACTGTTTCACTTGTACTTAAAAGACATAATACGCAAGCCCTTACTGGATCGGGTTAAGATACCATCAACAATGGCAAAAGCCCTGATTAGAAACAAATATTTATATTTTGGGTCAACCCTGTCTAGAGTTGTCTATCATTTTGCAGTTTCTGTGTTTGACAAATTCTGCTCATGCCGCTCGGTCCCCGGGAATCGCTGCTTGCAGCTATATTTTTAAAATGTATTTTTTTTCTCCAGGAGGGTGAATACTTTTGTAAATGTTTTATTCATCAGTCTTGCATTTTTAAAAAAAAATGTTGTTGGATAATTATTATTATTATTTTTTGCAAGAAAAATGTGTTGTATAGTGTTGGTGAAAAAGTTAAACAGGGTCAAACCATTCTTAAGTCACTTCATCTATCTTGATGTTTTTCATATAATCAAATTATGCACTGCTCAGTATAGCCCACAATGCTAGTAGCATTCATACACTGTATGTAGTTAAGGCATACAATTGAAGTAATAGACAACAATGAACCAGGAATGCGGATGAGCACAAGTACTTGCTGATTCATTTAAATTACTGTACTGGTGTTTACTGTTCAATTGAAGTATGTTGTGCAATAGTCAACTTTTTTTTCAACTCATACAACAAAAGAAATGTTGAAGAGGCTCAAGCCACACGTCTAAATTCTGCTTCAGTTTGTGAGGTAGGCCTGCGTTACTAACTTTAAAATATTTTCCCTAGTTGTTGTTTTTTTTCTGGCTTTGTTGTTGAGAGAGGTTGTTTTAGTTTTTTTCACAGTTGCGTTTGAGGCTAAGCTTATGGGTCTGACTACAATCATTAAAGTCTCTTTACCAAGGCTTAGGGACCGTCTGACATTTCCCACCGCCCGCTGAGCCCTGTCAGGGATTTGAATATTCATGAGTAGGCGTGTTTAGTCGTATGATTCTCGCTTTGGGTCTGGGATTCTCCCCTTCGTCATAACACCACCAAGCAGTTCTATGGGCTGCCAAAGACTCCCATGGCAGAAACTATAATAATAGTGAAAAATTTTAACAATTACAATAGGTGCCGATGCACGGTTGGTGCTTGGCCCCTAGTCAATGCTCAACTATGTGACGTCCTGAGCAAAAATCATGTTTTAGGTGAGTACCAGTCAGGTTTCAGTGCTGGTCATAGCACGGTCACGGCTGCCTCTCTAGTGCTAAATGATATAATTTCAGCTCTTGACGATAAACTCCACTGTGCAGCCATTTTTATCGATCTTTCTAAGGCCTTTGATACAGTTGACCACTCCCTACTGCTGGACAGACTCGCCACCATTGGGCTAAGTCAGAATGCCTGTAATTGGTTCAAAGACTACTTAGCAGACAGACCCCAATGTATTCACATAGATGGGGTTAAATCCCAATTCTTAGAGGTCACTAAAGGAGTCCCCCAAGGATCGATCCTGGGGCCTGTCCTCTTTGCAATTTATATCAATAGCATTGGCTCCGCTCTTAAAAGTAAAATGCACATGTATGCAGATGACACAGCCATATACTCATGTGCTTCGTCAATAGGCAAAGTCATATCAGACCTTCAGGCCGACTTCAATGCTATTCAAAACTCAGTTACAAGTCTGGAATTAATATTAAATGAAAGCAAGACAAAGTTTATGTTTATTTCAAACAGTCGTGAGCCTCTTTCTACTAACCTTGGCATCTGATCTCTAGGTGGCTCCACAATTGAGCGTGTGCTACTTACAAATACCTTGGTATATGGATAGATGAAAATCTATCATTCAAAACTCATGTTGACTTCCTGATGAAAAAAAACTCAGACCCAAAATTGGATTTTTATATAGGAATAAATCATGTTTGTCTTACGAGAGAAGGAAGCAGATAGTTCAGGCCACATTGCTACCAGTTCTTGATTATGGTGATACTTTATTCATGCATGCTTCTGCCAGTGCTTTAAAACCTCTTGATTCTATTTATCACAGTGCCTTCTGTTTTATCACAGGTGATAAATTCCGCACACATCACTGTATTCTTTATCAAAGAGTGGGTTGGTCATCTCTCACTACAAGGAGAGAGCAGCACTCCTTTCTGTTTATCTATAAAGCTATCCTACAGAAGCTACCTCGTTATCTTACATCATTACCTTTAAAACTTCCAATTATCCCATCAGATCACAAAATTGCATAGTCTTAAATACACCTCAGGTAACCACCAAATTTGGTAAAACAGCTTTTAGATACTTTGCCCCTTGGTCCTGGAACAGGCATCAAGACATCCTTAAACTTGAATTTCTCATTCCTATGGGTATCTTTAAGTCCCCAATCTTGGACCTAGGCATATTTGTTGATGTATGTAAATGTTAAATGTCCTTGTTTTGTATTTTATTATATATGTTTTTTAATGTACTGGTGCTTGACCCCTAATAAGAAGCAGGAACAGGGCATGTGACTTAAAATGATTTCAACTTGCCTTGCCATCTAAATCCATGTGGGGTCACTGTAGGCATTGGATTGTTGCAAGCACCTGACTAATTTATACAATTAATGATCAGTTATGGATATATTTGGAATCACTTAACGAAAAATTGTAATTTGACCCTCATAAGATGAGTTATTTGACATATGCTACACCGTCTTTCAGATTGCACTCTGCAAAAACCAAATCTTAACAAGCATTTCAATCTTATATTTAGACTTTTTTACTTTTTTGCTAAATAAGACAAACTATCTGCCAGCGGGGTGAGAGTTTTACTCATTTCAAGATTTGCCAGTGGGGTAAGATAATTTCACTTGTCAAGCAAAAAGTTAATCTTAAAACTTAAAACAAGCTAATATTTTCCACTCTTGAAAAAATAAAAGATTGTAAGTCTCATTAACAGACTAAAACACTTAAGACAGACATATTTTGCAGTGCACTTGTAAAAGTTGACCATCCTAAATTACTTTTTAAATAGGCATATAAGAAATGGTAGGTTTATTCCCTGAAAACAACTTTGACAGGATTAGGCCTACATGCGACAGGCTACTGACTCACATGAAAAGATTGCAGACAAATAAACAGATGGCACAGACAATCATGGTTTACACATTTTATTTGTTCTTCAAGGAAAACCAATTACAACCAATTATGACTTAAAAATTCTTCTTGTGGCTTCATGCAGTTTCTGCTGACTATCAGATAACATCAAACAATAGGCCACCAGAACATAATGTTGAGTATAGCTTTTTATCTTTTCAAAGGCCAGGTTCCGGATGTCCTGATTTTGTATATCGGCATAATCTGCGTTGTTTGCATTCGTTTATGTGCTAAAAGTGTGCTTTTGAGACCTGTTTTGCCATGCAATGGGAGTGAATGGAGAGAGAAAAAACTTCATTGTTTGTCTGCCAGTTGCTGACCACTGGAGAAAGTCATGAAGACGAGCTTTTATGACTAATATCGTGGCCAGGTAGCTATACAACATTGTGTTCTGACAAAGTTCAGTATTTAAGACAGACTTTTTTTTGCAGGCCAGTGTAAGGAAGCTTGTATTAGGATGAAGGGTTACCATTGGTATTAATATTTAGAGGAAAGAGCATGAAAATAGTCCTAAAGGAAATGAACACAAAGCTACTCTCTCAGCATGAGTAAAAGGCTGAGCTGCACCCATCCGATACACAGTGTCGGTATCGGTCTGAAACTGGCCAAAACCACTGGATCGGGTATCGGAAAAAATACAAGTCATAATCCGATACAATCCATTGAGAAAATTAGCCTGAAACATCACATACCGTAAAACTTCCAATAATCGCCCGGGCGTTTATTTGCTCCAGCGACCAAATGCACCAGGTGCCTATTGGAAACTAGTGGTTATTGGAGGCCGACGGTTATTTAAAGCTGCATTATGAACCCCCCTGACGGTGCATCTGTAGTTGTTTATTTTTCAAATAGCGTGGCACGTATGCGTATATCTGCCATTAGTTTTCTGCAATTTTATTTGTTTTACCCGGTTTTGGCCAGTATTATTTATCGGTCAGTAGATGAGTTGGCTCGAACCCTAGCTTCTAGTGGGCCCCATCTACACAAGATCATGATTCGTCTGAAGAAGTAACAGACAATTGGTTTAGCAATGTACATCCATGGAATTTGGGAGGACTTATCTAACAGCAGAGTGCTAACCTGCTCAGACTCGTAGTTTCATAGGGTTATGAACCTGACAAGTGGATTTAGGGTTAGGGTTAGGAAAGTGGGTCAAACACTCAACTCTTGGCTTTTCTCTTCGAGATGGAAAATTCTGAAAGTTCCCAGAAAGTTGCTGAGGAGCTGATATGACCTCTGTACTTCTATGGGACTTATCAATAAGGTGCTTGTGCTTGTGCATTTACATGCAGTTGTGTTGGTGTCACATTTGAAGAAGGACATTTAATATTATGTGTTGTAGCATTAAAAATTAGATATCATTTTCCATCATTCAATTGTTGTATGTTGCACAGATTAATGGTAAAGTTTTGGGGATATTCCAGTTTGATTTACATTAACAAGGTATTTTTATTTCTGTAAAATACATTTTCTGACAAAGTTCTAAAAAAAAAAGGAATGATTAACAAATGACATACCACCCTCTGATTAATTAATATAAAGTGACAAGTTACTCAGTCACACAAATATTCATAGACTTTAAATTAATCAAGACAGAATTGAGCATTTTATTTTTGTGGTTTACATTCCAGTATGTCTGTGGTTGACTTTACTTTTGTCTTCTTTTATTGCTATTATATCGCATCTACGGTGTATCTGTTTGGGGAATATTCAGCGAAAGCACTGTGGCTTCAGGTAGAGTGTATAACCACTCCATATTTTTTTTTCAAGACCCCACAAGTGAATAAATGCACTTTTCCCAGACTTTCGGAGCAGGCGAAATCAACACAAGGTAAAACAAGGAACAGAATGAACCCAAGCCAGTACATTATCATAGTAATTACTTTAGTGTTAATGTTTGCGTTAAGAGGAAGGGACGTGTGGTTAGAGTGCATCACAATAAATTACAGTGTGCAGGAGACCCTTGTTTTGGCCAAAGATTTCTCATCCTGCTTGAAAATATCCACACCAACTATCTGCACCAGCAGTGAAAGTAAACAAATGTCAAAACGAGGTGTGTTACCCCTGCTGTCTGACCTAAAGCGATGGGTTTACTCTTGGGCAAGTGATACACTGAAAAGGGGTCACATGTTTGCAGTGGCAAGTTACCTTTACATTGCACAGCAGGTGCATCTTGAAATACTTCCGGAAGGATTGGTCCCTGAGGCCGTACAAGATGGGACTGAGAAATCTTGGCAAAATGTGAATTATGAGATAGTTGGCGAATCGCATCTCCCGCAGATGCGAGGGGAAAATATACACAAATACGGTTTCTAAAGGCGGACCTACGTAAGTGAGCATGCACATGAGGAGCTGTGCGCCGTGAAGGAGGATGGTGTTGCGCGCCTTCTTGGCATCCGCGTTCACAGCCTTGGCGGCGAACAGGATCTTAAAGTAAGTGAAGACCAGGATGAGCCAGACGCAGGACAGGTAGGTGATGTGGGAGATGTTCTTCTTCTTCTTCATGAAAGCTTGGCGGAACAACGGGTCCCGGTTGCAGTAGATGACGGAATGAAAGAACTCATTGGGCTCTGTCACCAGGAGCACAAACAGATCAGGCAGGATGGCGGCCGCCCCCAAGGCCCAGATGATGGCGATGAGGATGTAGGTCCTGTTGACGGTGCAGAGCTGGGCGTGGCGCAGCGGGTTGCATATGGCGATGTAACGCTCGATGGCCATTCCCGCCAGGTTCAGCGGCGTGTTGAGCGTGGTGGAGATGGCGATCATCAGGAGGAAGCAGCAGAAAGAGACGTTGATTTTGAACCAGACATAGGCAATCAAATGCAGCAAGGCAGCGATGGTCAACTGGATCATGTCGTTGAGGACCAGGTGGATGAAGAGGATGTAACGTGGGTTCTCCCTGAAGATCTCGTGCATGAAGAAGGTGTGGACCAAGGTGCCGTTGATGTAGTTGATGGAGATACAGAGCATCAGCACAATCGCGTTCCTGGTCACAACAACCTCCAATGTGGGCCTCGCTGTGGAGTAGGACATGTTCTTTTGCGTGCCGATGTCTGCTGAGAAATTCATGGTTTGACCTCCAGAATCCTTAGAAAAAACAGACAACAACTCCAAGTGTACAAGCCTTACTAAACTCATTTACACGGTTTCAATCTGTCTTTTTATGCCTTTATATAGGACAGAAAGAGACTGGGGATTAGACTAACGCAGAAAAGGGCAGCCCACCGCATGTACACGCATGCGCACTCATCTCAAGGTTCTAAAAATATTATCACAGCGGTTTCTGTACTCTCATACGTTGTATCTTTCTGCAATCTGATAAGCAATTGTAACAACCTCCTTTTTGAAAATGTATTGCAGTATGCATTTCAAACAAAGTTTTTAAGCATTCAAAATAAAGGTCGCTGCATGCTTTGACAAGAAAACAACTACAGCGCATGCACATTTAGGCCTATGTGCTTTTTCCAGTGTGCGTACACAGAACACTATAGAGCGTAAATTCAAATCAAACAGTTTATATGCGTGAAATAGGGACCATATGCACTTTATAGGAGTTTAAAGTATGTGGACTGTGTCGGAGCCAAACTGTGGCCAGCAGCCCTGCTGGAAGGGAAGGATTTCAGGCAGTGGGACAATTGTGCACCAGAGGTCGACCAATGCTGAACTTCAATTTGAAGTGGGTGCTGCTTGCCTGATAAGCAGGGTGCGAAATTAACACCGGCCACCAGCCAAATGCTGGTAAAATTTAGATTGTGGCTGGTAAAAATGTTTTACTCTAGCAGCCACTTTGGCAGGTAACCAACCAGGCTGTGTTATATTGTAAAAGGTAATGTGGCTGGTAAAATGTTGAAAATGGCTGGTGATTTTTTTAGAATCCACAAGCCGCTCTGGCCAGTGGGTGAAAAAGTTAATTTCATACCCTGCTGATGAGACCAAAATGTATATTATTTTTGTCCAGGTGGACGAATACTTCTTATTCATCAGTCTTTCATTTAAAAGAAAATGTTGTTGGATAATTATTAAGATAAATGCGTTGAATGTATACTGTTGGTGAAAAAGTTAAACGGGGTGAAACCATTCTTAAGGGACTGCATCTATCTTGATGTTTTTCATATAATCAAATTATGCACTGCTCAGTACTGCCCACAATGCTAGCAGCATTCATACACTGTATGTACACTGCCTGGCCAAAAAAAGAGTCTCCGTTGCACCCTTCATGCATAGTGCCCACTGTACAAGCCTCTGGAAGCAGTGTTATGATCTGGGGTTGCTTCAATTGGTCAGTTCTAGGCTCATTAACGTTATGCAGCAATAAAATGAAGTCAGCTGAGTACCTGAATGACCATCAATGGGCATATTCCAGGACGACAATGCCAAGATTCATCAGGCTCAAATTGTGAAAGAGTGGTCAAGGGAGCATGAATTGGCCACCAGAGTCCTGACCTTAACCCCATTGAAAGTCTTTGGGGTGTGCTGGAGAAGACTTTGTGGAGTGGTTCGACTCTCCGGTCGTCAATACAAGATCTCGTCCAAAAATGAATGCAACAACTGTCAAGTTGCAAACTGCCCAGACACACTAACAGGGTTCCTATTAATAGCCTAGCTTATATCATCACATTTGTCATCTGAAGACAATCTTTGACCAACAAACGGTAGTGTAGTTTAGGCATACAATTGAAGTCATCGATAACAATCAACCAGCAATGAGGATGAGCACAAGTACTTGCTGTTTAATTTAAATTACTGGTGTTTACTGTTCAATTGAAGTATGTTTTGCAATAGTCACCTTTTCATTCAACTCATACACCAAAATAAATGTTGAAGAGGCTCAAGCCACACATCTAAATTCTACTTCAGTTTGTGAGGTAGGCCTGCGTTACAAACTTTAAAATATTTTCCTTAGTTGTTGTTTTTTTTCTGGCTTTGTTGTTGAGAGAGGTTGTTTTTGTTTTTTTCACAGTTGCGTGTGAGGCTAAGCCTATGGGTCTGACTACGATCATTAAAGTCTGTTTACCAAGGCTTAGGGACCGTCTGACATTTCCCGCCGCCCGCTGAGCCCTGTCAGGGATTTGAATATTCATGAGTAGGCGTGTTTAGTCGTATGATTCTCGCTTTGGGTCTGGGATTCTCCCCTTCATCATAACACCACCAAGCAGTTCTATGGGCTGCCAAAGACTCCGATGGCAGAAACTATAATAATAGTGAAACATTTTAACAATTACAATAGGTGCCGATGCACGGTTGGTGCTTGGCCCCTAGTCAATGCTCAACTATGTGACTTCCTGAGCAAAAATCATGTTTTAAGTGAGTACCAATCAGGTTTCAGTGCTGGTCATAGCACGGTCACGGCTGCCTCTCTAGTGCTAAATGATATAATTTCAGCTCTTGACGATAAACTCCACTGTGCAGCCATTTTTATCGATCTTTCTAAGGCCTTTGATACAGTTGATCACTCCCTACTGCTTGACAGACTCGCCACCATTGGGCTAAGTCAGAATGCCTGTAATTGGTTCAAAGATTACTTAGCAGACAGACCCCAATGTATTCACATAGATGGCGTTAAATCCCAATTCTTAGAGGTCACTAAAGGAGTCCCCCAAGGATCGATCCTGGGGCCTGTCCTCTTTACAATTTATATCAATAGCATTGGCTCCGCTCTTAAAAGTAGCAAAATGCACATGTATGCAGATGACACAGCCATACACTCATGTGCTTCGTCAATGGGCAAAGTCATATCAGACCTTCAGGCCGACTTCAATGCTATTCAAAACTCACTTACAAGTTTGGAATTAATATTAAATGAAAGCAAGACAAAGTTTATGTTTTTTTCAAACAGTCGTGAGCCTCTTTCTACTAACCTTGGCATCTGCTCTCTAAGTGGCTCCACAATTGAGCGTGTGCCTGCTTACAAATACCTTGGTATATGGATAGATGAAAATCTATCATTCAAAACTCATGTTGACTTCCTCATAAAAAACAACTCAGACCCAAAATTGGATTTTTATATAGGAATGAATCATGTTTGTCTTACAAGAGAAGGAAGCAGATAGTTCAGGCCATATTGCTACCAGTTCTTGATTATGGTGATACTTTATTCATGCATGCTTCTGCCAGTGCTTTAAAACCTCTTGATTCTATTTATCACAGTGCCTTCTGTTTTATCACAGGTGATAAATTCCACACACATCACTGTATTCTTTATCAAAGAGTGGGTTGGTCATCCCTCACTACAAGGAGGGAGCAGCACTCCCTTCTGTTTATCTACAGTATAATGCTATCCTACAGAAGCTACCTCCTTATCTTACATCATTACTTACCTTTAAAACTTCCAATTATCCCATCAGATCAGAAAATTGCATAGTCTTAAATACACCTCAGGTAACCAACAAATTTGGTAAAACAGCTTTTAGATACTTTGCCCCTTGGTCCTGGAACAGGCATCAAGACATCCATAAACTTGAATTTCTCATTCCTATGGGTATCTTTAAGTCCCTAATCTTGGACCTAGGTATATTTGTTGATGTATGTAAATGTTAAATGTCCTTGTTTTGTATTTTATTATAGATGTTTTTTAATGTAATACAGGGCACATCTGCGAATGAGCCCTTGGTCTCAGTGTGTCTCCCTGTTGAAGTAAAGGAAATATAAAGGAAATATAATAAGAAGCAGGAACAGGGCATGTGAGTTAAACTTATTTCAACTTGCCTTGCCATCTAAATCCATGTGGGGTCACTGTAGGCATTGGATTGTTGCAAGCACCTGACTAATTTATACAATTAATGATCAGTTATGGATATATTTGGAATCACTTAACGAAGAATTGTAATTTGACCCTCATAAGATGAGTTATTTGACATATGCTACACCGTCTTTCACATTCCACACTGCAAAAACCAAATCTTAACAAGCATTTCAATCTTATATTTAGACCTTTTTACTTTTTTGCTAAATAAGACAAACTATCTGCCAGCGGGGTGAGAGTTTTACTCATTTCAAGATTTGCCAGTGGGGTAAGATAATTTCACTTGTCAAGCAAAAAGTTAATCTTAAAACTTAAAACAAGCTAATATTTTCCACTCTTGAAAAAATAAAAGATTGTAAGTCTCATTAACAGACTAAAACACTTAAAACAGACATATTTTTCAGTGCACTTGTAAAAGTTGACCATCCTAAATTACTTTTTAAATAGGCATATAAGAAATGGTAGGTTTATTCCCTGAAAACAACTTTGACAGGATTAGGCCTACATGCGACAGGCTACTGACTCACATGAAAAGATTGCAGACAAATAAACAGATGGCACAGACAATCATGCTTTACACATTTTATTTGTTCTGCAAGGAAAACCAATTACAACCAATTATGACTTAAAAATTCTTCTTGTGGCTTCATGCAGTTTCTGCTGACTATCAGATAACATCAAACAATAGGCCACCAGAACATAATGTTGAGTATAGCTTTTTATCTTTTCAAAGGCCAGGTTCCGGATGTCCTGATTTTGTATATCGGCATAATCTGCGTTGTTTGCATTCGTTTAAGTGCTAAAAGTGTGCTTTTGAGACATGTTTTGCCATGCAATGGGTGTGAATGGAGAGAGAAAAAACGTCATTGTTTGTCTGCCAGTTGCTGACCACTGGAGCAAGTCATGAAGACGAGCTTGAATATTATGACTAATATCGTGGCCAGGTAGCTATACAACATTGTGTTCTGACAAAGTTCAGTATTTAAGACAGACATTTTTTTGCAGGCCAGTGTGAGGAAGCTTGTATTAGGATGAAGGGTTACCATTGGTATTAATATTTAGAGGAAAGAGCATGAAAATAGTCCTAAAGGAAATGAACACAAAGCTACTCTCTCAGCATGAGTAAAAGGCTGAGCTGCACCCATCCGATACACAGTGTCGGTATCGGTCTGAAACTGGCCAAAAACACTGGATCGGGTATCGGAAAAAATACAAGTCATAATCCGATACAATCCATTGAGAAAATTAGCCTGAAACATCACATACCGTAAAACTTCCAATAATCGCCCGGGCGTTTATTTGCTCCAGCGACCAAATGCACCAGGTGCCTATTGGAAACTAGTGGTTATTGGAGGCCGACGGTTATTTAAAGCTGCATTATGAACCCCCCTGACGGTGCATCCGTAGTTGTTTATTTTTCAAATAGCGTGGCACGTATGCGTATATCTGCCATTAGTTTTCTGCAATTTTATTTGTTTTACCCGGTTTTGGCCAGTATTATTTATCGGTCAGTAGATGAGTTGGCTCGAACCCTAGCTTCTAGTGAGCCCCATCTACACAAGATCATGATTCGTCTGAAGAAGTAACAGACAATTGGTTTAGCAATGTACATCCATGGAATTTGGGAGGACTTATCTAACAGCAGAGTGCTAACCTGCTCAGACTCGTAGTTTCATAGGGTTATGAACCTGACAAGTGGATTTAGGGTTAGGGTTAGGAAAGTGGGTCAAACACTCAACTCTTGGCTTTTCTCTTCGAGATGGAAAATTCTGAAAGTTCCCAGAAAGTTGCTGAGGAGCTGATATGACCTCTGTACTTCTATGGGACTTATCAATAAGGTGCTTGTGCTTGTGCATTTACATGCAGTTGTGTTGGTGTCACATTTGAAGAAGGACATTTATTAATATGTGTTGTAGCATTAAAAATTAGATATCATTTTCCATCATTCAATTGTTGTATGTTGCACAGATTAATGGTAAAGTTTTGGGGATATTCCAGTTTGATTTACATTAACAAGGTATTTTTATTTCTGTAAAATACATTTTCTGACAAAGTTGTAAAAAAAAAAGGAATGATTAACAAATGACATACCACCCTGTGATTAATTAATATGAAGTGACAAGTTAGTCAGTCACACAAATATTCATACACTTTAAATTAATCAAGACAGAATTGAGCATTTTATTTTTGTGGTTTACATTCCAGTATGTCTGTGGTTGACTTTACTTTTGTCTTCTTTTATTGCTATTATATCGCATCTACGGTGTATCTGTTTGGGGAATATTCAGCGAAAGCACTGTGGCTTCAGGTAGAGTGTATAACCACTCCATATTTTTTTTTCAAGACCCCACAAGTGGATAAATGCACTTTTCCCAGACTTTCGAAGCAGGCGAAATCAACACAAGGTAAAACAAGGAACAGAATGAACCCAAGCCAGTACATTATCATAGTAATTACTTTAGTGTTAATGTTTGCGTTAAGAGGAAGGGACGTGTGGTTAGAGTGCATCACAATAAATTACAGTGTGCAGGAGACCCTTGTTTTGGCCAAAGATTTCTCATCCTGCTTGAAAATATCCACACCAACTATCTGCACCAGCAGTGAAAGTAAACAAATGTCAAAACGAGTTGTGTTATCCCTGCTGTCTGACCTAAAGCGATGGGTTTACTCTTGGAGAAGTGATACACTTAAAAGGGGTCACATGTTTGCGGTGGCAAGTTACCTTTACATTGCACAGCAGGTACATCTTGAAATACTTCCGGAAGGATTGGTCCCTGAGGCCATACAAGATGGGACTGAGAAATCTTGGCAAAATGTGAATTATGAGATAGCTGGCGAATCGCAGCTGCGGGAAATGCGAGGGAAAAGTATACTTGAACACGGTATCTAAAGACGGACCTACGTAAGTGAGCATGGACATAATGAGCTGTGCGCCGTGAAGGAGGATGGTGTTGCGCGCCTTTTTGGCGTCCGCATTCACAGCCTTGGCGGCGAACAGGATCTTAAAGTAAGTGAAGACCAGGATGAACCAGACGAAGGACAGGTAGGTGATGTGGGAGATGATGCTCTTCTTCTTCATGAAATCTTGGCGGAACAACGGGTCCCGGTGGCAGAAGATGGCGGAATGGAAGAACTCATTGGGCTCTGTCACCAGGAGCACAAACAGGTCAGGCAGGATGGCGGCCGCCCCCAAGGCCCAGATGATGGCGATGAGGATGTAGGTCCTGTTGACAGTGCAGAGCTGGGCGTGGCGCAGCGGGTTGCACACGGCGATGTAACGCTCGATGGCCATTCCTGCCAGGTTCAGCGGCGTGTTTTGCGTGGTGGAGATGGCGAACATCAGGAGGAAACAGCAGAAAGAGACGTTGATTTTGAACCAGATGTAGGTAATCAAATTCAGCAAGGCAGCGATGGTCAACTGGATCATGTCGTTGAGGACCAGGTGGATGAAGAGGATGTAACGTGGGTTCTCCCTGAAGATCTCGTGCCTGAAGAAGGTGTGGACCAAGGTGCCGTTGATGTAGTTGATGGAGATGCAGAGCATCAGCACAATTGCGTTCCTGGTCACAACAACCTCAAATGTGGGCCTCGCTGTGGAGTAGGACATGTTCTTTTGCATGCCGATGTCTGCTGAGAAGTTCCTGGTTTGAGCTCCAGAATCCTGTGAAACAACAGACAGCAACTCCAAGTGTACAAATGTAGTCACTTTAACATTTCTTTTTTCATCTGTAAAAAACCCACTATTGGTCTTCAGACAGTTATCTATCAGGATTTTTTGCTGTTTGTGTGTGTGTTGAAAAGGTGTGCTTCAGTGCTTAAATCTGTGATACACTAATTTGTTTTAAAGACCTTTGTGTGAGAAAAATGAACATGACTCATGTAGTGCTAGAAAAAAGCTGTTCCAAATAAAGATCGCTCTTAAAAGGCGCTCTCAGTATTCTTAAACATTGAAGAATCATAACTCACCTCTTTGTTTTCACCATAAAGAAGGAGAAATGAGCCTTACTAAACTCATTTACACGGTTTGAATCTGTCTTTATACCTTTATATAGGTTAGAAAGAGACTGGGGATTAGACTTAGACTTAGAAAAGGGCAGCCCACCGCATGCACACGCATGTGCACTCATCTCTCAAGGTTCTAAAAATATCACACCGGTTTCTGTACGCTCATACGTCATATCTTTCTGCAATCTGATAAGCAATTGCAATAACCCCCTTTTTTGAAAATGTATTGCAGTATGCATTTCAAAGAAAATTTTTAAGAATTCAAAATAGCTGCTATGCTTTGACAAGAAAACAAGTACAGCGCATGCACATTTAGGCCTATGTACTGTTCCACTCTGCGTACACAGAACACTATAGAGTGTAAATTCACAAAATGTGGTGTACAGGTCCCTCTGTTCATGATGAACAAATTTGCCTCAGGGATCCATAAAGTCAGCCGTATTGGATTTTTTGCTAATTAGCATTTTTTGTAAAACTCTTAAAATGCTACTCCTCCTACAATATTTGACCAATTGAGATGACTTGGTAGACACACTCCGTAGACCATGCCTCATAAAGGTTTTATTCAGAATTTTGATATTTTCAAAGATGGCCGAATGACAAGCCAATGAATTTTCACTGAGCGTGGCTTATCACAAAAATGCTAATAATTCCAAAACGATTTGACAGATAGTTATGAAACTTGGTAGGTCTGTTAAGAGTAACATCAAGACTTGACCTCTACAGTTTTAACCCAATCGAGCCACGTGGTTGCGCTATAAAGTTCCGAATATAAACAAATATTTAAAAATTCACTAAAAATCACTGTTCCTTTGCAGAGATGTAAAACTTGCTACAGTGACAAAGACCCAGATTTGGATCATAGATCTTTACTAATTTGGTGGGCGCCATCTTGAAATTGCCGACATTTTGGCTTAAATGTACTCATTTATTACTTCTTTGTGTTTTTCCTTAACCGCTTGGCTGATTCTCATGAAACTTGGGATATAGTTAGAAGTTGTCATCTCACAAGCCCTCACCTTTAGTGGCGATAGGCCAGTTGGTGGCGCTTTAGTGCACGTGAAAATATTGTGACATTGACACGCCCACTGATGATGCCCCCGTTTGACCTAGAGTCACAAAATGTGGTGTACAGGTCCCTCTGTTCATGATGAACAAATTTGCCTCAAGGATCCATAAAGTCAGCCATATTGGATTTTCCGCTAATTAGCATTTTTTGTAAAAAATGCTACTCCTCCTACAAAAGTTGACCAATTTACATGAAACGAGGTACACGCACCCCTTAGACCATGCTTCATAAAGGTTTTATACAGAATTTTGATATTTTAAAAGATGGCCGAATGACGAGCCAATGAATTTTCAATGGGCGTGACTTATCACAAAAATGCTAATAATTCCAAAATCATTTGGCAGAAAGTTATGAAACTTGGGTGGTATTTTAAGAGTGAGATCTGGACCTGAGCTCTCCAGTTTCAACCCAATAGAGCCACGTGGTGGCGCTATAAAGATCCAAATATAAGAAAATATTTAAAAATTCACAAAAAATCATTGACACTCCCACTGCCGACGCCCCGTTTGATCTACAGTCACAAGATTTGGTGTACACGTCCCGTTACTCATGCCCAACAAATTTGCCTCAAGACATCATGAAGTCTGCCATCTTTGATTTTCTGCTAATTAGCATTTTTTGTAAAACACTTAAAATGCTACTCCTTCTACAGAATTAGACCAATGTGCACCAAACCTGTTTGTGGGACTCAAGCCGCATCCCTACATACATGCATTTCTTTACTAAAGGCTATGTCAAAAATTGGCTGAATGAGAAGCCAATGAATTTTGCATTGGGCGTGGCTTATCACATAAATGCTAGTACTTCTAAAACCGTTTGATATAAAGTTCTGAAACTTGGTGGGTAGATTGAGAGTTAGATCAAGACTTGAGCCCTGCAGTTTTAACCCAATCAATCCGTGTGGTGGCGCTATAGAAATACAAATGTTGGGATGGCAGGTATGCCATCCGCCAAGTACACTATCTATGCTTAACAGGCCGTCTACCGACCATACCAACTGTGAAAGTTCCTGTAGCTTAGTGGTTAAGGCATTGGACTGCCGTGTAGTAGGTTGGTGGTTCGATACCCACCTGTTCCCAACATTATTTTTGAGGCACACAATGTGCACGTCATGCTAAGAATGTTCTTTTAACATAAAACAAGTTTTTTTTTTTGCAAAGGCTAAGAAATTTCACAATATTACCAGTTAACTGTTTGAATTATGAAGTCCGTAAGCTAAAACAATATGATACCGCAACAGAAAAGTCTTATTTGGCCTCCACATTTCTGTTAACCTGCTTTGGCGTAGTGGATACAAGCTTGGCTTTCTATGTATGGGGTCAGTGGTTCAATTCGAGCTTGGTAGCAATGGCTAAGTTAATGTTTGGCAAAACTATTGTGTAAATGCTATGCTTCTTTTAATGTTTTTTTCACATTTAGAAACACCTTTTTATTGCAAAAGTTAAGAAATTTAACAGGATTAACTGTTCACTGTTTCACTTGTACTTAAAAGACATAATACGCAAGCCCTTACTGGATCGGGTTAAGATACCATCAACAATGGCAAAAGCCCTGATTAGAAACAAATATTTATATTTTGGGTCAACCCTGTCTAGAGTTGTCTATCATTTTGCAGTTTCTGTGTTTGACAAATGCTGCTCATGCCACTCGGTCCCCGGGAATCGCTGCTTGCAGCTATATTTTTAAAATCTATTTTTTTGTCCACGAGGGTGAATACTTTTGTAAATGTTTCATTCATCAGTCTTGCATTTAAAAAAAAAAAATGTCGTTGGATAATTATTTTATTTTTTTTGCAAGAAAAATGTGTTGTATAGTGTTGGTGAAAAGGTTAAACAGGGTCAAACCATTCTTAAGTCACTTCATCTATCTTGATGTTTTTCATATAATCAAATTATGCACTGCTCAGTATAGCCCACAATGCTAGTAGCATTCATACACTGTATGTAGTTAAGGCATACAATTGAAGTAATAGACAACAATGAACCAGGAATGCGGATGAGCACAAGTACTTGCTGATTCATTTAAATTACTGGTGTTTACTGTTCAATTGAAGTATGTTGTGCAATAGTCAACTTTCTTTTCAACTCATACAACAAAAGAAATGTTGAAGAGGCTCAAGCCACACGTCTAAATTCTGCTTCAGTTTGTGAGGTAGGCCTGCGTTACTAACTTTAAAATATTTTCCCTAGTTGTTGTTTTTTTTCTGGCTTTGTTGTTGAGAGAGGTTGTTTTTGTTTTTTTCACAGTTGTGTGTGAGGCTAACCCTATGGGTCTGACTACGATCATTAAAGTCTCTTTACCAAGGCTTAGGGACCGTCTGACATTTCCCACCGCCCGCTGAGCCCTGTCAGGGATTTGAATATTCATGAGTAGGCGTGTTTAGTCGTATGATTCTCGCTTTGGGTCTGGGATTCTTCCCTTCGTCATAACACCACCAAGCAGTTCTATGGGCTGCCAAAGACTCCCATGGCAGAAACTATAATAATAGTGAAAAATTTTAACAATTAAAATAGGTGCCGATGCAAGGTTGGTGCTTGGCCCCTAGTCAATGCTCAACTATGTGACTTCCTGAACAAAAATCATGTTTTAAGTGAGTACCAATCAGGTTTCAGTGCTGGTCATAGCACGGTCGCGGCTGCCTCTCTAGTGCTAAATGATATAATTTCAGCTCTTGACGATAAACTCCACTGTGCAGCCATTTTTATCGATCTTTCTAAGGCCTTTGATACAGTTGACCACTCCCTACTGCTTGACAGACTCGCCACCATTGGGCTAAGTCAGAATGCCTGTAATTGGTTCAAAGACTACTTAGCAGACAGACCCCAATGTATTCACATAGATGGGGTTAAATCCCAATTCTTAGAGGTCACTAAAGGAGTCCCCCAAGGATCGATCCTGGGGCCTGTCCTCTTTACAATTTATATCAATAGCATTGGCTCCGCTCTTAGAAGTAGCAAAATACACATGTATGCAGATGACACAGCCATATACTCATGTGCTTCGTCAATGCGCAAAGTCATATCAGACCTTCAGGCCGACTTCAATGCTATTCAAAACTCACAAGTCTGGAATTAGTATTAAATGAAAGCAAGACAAAGTTTATGTTTTTTTCAAACAGTCGTGAGCCTCTTTCTACTAACCTTGGCATCTGCTCTCTAAGTGGCTCCACAATTGAGCGTGTGCCTGCTTACAAATACCTTGGTATATGGATAGATGAAAATCTATCATTCAAAACTCATGTTGACTTCCTGATAAAAAAACAACTCACACCCAAAATTGGCTTTTTATATAGGAATAAATCATGTTTGTCTTACGAGAGAAGGAAGCTGATAGTTCAGGCCACATTGCTACCAGTTCTTGATTATGGTGATACTTTATTCATGCATGCTTCTGCCAGTGCTTTAAACCCTCTTGATTCTATTTATCACAGTGCCTTCTGTTTTATCACAGGTGATAAATTCCGCACACATCACTGTATTCTTTATCAAAGAGTGGGTTGGTCATCCCTCACTACAAGGAGAGAGCAGCACTCCCTTCTGTTTGTCTATAAAGCTATCCTACAGAAGCTACCTCCTTATCTTACATCATTACTTACCTTTAAAACTTCCAATTATCCCATCAGATCACAAAATTGCATAGTCTTAAATACACCTCAGGTAACCACCAAATTTGGTAGAACAGTTTTTAGATACTTTGCCCCTTGGTCCTGGAACAGGCATGAAGACATCCTTAAACTTGAATTTCTCATTCCTATGGGTATCTTTAAGTCCCTAATCTTGGACCTAGGCATATTTGTTGATGTATGTAAATGTTAAATGTCCTTGTTTTGTATTTTATTATATATGTTTTTTAATGTAATACAGGGCACATCTGCGAATGAGCCCGTGGTGTCAGTGTGTCTCCCTGTTGAAGTAAAGGAAATATAAAGGAAATATAATAAGAAGCAGGAACAGGGCATGTGACTTAAAATGATTTCAACTTGCCTTGCCATCTAAATCCATGTGGGGTCACTGTAGGCATTGGATTGTTGCAAGCACCTGACTAATTTATACAATTAATGATCAGTTATGGATATATTTGGAATCACTTAACGAAGAATTGTAATTTGACCCTCAAAGATGAGTTATTTGACATATGCTACACCGTCTTTCACATTCCACACTGCAAAAACCAAATCTTAACAAGCATTTCAATCTTATATTTAGACCTTTTTACTTTTTTGCTAAATAAGACAAACTATCTGCCAGCGGGGTGAGAGTTTTACTCATTTCAAGATTTGCCAGTGGGGTAAGATAATTTCACTTGTCAAGCAAAAAGTTAATCTTAAAACTTAAAACAAGCTAATATTTTCCACTCTTGAAAAAAAAAAGATTGTAAGTCTCATTAACAGACTAAAACCCTTTAAACAGACATATTTTGCAGTGCACTTGTAAAAGTTGACCATCCTAAATTACTTTTTAAATAGGCATATAAGAAATGGTAGGTTTATTCCCTGAAAACAACTTTGACAGGATTAGGCCTACATGCGACAGGCTACTGACTCACATGAAAAGATTGCAGACAAATAAACAGATGGCACAGACAATCATGGTTTACACATTTTATTTGTTCTGCAAGGAAAACCAATTACAACCAATTATGACTTAAAAATTCTTCTTGTGGCTTCATGCAGTTTCTGCTGACTATCAGATAACATCAAACAATAGGCCACCAGAACATAATGTTGAGTATAGCTTTTTATCTTTTCAAAGGCCAGGTTCCGGATGTCCTGATTTTGTATATCGGCATAATCTGCGTTGTTTGCATTCGTTTATGTGCTAAAAGTGTGCTTTTGAGACCTGTTTTGCCATGCAATGGGAGTGAATGGAGAGAGAAAAAACTTAATTGTTTGTCTGCCAGTTGCTGACCACTGGAGAAAGTCATGAAGACGAGCTTTTATGACTAATATCGTGGCCAGGTAGCTATACAACATTGTGTTCTGACAAAGTTCAGTATTTAAGACAGACATTTTTTTGCAGGCCAGTGTAAGGAAGCTTGTATTAGGATGAAGGGTTACCATTGGTATTAATATTTAGAGGAAAGAGCATGAAAATAGTCCTAAAGGAAATGAACACAAAGCTACTCTCTCAGCATGAGTAAAAGGCTGAGCTGCACCCATCCGATACACAGTGTCGGTATCGGTCTGAAACTGGCCAAAAACACTGGATCGGGTATCGGAAAAAATACAAGTCATAATCCGATACAATCCATTGAGAAAATTAGCCTGAAACATCACATACCGTAAAACTTCCAATAATCGCCCGGGCGTTTATTTGCTCCAGCGACCAAATGCACCAGGTGCCTATTGGAAACTAGTGGTTATTGGAGGCCGACGGTTATTTAAAGCTGCATTATGAACCCCCCTGACGGTGCATCCGTAGTTGTTTATTTTTCAAATAGCGTGGCACGTATGCGTATATCTGCCATTAGTTTTCTGCAATTTTATTTGTTTTACCCGGTTTTGGCCAGTATTATTTATCGGTCAGTAGATGAGTTGGCTTGAACCCTAGCTTCTAGTGAGCCCCATCTACACAAGATCATGATTCGTCTGAAGAAGTAACAGACAATTGGTTTAGCAATGTACATCCATGGAATTTGGGAGGACTTATCTAACAGCAGAGTGCTAACCTGCTCAGACTCGTAGTTTCATAGGGTTATGAACCTGACAAGTGGATTTAGGGTTAGGGTTAGGAAAGTGGGTCAAACACTCAACTCTTGGCTTTTCTCTTCAAGATGGAAAATTCTGAAAGTTCCCAGAAAGTTGCTGAGGAGCTGATATGACCTCTGTACTTCTATGGGACTTATCAATAAGGTGCTTGTGCATTTACATGCAGTTGTGTTGGTGTCACATTTGAAGAAGGACATTTATTAATATGTGTTGTAGCATTAAAAATTAGATATCATTTTCCATCATTCAATTGTTGTATGTTGCACAGATTAATGGTAAAGTTTTGGGGATATTCCAGTTTGATTTACATTAACAAGGTATTTTTATTTCTGTAAAATACATTTTCTGACAAAGTTGTAAAAAAAAAAAGGAATGATTAACAAATGACATACCACCCTGTGATTAATTAATATGAAGTGACAAGTTACTCAGTCACACAAATATTCATACACTTTAAATTAATCAAGACAGAATTGAGCATTTTATTTTTGTGGTTTACATTCCAGTATGTCTGTGGTTGACTTTACTTTTGTCTTCTTTTATTGCTATTATATCGCATCTACGGTGTATCTGTTTGGGGAATATTCAGCGAAAGCACTGTGGCTTCAGGTAGAGTGTATAACCACTCCATATTTTTTTTTCAAGACCCCACAAGTGGATAAATGCACTTTTCCCAGACTTTCGAAGCAGGCGAAATCAACACAAGGTAAAACAAGGAACAGAATGAACCCAAGCCAGTACATTATCATAGTAATTACTTTAGTGTTAATGTTTGCGTTAAGAGGAAGGGACGTGTGGTTAGAGTGCATCACAATAAATTACAGTGTGCAGGAGACCCTTGTTTTGGCCAAAGATTTCTCATCCTGCTTGAAAATATCCACACCAACTATCTGCACCAGCAGTGAAAGTAAACAAATGTCAAAACGAGTTGTGTTATCCCTGCTGTCTGACCTAAAGCGATGGGTTTACTCTTGGAGAAGTGATACACTTAAAAGGGGTCACATGTTTGCGGTGGCAAGTTACCTTTACATTGCACAGCAGGTACATCTTGAAATACTTCCGGAAGGATTGGTCCCTGAGGCCATACAAGATGGGACTGAGAAATCTTGGCAAAATGTGAATTATGAGATAGCTGGCGAATCGCAGCTGCGGGAAATGCGAGGGAAAAGTATACTTGAACACGGTATCTAAAGACGGACCTACGTAAGTGAGCATGGACATAATGAGCTGTGCGCCGTGAAGGAGGATGGTGTTGCGCGCCTTTTTGGCGTCCGCATTCACAGCCTTGGCGGCGAACAGGATCTTAAAGTAAGTGAAGACCAGGATGAACCAGACGAAGGACAGGTAGGTGATGTGGGAGATGATGCTCTTCTTCTTCATGAAATCTTGGCGGAACAACGGGTCCCGGTGGCAGAAGATGGCGGAATGGAAGAACTCATTAGGCTCTGTCACCAGGAGCACAAACAGGTCAGGCAGGATGGCGGCCGCCCCCAAGGCCCAGATGATGGCGATGAGGATGTAGGTCCTGTTGACAGTGCAGAGCTGGGCGTGGCGCAGCGGGTTGCACACGGCGATGTAACGCTCGATGGCCATTCCCGCCAGGTTCAGCGGCGTGTTTTGCGTGGTGGAGATGGCGAACATCAGGAGGAAACAGCAGAAAGAGACGTTGATTTTGAACCAGATGTAGGTAATCAAATTCAGCAAGGCAGCGATGGTCAACTGGATCATGTCGTTGAGGACCAGGTGGATGAAGAGGATGTAACGTGGGTTCTCCCTGAACATCTCGTGCCTGAAGAAGGTGTGGACCAAGGTGCCGTTGATGTAGTTGATGGAGATGCAGAGCATCAGCACAATTGCGTTCCTGGTCACAACAACCTCAAATGTGGGCCTCGCTGTGGAGTAGGACATGTTCTTTTGCATGCCGATGTCTGCTGAGAAGTTCCTGGTTTGAGCTCCAGAATCCTGTGAAACAACAGACAGCAACTCCAAGTGTACAAATGTAGTCACTTTAACATTTCTTTTTTCATCTGTAAAAAACCCACTATTGGTCTTCAGACAGTTATCTATCAGGATTTTTTGCTGTTTGTGTGTGTGTTGAAAAGGTGTGCTTCAGTGCTTAAATCTGTGATACACTAATTTGTTTTAAAGACCTTTGTGTGAGAAAAATGAACATGACTCATGTAGTGCTAGAAAAAAGCTGTTCCAAATAAAGATCGCTCTTAAAAGGCGCTCTCAGTATTCTTAAACATTGAAGAATCATAACTCACCTCTTTGTTTTCACCATAAAGAAGGAGAAATGAGCCTTACTAAACTCATTTACACGGTTTGAATCTGTCTTTATACCTTTATATAGGTTAGAAAGAGACTGGGGATTAGACTTAGACTTAGAAAAGGGCAGCCCACCGCATGCACACGCATGTGCACTCATCTCTCAAGGTTCTAAAAATATCACACCGGTTTCTGTACGCTCATACGTCATATCTTTCTGCAATCTGATAAGCAATTGCAATAACCCCCTTTTTTGAAAATGTATTGCAGTATGCATTTCAAAGAAAATTTTTAAGAATTCAAAATAGCTGCTATGCTTTGACAAGAAAACAAGTACAGCGCATGCACATTTAGGCCTATGTACTGTTCCACTGTGCGTACACAGAACACTATAGAGTGTAAATTCACAAAATGTGGTGTACAGGTCCCTCTGTTCATGATGAACAAATTTGCCTCAGGGATCCATAAAGTCAGCCGTATTGGATTTTTTGCTAATTAGCATTTTTTGTAAAACTCTTAAAATGCTACTCCTCCTACAATATTTGACCAATTGAGATGACTTGGTAGACACACTCCGTAGACCATGCCTCATAAAGGTTTTATTCAGAATTTTGATATTTTCAAAGATGGCCGCATGACAAGCCAATGAATTTTCACTGAGCGTGGCTTATCACAAAAATGCTAATAATTCCAAAACGATTTGACAGATAGTTATGAAACTTGGTAGGTCTGTTAAGAGTAACATCAAGACTTGACCTCTACAGTTTTAACCCAATCGAGCCACGTGGTTGCGCTATAAAGTTCCGAATATAAACAAATATTTAAAAATTCACTAAAAATCACTGTTCCTTTGCAGAGATGTAAAACTTGCTACAGTGACAAAGACCCAGATTTGGATCATAGATCTTTACTAATTTGGTGGGCGCCATCTTGAAATTACCGACATTTTGGCTTAAATGTACTGATTTATTACTTCTTTGTGTTTTTCCTTAACCGCTTGGCTGATTCTCATGAAACTTGGGATATAGTTAGAAGTTGTCATCTCACAAGCCCTCACCTTTAGTGGCGATAGGCCAGTTGGTGGCGCTGTAGTGCACGTGAAAATATTGTGACATTGACACGCCCACTGATGATGCCCCCGTTTGACCTAGAGTCACAAAATGTGGTGTACAGGTCCCTCTGTTCATGATGAACAAATTTGCCTCAAGGATCCATAAAGTCAGCCATATTGGATTTTCCGCTAATTAGCATTTTTTGTAAAAAATGCTGCTCCTCCTACAAAAGTTGACCAATTTACATGAAACGAGGTACACGCACCCCTTAGACCATGCTTCATAAAGGTTTTATACAGAATTTTGATATTTTAAAAGATGGCCGAATGACGAGCCAATGAATTTTCAATGGGCGTGACTTATCACAAAAATGCTAATAATTCCAAAATCATTTGGCAGAAAGTTATGAAACTTGGGTGGTATTTTAAGAGTGAGATCTGGACCTGAGCTCTCCAGTTTCAACCCAATAGAGCCACGTGGTGGCGCTATAAAGATCCAAATATAAGAAAATATTTAAAAATTCACAAAAAATCATTGACACTCCCACTGCCGACGCCCCGTTTGATCTACAGTCACAAGATTTGGTGTACACGTCCCGTTACTCATGCCCAACAAATTTGCCTCAAGACATCATGAAGTCTGCCATCTTTGATTTTCTGCTAATTAGCATTTTTTGTAAAACACTTAAAATGCTACTCCTTCTACAGAATTAGACCAATGTGCACCAAACCTGTTTGTGGGACTCAAGCCGCATCCCTACATACATGCATTTCTTTACTAAAGGCTATGTCAAAAATTGGCCGAATGAGAAGCCAATTAATTTTGCATTGGGCGTGGCTTATCACATAAATGCTAGTACTTCTAAAACCGTTTGATATAAAGTTCTGAAACTTGGTGGGTAGATTGAGAGTTAGATCAAGACTTGAGTCCTGCAGTTTTAACCCAATCAATCCGTGTGGTGGCGCTATAGAAATACAAATGTTGGGATGGCAGGTATGCCATCCGCCAAGTACACTATCTATGCTTAACAGGCCGTCTACCGACCATACCAACTGTGAAAGTTCCTGTAGCTTAGTGGTTAAGGCATTGGACTGCCGTGTAGTAGGTTGGTGGTTCGATACCCACCTGTTCCCAACATTATTTTTGAGGCACACAATGTGCACGTCATGCTAAGAATGTTCTTTTAACATAAAACAAGTTTTTTTTTTGCAAAGGCTAAGAAATTTCACAATATTACCAGTTAACTGTTTGAATTATGAAGTCCGTAAGCTAAAACAATATGATACCGCAACAGAAAAGTCTTATTTGGCCTCCACATTTCTGTTAACCTGCTTTGGCGTAGTGGATACAAGCTTGGCTTTCTATGTATGGGGTCAGTGGTTCAATTCGAGCTTGGTAGCAATGGCTAAGTTAATGTTTGGCAAAACTATTGTGTAAATGCTATGCTTCTTTTAATGTTTTTTTCACATTTAGAAACACCTTTTTATTGCAAAAGTTAAGAAATTTAACAGGATTAACTGTTCACTGTTTCACTTGTACTTAAAAGACATAATACGCAAGCCCTTACTGGATCGGGTTAAGATACCATCAACAATGGCAAAAGCCCTGATTAGAAACAAATATTTATATTTTGGGTCAACCCTGTCTAGAGTTGTCTATCATTTTGCAGTTTCTGTGTTTGACAAATGCTGCTCATGCCACTCGGTCCCCGGGAATCGCTGCTTGCAGCTATATTTTTAAAATCTATTTTTTTGTCCACGAGGGTGAATACTTTTGTAAATGTTTCATTCATCAGTCTTGCATTTAAAAAAAAAAAATGTCGTTGGATAATTATTTTTATTTTTTTTGCAAGAAAAATGTGTTGTATAGTGTTGGTGAAAAGGTTGAACAGGGTCAAACCATTCTTAAGTCACTTCATCTATCTTGATGTTTTTCATATAATCAAATTATGCACTGCTCAGTATAGCCCACAATGCTAGTAGCATTCATACACTGTATGTAGTTAAGGCATACAATTGAAGTAATAGACAACAATGAACCAGGAATGCGGATGAGCACAAGTACTTGCTGATTCATTTAAATTACTGGTGTTTACTGTTCAATTGAAGTATGTTGTGCAATAGTCAACTTTCTTTTCAACTCATACAACAAAAGAAATGTTGAAGAGGCTCAAGCCACACGTCTAAATTCTGCTTCAGTTTGTGAGGTAGGCCTGCGTTACTAACTTTAAAATATTTTCCCTAGTTGTTGTTTTTTTTTCTGGCTTTGTTGTTGAGAGAGGTTGTTTTTGTTTTTTTCACAGTTGTGTGTGAGGCTAACCCTATGGGTCTGACTACGATCATTAAAGTCTCTTTACCAAGGCTTAGGGACCGTCTGACATTTCCCACCGCCCGCTGAGCCCTGTCAGGGATTTGAATATTCATGAGTAGGCGTGTTTAGTCGTATGATTCTCGCTTTGGGTCTGGGATTCTTCCCTTCGTCATAACACCACCAAGCAGTTCTATGGGCTGCCAAAGACTCCCATGGCAGAAACTATAATAATAGTGAAAAATTTTAACAATTAAAATAGGTGCCGATGCAAGGTTGGTGCTTGGCCCCTAGTCAATGCTCAACTATGTGACTTCCTGAACAAAAATCATGTTTTAAGTGAGTACCAATCAGGTTTCAGTGCTGGTCATAGCACGGTCGCGGCTGCCTCTCTAGTGCTAAATGATATAATTTCAGCTCTTGACGATAAACTCCACTGTGCAGCCATTTTTATCGATCTTTCTAAGGCCTTTGATACAGTTGACCACTCCCTACTGCTTGACAGACTCGCCACCATTGGGCTAAGTCAGAATGCCTGTAATTGGTTCAAAGACTACTTAGCAGACAGACCCCAATGTATTCACATAGATGGGGTTAAATCCCAATTCTTAGAGGTCACTAAAGGAGTCCCCCAAGGATCGATCCTGGGGCCTGTCCTCTTTACAATTTATATCAATAGCATTGGCTCCGCTCTTAGAAGTAGCAAAATACACATGTATGCAGATGACACAGCCATATACTCATGTGCTTCGTCAATGGGCAAAGTCATATCAGACCTTCAGGCCGACTTCAATGCTATTCAAAACTCACAAGTCTGGAATTAGTATTAAATGAAAGCAAGACAAAGTTTATGTTTTTTTCAAACAGTCGTGAGCCTCTTTCTACTAACCTTGGTATCTGCTCTCTAAGTGGCTCCACAATTGAGCGTGTGCCTGCTTACAAATACCTTGGTATATGGATAGATGAAAATCTATCATTCAAAACTCATGTTGACTTCCTCATAAAAAACAACTCAGACCCAAAATTGGATTTTTATATAGGAATGAATCATGTTTGTCTTACGAGAGAAGGAAGCAGATAGTTCAGGCCATATTGCTACCAGTTCTTGATTATGGTGATACTTTATTCATGCATGCTTCTGCCAGTGCTTTAAAACCTCTTGATTCTATTTATCACAGTGCCTTCTGTTTTATCACAGGTGATAAATTCCGCACACATCACTGTATTCTTTATCAAAGAGTGGGTTGGTCATCCCTCACTACAAGGAGAGAGCAGCACTCCCTTCTGTTTATCTATAATGCTATCCTACAGAAGCTACCTCCTTATCTTACATCATTACTTACCTTTAAAACTTCCAATTATCCCATCAGATCAGAAAATTGCATAGTCTTAAATACACCTCAGGTAACCACCAAATTTGGTAAAACAGCTTTTAGATACTTTGCCCCTTGGTCTTGGAACAGGCATCAAGACATCCTTAAACTTGAATTTCTCATTCCTATGGGTATCTTTTAAGTCCCCAATCTTGGACCTAGGCATATTTGTTGATGTATGTAAATGTTAAATGTCCTTGTTTTGTATTTTATTATAGATGTTTTTTAATGTAATACAGGGCACATCTGTGAATGAGCCCTTGGTCTCAGTGTGTCTCCCTGTTGAAGTAAAGGAAATATAAAGGAAATATAATAAGAAGCAGGAACAGGGCATGTGACTTAAAATTATTTCAACTTGCCTTGCCATCTAAATCCATGTGGGGTCACTGTAGGCATTGGATTGTTGCAAGCACCTGACTAATTTATACAATTAATGATGAGTTATGGATATATTTGGAATCACTTAACAAAAAATTGTAATTTGACCCTCATAAGATGAGTTATTTGACATGTTGACATGTGCTACACCGTCTTTCAGATTCCACACTGCAAAAACCAAATCTTAACAAGCATTTCAATCTTATATTTAGACTTTTTTACTTTTTTGCTAAATAAGACAAACTATCTGCCAGCGGGGTGAGAGTTTTACTCATTTTAAGATTTGCCAGTGGGGTAAGATAATTTCACTTGTCAAGCAAAAAGTTAATCTTAAAACTTAAAACAAGCTAATATTTTCCACTCTTGAAAAAAAAAAGATTGTAAGTCTCATTAACAGACTAAAACACTTAAGACAGACATATTTTGCAGTGCACTTGTAAAAGTTGACCATCCTAAATTACTTTTTAAATAGGCATATAAGAAATGGTAGGTTTATTCCCTGAAAACAACTTTGACAGGATTAGGCCTACATGCGACAGGCTACTGACTCACATGAAAAGATTGCAGACAAATAAACATGGCACAGACAATCACGGTTTACACATTTTATTTGTTCTGCAAGGAAAACCAATTACAACCAATTATGACTTAAAAATTCTTCTTGTGGCTTCATGCAGTTTCTGCTGACTATCAGATAACATCAAACAATAGGCCACCAGAACATAATGTTGAGTATAGCTTTTTATCTTTTCAAAGGCCAGGTTCCGGATGTCCTGATTTTGTATATCGGCATAATCTGCGTTGTTTGCATTCGTTTATGTGCTAAAAGTGTGCTTTTGAGACCTGTTTTGCCATGCAATGGGAGTGAATGGAGAGAGAAAAAACTTCATTGTTTGTCTGCCAGTTGCTGACCACTGGAGAAAGTCATGAAGAAGAGCTTTTATGACTAATATCGTGGCCAGGTAGCTATACAACATTGTGTTCTGACAAAGTTCAGTATTTAAGACAGACATTTTTTTGCAGGCCAGTGTAAGGAAGCTTGTATTAGGATGAAGGGTTACCATTGGTATTAATATTTAGAGGAAAGAGCATGAAAATAGTCCTAAAGGAAATGAACACAAAGCTACTCTCTCAGCATGAGTAAAAGGCTGAGCTGCACCCATCCGATACACAGTGTCGGTATCGGTCTGAAACTGGCCAAAAACACTGGATTGGGTATCGGAAAAAATACAAGTCATAATCCGATACAATCCATTGAGAAAATTAGCCTGAAACATCACATACCGTAAAACTTCCAATAATCGCCCGGGAGTTTATTTGCTCCAGCGACCAAATGCACCAGGTGCCTATTGGAAACTAGTGGTTATTGGAGGCCGACGGTTATTTAAAGCTGCATTATGAACCCCCCTGACGGTGCATCCGTAGTTGTTTATTTTTCAAATAGCGTGGCACGTATGCGTATATCTGCCATTAGTTTTCTGCAATTTGATTTGTTTTACCCGGTTTTGGCCAGTATTATTTATCGGTCAGTAGATGAGTTGGCTTGAACCATTGCTTCTAGTGAGCCCCATCTACACAAGATCATGATTCGTCTGAAGAAGTAACAGACAATTGGTTTAGCAATGTACATCCATGGAATTTGGGAGGACTTCTCTAACAGCAGAGTGCTAACCTGCTGAGACTCGTAGTTTCATAGGGTTAGGAACCTGACAAGTGGATTTAGGGTTAGGGTTCGTTTAGGAAAGCGGGTGAAACACTCAACTCTTTTGGCTTTTCTCTTTGAGATGGAAAAGTCTGAAAGATCCCAGAAAGTTGCAGAGGAGCTGATATGACCTCTGTACTACTATGGGACTTATCAATAAGGTGCTTGTGCTTGTGCATTTACATGCAGTTGTGTTGGTGGTACATTTGAAGAAGGACATTTAATATTATGTGTTTTAGCATTAAAATTTAGATATGATCATTTTCTATCGTTCAATTATGTACATTAGTTGCACAGTTTAATGTTAAAATGTAATTCAAATGTGATATGCACTGAGATCAAGAATTTTGGGGATATTCCAGTTGGATTTACATTAACAAGGTATTTTTATTTCTGTAAAATAAATTTTCTGACAAAGTTGTACAAAAAAAGGAATGATTAACAAATTACATACCACCCTGTGATTAATTAATATGAAGTGACAAGTTACTCAGTGACACAAATATTCATACACTTTAAATTAATAAAGACAGAATTGAGTATTTTGTGTTTGTGGTTTACATTCCAGTATGTCTGTGGTTGGCACATGCGTTCTTTTATTGCCATTTTGTCACATCTACAGCATATCTGTTTGGGGACTATTCAGGGAAAGCACTGTGGCTTAAGGTGGAGTGTATAACCACTCCATATTTTTCTTTCAAGGCCCCACAAGTGGATAAATGCACTTTTCCCAGGCTTTCAGAGCAGGTGAAATCAACGCAAGATAAAACAAGGAACAGAATGAACCCAAGCCAGTACATTATCATAGTAATTACTTTAGTGTTAATGTTTGCGTTAAGAGGAAGGGACGTGCGCTTCGAGTACATAACAATAAATTACAATGTGCAGGAGACCCTTGTTTTGGCCAAAATTTCTCATCCTGCTTGAAAATATCCACACCATCTGCACCAGCAGTGAAAGTAAACAAATGTCAAAACGAGGTGTGTTACCCCTGTTGTCTGACCTAAAGCGATGGGTTTACTCTTGGACAAGTGATACACTTAAAAGGGGTCACATGTTTGCAGTGGCAAGTTACCTTTACATTGCACAACAGGTACATCTTGAAATACTTCCGGAAGGATTGGTCCCTGAGGCCGTACAAGATGGGACTGAGAAATCTTGGCAAAATGTAAATTATGAGATAGTTGGCGAATCGCACCTCCCGCAGATGCGAGGGGAAAATATACACAAATACGGTTTCTAAAGGCGGATCTACGTAAGTGAGCATGCACATAATGAGCTGTGCGCCGTGAAGGAGGATGGTGTTGCGCGCCTTCTTGGCGTCCGCGTTCACAGCCTTTGCGGCGAACAGGATCTTAAAGTAAGTGAAGAACAGGATGAGCCAGACGCAGGACAGGTAGGTGATGTTGGAGATGTTCTTCTTCTTCTTCATGAAATCTTGGCGGAACAATGGGTCCTGGTTGCAGTAGATGACGGAATGAAAGAACTCATTGGACTCTGTCACCAGGAGCACAAACAGATCAGGCAGGATGGCGGCCGCCCCCAAGGCCCAGATGATGGCGATGAGGATGTAGGTCCTGTTGACGGTGCAGAGCTGGGCGTGGCGCAGCGGGTTGCATATGGCGATGTAACGCTCGATGGCCATTCCCGCCAGGTTCAGCGGCGTGTTGAGCGTGGTGGAGATGGCGATCATCAGGAGGAAGCAGCAGAAAGAGACGTTGATTTTGAACCAGATGTAGGCTATCAAATGCAGCAAGGCAGCGATGGTCAACTGGATCATGTCATTGAGGACCAGGTGGATGAAGAGGATGTAACGTGGGTTCTCCCTGAAGATCTCGCGCCTGAAGAAGGTGTGGACCAAGGTGCCGTTGATGTAGTTGATGGAGATACAGAGCATCAGCACAATCGCGTTCCTGGTCACAACAGCCTCAAATGTGGGCCTCGCTGTGGAGTAGGACATGTTCTTTTGCGTGCCGATGTCTGCTGAGAAGTTCATGGTTTGAGCTCCAGAATAATGTGAAACACAGACAGCAACCCCAAGTGTACAAATGTAGTCACTTTAACATCTCTTTTTTTATCTGTAAAAAACCCACTATTGGTCTTCAGACAGTTATCTATCAGGATTTTTTGCTGTTTGTGTGTGTGTTGAAAAGGTGTGCTTCAGTGCTTAAATCTGTGATACACTAATTTGTTTTAAAGACCTTTGTGTGAGAAAAATGAACATGACTCATGTAGTGCTAGAAAAAAGCTGTTCCAAATAAAGATCACTCTTAAAAGGCGCTCTCAGTATTCTTAAACATTGAAGAATCATAACTCACCTCTTTGTTTTCACCATAAAGAAGGAGAAATGAGCCTTACTAAACTCATTTACACGATTTGAATCTGTCTTTATACCTTTATATAGGTTAGAAAGAGACTGGGGATTAGACTAACGCAGAAAAGGGCAGCCCACCGCATGCACACGCATGCGCACTCATCTCAAGGTTCTAAAAATATTACACCGGTTTCTGTACGCTCATACGTCATATCTTTCTGCAATCTGATAAGCAATTGCAATAACCCCCTTTTTTGAAAATGTATTGCAGCATGCATTTCAAACAAAGTTTTTAAGCATTCAAAATAGCTGCTATGCTTTGACAAGAAAACAACTACAGCGCATGCACATTTAGGCCTATGTACTGTTCCACTGTGCGTACACAGAACACTATAGAGTGTAAATTCACAAAATGTGGTGTACAGGTCCCTCTGTTCATGATGAACAAATTTGCCTCGAGGATCCATAAAGTCAGCCGTATTGGATTTTTTGCTAATTAGCATTTTTTGTAAAACTCTTAAACTGCTACTCCTCCTACAAAATTTGACCAATTGAGATGAAACTTGGTAGACACACTCCATGCCTCATAAAAGTTTTATTCAGAATTTTGATATTTTCAAAGATGGCTGAATGACGAGCCAATGAATTTTCACTGGGCGTGGCTTATCACAAAAATGCTAATAATTCCAAAACGATTTGACAGATAGTTATGAAACTTGGTAGGTCTGTTAAGAGTAACATCATGACTTGACCTCTACAGTTTTAACCCAATCGAGCCACGTGGTTGCGCTATAGAGTTCCGAATATAAACAAATATTTAAAAATTCACTAAAAATCACTGTTCCTTTGCAGAGATGTAAAACTTGCTACAGTGACAAAGACCCAGATTTGGATCATAGATCTTTACTAATTTGGTGGGCGCCATCTTGAAATTGCCGACATTTTGGCTTAAATGTACTCATTTATTACTTCTTTGTGTTTTTCCTTAACCGCTCGGCTGATTCTCATGAAACTTGGGATATAGTTAGAAGTTGTCATCTCACAAGCCCTCACCAACTTTGGTAGCGATAGGCCAGTTGGTGGCGCTGTAGTGCACGTGAAAATATTGTGACGTTGACACGCCCACTGATGACGCCCCGTTTGACCTAGAGTCACAAAATGTGGTGTACAGGTCCCTATGTTCATGATGAACAAATTTTCCTGGAGGATCCATGAAGTCAGCCATATTGGATTTTCCACTAATTAGCATTTTTTGGAAAACACTTACAATGCTACTCCTCCTATAAAATTTGGCCAATTTACATGAAACAAGGTACACAAACCCCTTAGACCATGCTTCATAAAGGTTATATACAGAATTGTGATATTTTAAAAGATGGCCGAATGACGAGCCAATGAATTTTCAATGGGCGTGACTTATCACAAAAATGCTAATAATTCCAAAATCATTTGACAGAAAGTTATGAAACCTGGTACGTTTATTAAGAGTAATATACGGACTGGACCTCTCTAGTTTCAACCCAATCGAGCCACGTGGTGGCGCTATATAAATCCTAATATAAGAAAATATTAGAAAATTCACTAAAAATCATTGACACGCCCACTGCATATTCCCCGTTTTATTTCGAGTCACAAAATGTGGTATAGAGGTCCTTCTGCTCATACTGAACAAATTTGACTCAAGGAACCATCAAGTCACCCGTTTTGGATTTTCCGCTAATTAGCATTTCTTGTAAAACACTTAAAATGGTACTCCTCCTACAAAATTTGACCGATTTACATGAAACCCGGTAAACACACTCCTTAGACCATGCTTCATGAAATTTATATACAGAATTTTGATATTTTAAAAGATCGAATGACGAGACAATGAATTTTCAGTGGGCGTGGCTTATCACAAAAATGCTAATAATTCCAAAACCATTTCACAGAAAGTTATGAAACTTGGGTGGTCTTTTAAGAGTGACATCTGGACCTTATTTTCTTAATTATAAGAAAATATTTAAAAATTCACTAAAAATCATTGACACGCCCACTGCCAACACACCGTTTGATCTACAGTCACAACATTTGGTGTACACGTCCCGTTACTCATGCCCAACAAATTTGCCTCAAGACACCATGAAGTCTGCCATCTTCGATTTTCCGCTAATTTGCATTTTTTGTAAAACACTTAAAATGCTACTCCTCCTACAGAATTAGACCAATTTGCACCAAACCTGTTTGTGGGACTCAACCCGCATCCCTACATACATACCTTTCTTTACTAAAGGCTATGTGAAAAATTGGCCGAATGAGAAGCCAATGAATTTTGCATTGGGCGTGGCTTATCACATACATGCTAGTACTTCTAAAACCGTTTGATATAAAGTTCTGAAACTTGGTCTGTAGATTGAGAGTTAGATCAAGACTTGAGCCCTGCAGTTTTAACCCAATCAATCCGTGTGGTGGCGCTATAGAAATACAAATGTTGGGATGGCAGGTATGCCATCCGCCAAGTACACTATCTATGCTTAACAGGCCGTCTACCGACCATACCAACTGTGAAAGTTCCTGTAGCTTAGTGGTTAAGGCATTGGACTGCCGTGTAGTAGGTTGGTGGTTCGATACCCACCTGTTCCCAACATTTCTTTTGAGGCACACAATGTGCACGTCATGCTAAGAATGTTCTTTTAACATAAAACAAGTTATTTTTATTGCAAAGGCTAAGAAATTTCACAATATTACCAGTTAACTGTTTGAATTATGAAGTCCGTAAGCTAAAACAATATGATACCGCAACAGAAAAGTCTTATTTGGCCTCCACATTTCTGTTAACCTGCTTTGGCCTAGTGGATACAAGCTTGGCTTTCTATGTATGGGGTCAGTGGTTCAATTCGAGCTTGGTAGCAATGGCTAAGTTAATGTTTGGCAAAACTATTGTGTAAATGCTATGCTTCTTTTAATGTTGTTTTCACATTTAGAAACACCTTTTTATTGCAAAAGTTAAGAAATTTAACAGGATTAACTGTTCACTGTTTCACTTGTACTTAAAAGACATAATACGCAAGCCCTTACTGGATCGGGTTAAGATACCATCAACAATGGCAAAAGCCCTGATTAGAAACAAATATTTATATTTTGGGTCAACCCTGTCTAGAGTTGTCTATCATTTTGCAGTTTCTGTGTTTGACAAATTCTGCTCATGCCGCTCGGTCCCCGGGAATCGCTGCTTGCAGCTATATTTTTAAAATGTATTTTTTTTCTCCAGGAGGGTGAATACTTTTGTAAATGTTTTATTCATCAGTCTTGCATTTAAAAAAAAAAATGTTGTTGGATAATTATTATTATTATTTTTTGCAAGAAAAATGTGTTGTATAGTGTTGGTGAAAAAGTTAAACAGGGTCAAACCATTCTTAAGTCACTTCATCTATCTTGATGTTTTTCATATAATCAAATTATGCACTGCTCAGTATAGCCCACAATGCTAGTAGCATTCATACACTGTATGTAGTTAAGGCATACAATTGAAGTAATAGACAACAATGAACCAGGAATGCGGATGAGCACAAGTACTTGCTGATTCATTTAAATTACTGTACTGGTGTTTACTGTTCAATTGAAGTATGTTGTGCAATAGTCAACTTTTTTTTCAACTCATACAACAAAAGAAATGTTGAAGAGGCTCAAGCCACACGTCTAAATTCTGCTTCAGTTTGTGAGGTAGGCCTGCGTTACTAACTTTAAAATATTTTCCCTAGTTGTTGTTTTTTTTCTGGCTTTGTTGTTGAGAGAGGTTGTTTTAGTTTTTTTCACAGTTGCGTTTGAGGCTAAGCCTATGGGTCTGACTACAATCATTAAAGTCTCTTTACCAAGGCTTAGGGACCGTCTGACATTTCCCACCGCCCGCTGAGCCCTGTCAGGGATTTGAATATTCATGAGTAGGCGTGTTTAGTCGTATGATTCTCGCTTTGGGTCTGGGATTCTTCCCTTCGTCATAACACCACCAAGCAGTTCTATGGGCTGCCAAAGACTCCCATGGCAGAAACTATAATAATAGTGAAAAATTTTAACAATTACAATAGGTGCCGATGCACGGTTGGTGCTTGGCCCCTAGTCAATGCTCAACTATGTGACTTCCTGAGCAAAAATCATGTTTTAGGTGAGTACCAATCAGGTTTCAGTGCTGGTCATAGCACGGTCACGGCTGCCTCTCTAGTGCTAAATGATATAATTTCAGCTCTTGACGATAAACTCCACTGTGCAGCCATTTTTATCGATCTTTCTAAGGCCTTTGATACAGTTGACCACTCCCTACTGCTTGACAGACTCGCCACCATTGGGCTAAGTCAGAATGCCTGTAATTGGTTCAAAGACTACTTAGCAGACAGACCCCAATGTATTCACATAGATGGGGTTAAATCCCAATTCTTAGAGGTCACTAAAGGAGTCCCCCAAGGATCGATCCTGGGGCCTGTCCTCTTTGCAATTTATATCAATAGCATTGGCTCCGCTCTTAAAAGTAAAATGCACATGTATGCAGATGACACAGCCATATACTCATGTGCTTCGTCAATAGGCAAAGTCATATCAGACCTTCAGGCCGACTTCAATGCTATTCAAAACTCAGTTACAAGTCTGGAATTAATATTAAATGAAAGCAAGACAAAGTTTATGTTTATTTCAAACAGTCGTGAGCCTCTTTCTACTAACCTTGGCATCTGCTCTCTAGGTGGCTCCACAATTGAGCGTGTGCTACTTACAAATACCTTGGTATATGGATAGATGAAAATCTATCATTCAAAACTCATGTTGACTTCCTGATGAAAAAAAACTCAGACCCAAAATTGGATTTTTATATAGGAATAAATCATGTTTGTCTTACGAGAGAAGGAAGCAGATAGTTCAGGCCACATTGCTACCAGTTCTTGATTATGGTGATACTTTATTCATGCATGCTTCTGCCAGTGCTTTAAAACCTCTTGATTCTATTTATCACAGTGCCTTCTGTTTTATCACAGGTGATAAATTCCGCACACATCACTGTATTCTTTATCAAAGAGTGGGTTGGTCATCCCTCACTACAAGGAGAGAGCAGCACTCCCTTCTGTTTATCTATAAAGCTATCCTACAGAAGCTACCTCCTTATCTTACATCATTACCTTTAAAACTTCCAATTATCCCATCAGATCACAAAATTGCAGTGTCTTAAATACACCTCAGGTAACCACCAAATTTGGTAAAACAGCTTTTAGATACTTTGCCCCTTGGTCCTGGAACAGGCATCAAGACATCCTTAAACTTGAATTTCTCATTCCTATGGGTATCTTTAAGTCCCCAATCTTGGACCTAGGCATATTTGTTTATGTATGTAAATGTTAAATGTCCTTGTTTTGTATTTTATTATATATGTTTTTTAATGTAATACAGGGCACATCTGCGAATGAGCCCTTGGTCTCAGTGTGTCTCCCTGTTGAAGTAAAGGAAATATAAAGGAAATATAATAAGAAGCAGGAACAGGGCATGTGACTTAAAATGATTTCAACTTGCCTTGCCATCTAAATCCATGTGGGGTCACTGTAGGCATTGGATTGTTGCAAGCACCTGACTAATTTATACAATTAATGATCAGTTATGGATATATTTGGAATCACTTAACGAAAAATTGTAATTTGACCCTCATAAGATGAGTTATTTGACATATGCTACACCGTCTTTCAGATTGCACTCTGCAAAAACCAAATCTTAACAAGCATTTCAATCTTATATTTAGACTTTTTTACTTTTTTGCTAAATAAGACAAACTATCTGCCAGCGGGGTGAGAGTTTTACTCATTTCAAGATTTGCCAGTGGGGTAAGATAATTTCACTTGTCAAGCAAAAAGTTAATCTTAAAACTTAAAACAAGCTAATATTTTCCACTCTTGAAAAAATAAAAGATTGTAAGTCTCATTAACAGACTAAAACACTTAAGACAGACATATTTTGCAGTGCACTTGTAAAAGTTGACCATCCTAAATTACTTTTTAAATAGGCATATAAGAAATGGTAGGTTTATTCCCTGAAAACAACTTTGACAGGATTAGGCCTACATGCGACAGGCTACTGACTCACATGAAAAGATTGCAGACAAATAAACAGATGGCACAGACAATCATGGTTTACACATTTTATTTGTTCTTCAAGGAAAACCAATTACAACCAATTATGACTTAAAAATTCTTCTTGTGGCTTCATGCAGTTTCTGCTGACTATCAGATAACATCAAACAATAGGCCACCAGAACATAATGTTGAGTATAGCTTTTTATCTTTTCAAAGGCCAGGTTCCGGATGTCCTGATTTTGTATATCGGCATAATCTGCGTTGTTTGCATTCGTTTATGTGCTAAAAGTGTGCTTTTGAGACCTGTTTTGCCATGCAATGGGAGTGAATGGAGAGAGAAAAAACTTCATTGTTTGTCTGCCAGTTGCTGACCACTGGAGAAAGTCATGAAGAAGAGCTATTATGACTAATATCGTGGCCAGGTAGCTATACAACATTGTGTTCTGACAAAGTTCAGTATTTAAGACAGACTTTTTTTTGCAGGCCAGTGTAAGGAAGCTTGTATTAGGATGAAGGGTTACCATTGGTATTAATATTTAGAGGAAAGAGCATGAAAATAGTCCTAAAGGAAATGAACACAAAGCTACTCTCTCAGCATGAGTAAAAGGCTGAGCTGCACCCATCCGATACACAGTGTCGGTATCGGTCTGAAACTGGCCAAAACCACTGGATCGGGTATCGGAAAAAATACAAGTCATAATCCGATACAATCCATTGAGAAAATTAGCCTGAAACATCACATACCGTAAAACTTCCAATAATCGCCCGGGCGTTTATTTGCTCCAGCGACCAAATGCACCAGGTGCCTATTGGAAACTAGTGGTTATTGGAGGCTGACGGTTATTTAAAGCTGCATTATGAACCCCCCTGACGGTGCATCCGTAGTTGTTTATTTTTCAAATAGCGTCGTGGCACGTATGCGTATATCTGCCATTAGTTTTCTGCAATTTTATTTGTTTTACCCGGTTTTGGCCAGTATTATTTATCGGTCAGTAGATGAGTTGGCTCGAACCCTAGCTTCTAGTGGGCCCCATCTACACAAGATCATGATTCGTCTGAAGAAGTAACAGACAATTGGTTTAGCAATGTACATCCATGGAATTTGGGAGGACTTATCTAACAGCAGAGTGCTAACCTGCTCAGACTCGTAGTTTCATAGGGTTATGAACCTGACAAGTGGATTTAGGGTTAGGGTTAGGAAAGTGGGTCAAACACTCAACTCTTGGCTTTTCTCTTCGAGATGGAAAATTCTGAAAGTTCCCAGAAAGTTGCTGAGGATCTGATATGACCTCTGTACTTCTATGGGACTTATCAATAAGGTGCTTGTGCTTGTGCATTTACATGCAGTTGTGTTGGTGTCACATTTGAAGAAGGACATTTAATATTATGTGTTGTAGCATTAAAAATTAGATATCATTTTCCATCATTCAATTGTTGTATGTTGCACAGATTAATGGTAAAGTTTCGGGGATATTCCAGTTTGATTTACATTAACAAGGTATTTTTATTTCTGTAAAATACATTTTCTGACAAAGTTCTAAAAAAAAAAGGAATGATTAACAAATGACATACCACCCTCTGATTAATTAATATAAAGTGACAAGTTACTCAGTCACACAAATATTCATACACTTTAAATTAATCAAGACAGAATTGAGCATTTTATTTTTGTGGTTTACATTCCAGTATGTCTGTGGTTGACTTTACTTTTGTCTTCTTTTATTGCTATTATATCGCATCTACGGTGTATCTGTTTGGGGAATATTCAGCGAAAGCACTGTGGCTTCAGGTAGAGTGTATAACCACTCCATATTTTTTTTTCAAGACCCCACAAGTGAATAAATGCACTTTTCCCAGACTTTCGGAGCAGGCGAAATCAACACAAGGTAAAACAAGGAACAGAATGAACCCAAGCCAGTACATTATCATAGTAATTACTTTAGTGTTAATGTTTGCGTTAAGAGGAAGGGACGTGTGGTTAGAGTGCATCACAATAAATTACAGTGTGCAGGAGACCCTTGTTTTGGCCAAAGATTTCTCATCCTGCTTGAAAATATCCACACCAACTATCTGCACCAGCAGTGAAAGTAAACAAATGTCAAAACGAGGTGTGTTACCCCTGCTGTCTGACCTAAAGCGATGGGTTTACTCTTGGACAAGTGATACACTTAAAAGGGGTCACATGTTTGCAGTGGCAAGTTACCTTTACATTGCACAGCAGGTGCATCTTGAAATACTTCCGGAAGGATTGGTCCCTGAGGCCGTACAAGATGGGACTGAGAAATCTTGGCAAAATGTGAATTATGAGATAGTTGGCGAATCGCATCTCCCGCAGATGCGAGGGGAAAATATACACAAATACGGTTTCTAAAGGCGGACCTACGTAAGTGAGCATGCACATGAGGAGCTGTGCGCCGTGAAGGAGGATGGTGTTGCGCGCCTTCTTGGCGTCCGCGTTCACAGCCTTGGCGGCGAACAGGATCTTAAAGTAAGTGAAGACCAGGATGAGCCAGACGCAGGACAGGTAGGTGATGTGGGAGATGTTCTTCTTCTTCTTCATGAAAGCTTGGCGGAACAACGGGTCCCGGTTGCAGTAGATGACGGAATGAAAGAACTCATTGGGCTCTGTCACCAGGAGCACAAACAGATCAGGCAGGATGGCGGCCGCCCCCAAGGCCCAGATGATGGCGATGAGGATGTAGGTCCTGTTGACGGTGCAGAGCTGGGCGTGGCGCAGCGGGTTGCATATGGCGATGTAACGCTCGATGGCCATTCCCGCCAGGTTCAGCGGCGTGTTGAGCGTGGTGGAGATGGCGATCATCAGGAGGAAGCAGCAGAAAGAGACGTTGATTTTGAACCAGACATAGGCAATCAAATGCAGCAAGGCAGCGATGGTCAACTGGATCATGTCGTTGAGGACCAGGTGGATGAAGAGGATGTAACGTGGGTTCTCCCTGAAGATCTCGTGCATGAAGAAGGTGTGGACCAAGGTGCCGTTGATGTAGTTGATGGAGATGCAGAGCATCAGCACAATCGCGTTCCTGGTCACCACAACCTCCAATGTGGGCCTCGCTGTGGAGTAGGACATGTTCTTTTGCGTGCCGATGTCTGCTGAGAAATTCATGGTTTGACCTCCAGAATCCTTCGAAAAAACAGACAACAACTCCAAGTGTACAAGCCTTACTAAACTCATTTACACGGTTTGAATCTGTCTTTTTATGCCTTTATATAGGTCAGAAAGAGACTGGGGATTAGACTAACACAGAAAAGGGCAGCCCACCGCATGTACACGCATGCGCACTCATCTCAAGGTTCTAAAAATATTATCACAGCGGTTTCTGTACTCTCATACGTTGTATCTTTCTGCAATCTGATAAGCCATTGTAACAACCTCCTTTTTGAAAATGTATTGCAGTATGCATTTCAAACAAAGTTTTTAAGCATTCAAAATAAAGGTCGCTGCATGCTTTGACAAGAAAACAACTACAGCGCATGCACATTTAGGCCTATGTGCTTTTTCCAGTGTGCGTACACAGAACACTATAGAGCGTAAATTCAAATCAAACAGTTTATATGCGTGAAATAGGGACCATATGCACTTTATAGGAGTTTAAAGTATGTGGACTGTGTCGGAGCCAAACTGTGGCCAGCAGCCCTGCTGGAAGGGAAGGATTTCAGGCAGTGGGACAATTGTGCACCAGAGGTCGACCAATGCTGAACTTCAATTTGAAGCGGGTGCTGCTTGCCTGATAAGCAGGGTGCGAAATTAACACCGGCCACCAGCCAAATGCTGGTAAAATTTAGATTGTGGCTGGTAAAAATGTTTTACTCTAGCAGCCACTTTGGCAGGTAACCAACCAGGCTGTGTTATATTGTAAAAGGTAATGTGGCTGGTAAAATGTTGAAAATGGCTGGTGATTTTTTTAGAATCCACAAGCCGCTCTGGCCAGTGGGTGAAAAAGTTAATTTCATACCCTGCTGATGAGACCAAAATGTATATTATTTTTGTCCAGGTGGACGAATACTTCTTATTCATCAGTCTTTCATTTAAAAGAAAATGTTGTTGGATAATTATTAAGATAAATGCGTTGAATGTATACTGTTGGTGAAAAAGTTAAACGGGGTGAAACCATTCTTAAGGGACTGCATCTATCTTGATGTTTTTCATATAATCAAATTATGCACTGCTCAGTACTGCCCACAATGCTAGCAGCATTCATACACTGTATGTACACTGCCTGGCCAAAAAAAGAGTCTCCGTTGCACCCTTCATGCATAGTGCCCACTGTACAAGCCTCTGGAGGCAGTGTTATGATCTGGGGTTGCTTCAATTGGTCAGTTCTAGGCTCATTAACGTTATGCAGCAATAAAATGAAGTCAGCTGAGTACCTGAATGACCATCAATGGGCATATTCCAGGACGACAATGCCAAGATTCATCAGGCTCAAATTGTGAAAGAGTGGTCAAGGGAGCATGAATTGGCCACCAGAGTCCTGACCTTAACCCCATTGAAAGTCTTTGGGGTGTGCTGGAGAAGACTTTGTGGAGTGGTTCGACTCTCCGGTCGTCAATACAAGATCTCTTCCAAAAATGAATGCAACAACTGTCAAGTTGCAAACTGCCCAGACACACTAACAGGGTTCCTATTAATAGCCTAGCTTATATCATCACATTTGTCATCTGAAGACAATCTTTGACCAACAAACGGTAGTGTAGTTTAGGCATACAATTGAAGTCATCGATAACAATCAACCAGCAATGAGGATGAGCACAAGTACTTGCTGTTTAATTTAAATTACTGGTGTTTACTGTTCAATTGAAGTATGTTTTGCAATAGTCACCTTTTCATTCAACTCATACACCAAAATAAATGTTGAAGAGGCTCAAGCCACACGTCTAAATTCTACTTCAGTTTGTGAGGTAGGCCTGCGTTACAAACTTTAAAATATTTTCCTTAGTTGTTGTTTTTTTTCTGGCTTTGTTGTTGAGAGAGGTTGTTTTTGTTTTTTTCACAGTTGCGTGTGAGGCTAAGCCTATGGGTCTGACTACGATCATTAAAGTCTGTTTACCAAGGCTTAGGGACCGTCTGACATTTCCCGCCGCCCGCTGAGCCCTGTCAGGGATTTGAATATTCATGAGTAGGCGTGTTTAGTCGTATGATTCTCGCTTTGGGTCTGGGATTCTCCCCTTCATCATAACACCACCAAGCAGTTCTATGGGCTGCCAAAGACTCCGATGGCAGAAACTATAATAATAGTGAAACATTTTAACAATTACAATAGGTGCCGATGCACGGTTGGTGCTTGGCCCCTAGTCAATGCTCAACTATGTGACTTCCTGAGCAAAAATCATGTTTTAAGTGAGTACCAATCAGGTTTCAGTGCTGGTCATAGCACGGTCACGGCTGCCTCTCTAGTGCTAAATGATATAATTTCAGCTCTTGACGATAAACTCCACTGTGCAGCCATTTTTATCGATCTTTCTAAGGCCTTTGATACAGTTGACCACTCCCTACTGCTTGACAGACTCGCCACCATTGGGCTAAGTCAGAATGCCTGTAATTGGTTCAAAGATTACTTAGCAGACAGACCCCAATGTATTCACATAGATGGCGTTAAATCCCAATTCTTAGAGGTCACTAAAGGAGTCCCCCAAGGATCGATCCTGGGGCCTGTCCTCTTTACAATTTATATCAATAGCATTGGCTCCGCTCTTAAAAGTAGCAAAATGCACATGTATGCAGATGACACAGCCATACACTCATGTGCTTCGTCAATGGGCAAAGTCATATCAGACCTTCAGGCCGACTTCAATGCTATTCAAAACTCACTTACAAGTTTGGAATTAATATTAAATGAAAGCAAGACAAAGTTTATGTTTTTTTCAAACAGTCGTGAGCCTCTTTCTACTAACCTTGGCATCTGCTCTCTAAGTGGCTCCACAATTGAGCGTGTGCCTGCTTACAAATACCTTGGTATATGGATAGATGAAAATCTATCATTCAAAACTCATGTTGACTTCCTCATAAAAAACAACTCAGACCCAAAATTGGATTTTTATATAGGAATGAATCATGTTTGTCTTACAAGAGAAGGAAGCAGATAGTTCAGGCCATATTGCTACCAGTTCTTGATTATGGTGATACTTTATTCATGCATGCTTCTGCCAGTGCTTTAAAACCTCTTGATTCTATTTATCACAGTGCCTTCTGTTTTATCACAGGTGATAAATTCCACACACATCACTGTATTCTTTATCAAAGAGTGGGTTGGTCATCCCTCACTACAAGGAGGGAGCAGCACTCCCTTCTGTTTATCTACAGTATAATGCTATCCTACAGAAGCTACCTCCTTATCTTACATCATTACTTACCTTTAAAACTTCCAATTATCCCATCAGATCAGAAAATTGCATAGTCTTAAATACACCTCAGGTAACCAACAAATTTGGTAAAACAGCTTTTAGATACTTTGCCCCTTGGTCCTGGAACAGGCATCAAGACATCCTTAAACTTGAATTTCTCATTCCTATGGGTATCTTTAAGTCCCTAATCTTGGACCTAGGCATATTTGTTGATGTATGTAAATGTTAAATGTCCTTGTTTTGTATTTTATTATAGATGTTTTTTAATGTAATACAGGGCACATCTGCGAATGAGCCCTTGGTCTCAGTGTGTCTCCCTGTTGAAGTAAAGGAAATATAAAGGAAATATAATAAGAAGCAGGAACAGGGCATGTGACTTAAAATGATTTCAACTTGCCTTGCCATCTAAATCCATGTGGGGTCACTGTAGGCATTGGATTGTTGCAAGCACCTGACTAATTTATACAATTAATGATCAGTTATGGATATATTTGGAATCACTTAACGAAGAATTGTAATTTGACCCTCATAAGATGAGTTATTTGACATGTGCTACACCGTCTTTCACATTCCACACTGCAAAAACCAAATCTTAACAAGCATTTCAATCTTATATTTAGACTTTTTTACTTTTTTGCTAAATAAGACAAACTATCTGCCAGCGGGGTGAGAGTTTTACTCATTTCAAGATTTGCCAGTGGGGTAAGATAATTTCACTTGTCAAGCAAAAAGTTAATCTTAAAACTTAAAACAAGCTAATATTTTCCACTCTTGAAAAAAAAAAAGATTGTAAGTCTCATTAACAGACTAAAACACTTAAGACAGACATATTTTGCAGTGCACTTGTAAAAGTTGACCATCCTAAATTACTTTTTAAATAGGCATATGAGAAATGGTAGGTTTATTCCCTGAAAACAACTTTGACAGGATTAGGCCTACATGCGACAGGCTACTGACTCACATGAAAAGATTGCAGACAAATAAACAGATGGCACAGACAATCACGGTTTACACATTTTATTTGTTCTGCAAGGAAAACCAATTACAACCAATTATGACTTAAAAATTCTTCTTGTGGCTTCATGCAGTTTCTGCTGAGTATCAGATAACATCAAACAATAGGCCACCAGCACATAATGTTGAGTATAGCTTTTTATCTTTTCAAACGCCAGGTTCCGGATGTCCTGATTTTGTATATCGGCATAATCTGCGTTGTTTGCATTCGTTTATGTGCTAAAAGTGTGCTTTTGAGACCTGTTTTGCCATGCAATGGGAGTGAATGGAGAGAGAAAAAACGTCATTGTTTGTCTGCCAGTTGCTGACCACTGGAGCAAGTCATGAAGACGAGCTTGAATATTATGACTAATATCGTGGCCAGGTAGCTATACAACATTGTGTTCTGACAAAGTTCAGTATTTAAGACAGACATTTTTTTGCAGGCCAGTGTAAGGAAGCTTGTATTAGGATGAAGGGTTACCATTGGTATTAATATTTAGAGGAAAGAGCATGAAAATAGTCCTAAAGGAAATGAACACAAAGCTACTCTCTCAGCATGAGTAAAAGGCTGAGCTGCACCCATCCGATACACAGTGTCGGTATCGGTCTGAAACTGGCCAAAAACACTGGATCGGGTATCGGAAAAAATACAAGTCATAATCCGATACAATCCATTGAGAAAATTAGCCTGAAACATCACATACCGTAAAACTTCCAATAATCGCCCGGGCGTTTATTTGCTCCAGCGACCAAATGCACCAGGTGCCTATTGGAAACTAGTGGTTATTGGAGGCCGACGGTTATTTAAAGCTGCATTATGAACCCCCCTGACGGTGCATCCGTAGTTGTTTATTTTTCAAATAGCGTGGCACGTATGCGTATATCTGCCATTAGTTTTCTGCAATTTTATTTGTTTTACCCGGTTTTGGCCAGTATTATTTATCGGTCAGTAGATGAGTTGGCTCGAACCCTAGCTTCTAGTGAGCCCCATCTACACAAGATCATGATTCGTCTGAAGAAGTAACAGACAATTGGTTTAGCAATGTACATCCATGGAATTTGGGAGGACTTATCTAACAGCAGAGTGCTAACCTGCTCAGACTCGTAGTTTCATAGGGTTATGAACCTGACAAGTGGATTTAGGGTTAGGGTTAGGAAAGTGGGTCAAACACTCAACTCTTGGCTTTTCTCTTCGAGATGGAAAATTCTGAAAGTTCCCAGAAAGTTGCTGAGGAGCTGATATGACCTCTGTACTTCTATGGGACTTATCAATAAGGTGCTTGTGCTTGTGCATTTACATGCAGTTGTGTTGGTGTCACATTTGAAGAAGGACATTTATTAATATGTGTTGTAGCATTAAAAATTAGATATCATTTTCCATCATTCAATTGTTGTATGTTGCACAGATTAATGGTAAAGTTTTGGGGATATTCCAGTTTGATTTACATTAACAAGGTATTTTTATTTCTGTAAAATACATTTTCTGACAAAGTTGTAAAAAAAAAAGGAATGATTAACAAATGACATACCACCCTGTGATTAATTAATATGAAGTGACAAGTTAGTCAGTCACACAAATATTCATACACTTTAAATTAATCAAGACAGAATTGAGCATTTTATTTTTGTGGTTTACATTCCAGTATGTCTGTGGTTGACTTTACTTTTGTCTTCTTTTATTGCTATTATATCGCATCTACGGTGTATCTGTTTGGGGAATATTCAGCGAAAGCACTGTGGCTTCAGGTAGAGTGTATAACCACTCCATTTTTTTTTTTCAAGACCCCACAAGTGGATAAATGCACTTTTCCCAGACTTTCGAAGCAGGCGAAATCAACACAAGGTAAAACAAGGAACAGAATGAACCCAAGCCAGTACATTATCATAGTAATTACTTTAGTGTTAATGTTTGCGTTAAGAGGAAGGGACGTGTGGTTAGAGTGCATCACAATAAATTACAGTGTGCAGGAGACCCTTGTTTTGGCCAAAGATTTCTCATCCTGCTTGAAAATATCCACACCAACTATCTGCACCAGCAGTGAAAGTAAACAAATGTCAAAACGAGTTGTGTTATCCCTGCTGTCTGACCTAAAGCGATGGGTTTACTCTTGGAGAAGTGATACACTTAAAAGGGGTCACATGTTTGCGGTGGCAAGTTACCTTTACATTGCACAGCAGGTACATCTTGAAATACTTCCGGAAGGATTGGTCCCTGAGGCCATACAAGATGGGACTGAGAAATCTTGGCAAAATGTGAATTATGAGATAGCTGGCGAATCGCAGCTGCGGGAAATGCGAGGGAAAAGTATACTTGAACACGGTATCTAAAGACGGACCTACGTAAGTGAGCATGGACATAATGAGCTGTGCGCCGTGAAGGAGGATGGTGTTGCGCGCCTTTTTGGCGTCCGCATTCACAGCCTTGGCGGCGAACAGGATCTTAAAGTAAGTGAAGACCAGGATGAACCAGACGAAGGACAGGTAGGTGATGTGGGAGATGATGCTCTTCTTCTTCATGAAATCTTGGCGGAACAACGGGTCCCGGTGGCAGAAGATGGCGGAATGGAAGAACTCATTGGGCTCTGTCACCAGGAGCACAAACAGGTCAGGCAGGATGGCGGCCGCCCCCAAGGCCCAGATGATGGCGATGAGGATGTAGGTCCTGTTGACAGTGCAGAGCTGGGCGTGGCGCAGCGGGTTGCACACGGCGATGTAACGCTCGATGGCCATTCCCGCCAGGTTCAGCGGCGTGTTTTGCGTGGTGGAGATGGCGAACATCAGGAGGAAACAGCAGAAAGAGACGTTGATTTTGAACCAGATGTAGGTAATCAAATTCAGCAAGGCAGCGATGGTCAACTGGATCATGTCGTTGAGGACCAGGTGGATGAAGAGGATGTAACGTGGGTTCTCCCTGAACATCTCGTGCCTGAAGAAGGTGTGGACCAAGGTGCCGTTGATGTAGTTGATGGAGATGCAGAGCATCAGCACAATTGCGTTCCTGGTCACAACAACCTCAAATGTGGGCCTCGCTGTGGAGTAGGACATGTTCTTTTGCATGCCGATGTCTGCTGAGAAGTTCCTGGTTTGAGCTCCAGAATCCTGTGAAACAACAGACAGCAACTCCAAGTGTACAAATGTAGTCACTTTAACATTTCTTTTTTCATCTGTAAAAAACCCACTATTGGTCTTCAGACAGTTATCTATCAGGATTTTTTGCTGTTTGTGTGTGTGTTGAAAAGGTGTGCTTCAGTGCTTAAATCTGTGATACACTAATTTGTTTTAAAGACCTTTGTGTGAGAAAAATGAACATGACTCATGTAGTGCTAGAAAAAAGCTGTTCCAAATAAAGATCGCTCTTAAAAGGCGCTCTCAGTATTCTTAAACATTGAAGAATCATAACTCACCTCTTTGTTTTCACCATAAAGAAGGAGAAATGAGCCTTACTAAACTCATTTACACGGTTTGAATCTGTCTTTATACCTTTATATAGGTTAGAAAGAGACTGGGGATTAGACTTAGACTTAGAAAAGGGCAGCCCACCGCATGCACACGCATGTGCACTCATCTCTCAAGGTTCTAAAAATATCACACCGGTTTCTGTACGCTCATACGTCATATCTTTCTGCAATCTGATAAGCAATTGCAATAACCCCCTTTTTTGAAAATGTATTGCAGTATGCATTTCAAAGAAAATTTTTAAGAATTCAAAATAGCTGCTATGCTTTGACAAGAAAACAAGTACAGCGCATGCACATTTAGGCCTATGTACTGTTCCACTGTGCGTACACAGAACACTATAGAGTGTAAATTCACAAAATGTGGTGTACAGGTCCCTCTGTTCATGATGAACAAATTTGCCTCAGGGATCCATAAAGTCAGCCGTATTGGATTTTTTGCTAATTAGCATTTTTTGTAAAACTCTTAAAATGCTACTCCTCCTACAATATTTGACCAATTGAGATGACTTGGTAGACACACTCCGTAGACCATGCCTCATAAAGGTTTTATTCAGAATTTTGATATTTTCAAAGATGGCCGAATGACAAGCCAATGAATTTTCACTGAGCGTGGCTTATCACAAAAATGCTAATAATTCCAAAACGATTTGACAGATAGTTATGAAACTTGGTAGGTCTGTTAAGAGTAACATCAAGACTTGACCTCTACAGTTTTAACCCAATCGAGCCACGTGGTTGCGCTATAAAGTTCCGAATATAAACAAATATTTAAAAATTCACTAAAAATCACTGTTCCTTTGCAGAGATGTAAAACTTGCTACAGTGACAAAGACCCAGATTTGGATCATAGATCTTTACTAATTTGGTGGGCGCCATCTTGAAATTGCCGACATTTTGGCTTAAATGTACTCATTTATTACTTCTTTGTGTTTTTCCTTAACCGCTTGGCTGATTCTCATGAAACTTGGGATATAGTTAGAAGTTGTCATCTCACAAGCCCTCACCTTTAGTGGCGATAGGCCAGTTGGTGGCGCTTTAGTGCACGTGAAAATATTGTGACATTGACACGCCCACTGATGATGCCCCCGTTTGACCTAGAGTCACAAAATGTGGTGTACAGGTCCCTTTGTTCATGATGAACAAATTTGCCTCAAGGATCCATAAAGTCAGCCATATTGGATTTTCCGCTAATTAGCATTTTTTGTAAAAAATGCTGCTACTCCTACAAAAGTTGACCAATTTACATGAAACGAGGTACACGCACCCCTTAGACCATGCTTCATAAAGGTTTTATACAGAATTTTGATATTTTAAAAGATGGCCGAATGACGAGCCAATGAATTTTCAATGGGCGTGACTTATCACAAAAATGCTAATAATTCCAAAATCATTTGGCAGAAAGTTATGAAACTTGGGTGGTATTTTAAGAGTGAGATCTGGACCTGAGCTCTCCAGTTTCAACCCAATAGAGCCACGTGGTGGCGCTATAAAGATCCAAATATAAGAAAATATTTAAAAATTCACAAAAAATCATTGACACTCCCACTGCCGACGCCCCGTTTGATCTACAGTCACAAGATTTGGTGTACACGTCCCGTTACTCATGCCCAACAAATTTGCCTCAAGACATCATGAAGTCTGCCATCTTTGATTTTCTGCTAATTAGCATTTTTTGTAAAACACTTAAAATGCTACTCCTTCTACAGAATTAGACCAATGTGCACCAAACCTGTTTGTGGGACTCAAGCCGCATCCCTACATACATGCATTTCTTTACTAAAGGCTATGTCAAAAATTGGCCGAATGAGAAGCCAATTAATTTTGCATTGGGCGTGGCTTATCACATAAATGCTAGTACTTCTAAAACCGTTTGATATAAAGTTCTGAAACTTGGTGGGTAGATTGAGAGTTAGATCAAGACTTGAGCCCTGCAGTTTTAACCCAATCAATCCGTGTGGTGGCGCTATAGAAATACAAATGTTGGGATGGCAGGTATGCCATCCGCCAAGTACACTATCTATGCTTAACAGGCCGTCTACCGACCATACCAACTGTGAAAGTTCCTGTAGCTTAGTGGTTAAGGCATTGGACTGCCGTGTAGTAGGTTGGTGGTTCGATACCCACCTGTTCCCAACATTATTTTTGAGGCACACAATGTGCACGTCATGCTAAGAATGTTCTTTTAACATAAAACAAGTTTTTTTTTTTGCAAAGGCTAAGAAATTTCACAATATTACCAGTTAACTGTTTGAATTATGAAGTCCGTAAGCTAAAACAATATGATACCGCAACAGAAAAGTCTTATTTGGCCTCCACATTTCTGTTAACCTGCTTTGGCGTAGTGGATACAAGCTTGGCTTTCTATGTATGGGGTCAGTGGTTCAATTCGAGCTTGGTAGCAATGGCTAAGTTAATGTTTGGCAAAACTATTGTGTAAATGCTATGCTTCTTTTAATGTTTTTTTCACATTTTTATTGCAAAAGTTAAGAAATTTAACAGGATTAACTGTTCACTGTTTCACTTGTACTTAAAAGACATAATACGCAAGCCCTTACTGGATCGGGTTAAGATACCATCAACAATGGCAAAAGCCCTGATTAGAAACAAATATTTATATTTTGGGTCAACCCTGTCTAGAGTTGTCTATCATTTTGCAGTTTCTGTGTTTGACAAATGCTGCTCATGCCACTCGGTCCCCGGGAATCGCTGCTTGCAGCTATATTTTTTAAATCTATTTTTTTGTCCACGAGGGTGAATACTTTTGTAAATGTTTCATTCATCAGTCTTGCATTTAAAAAAAAAAAATGTCGTTGGATAATTATTATTTTTTTTTTTGCAAGAAAAATGTGTTGTATAGTGTTGGTGAAAAGGTTAAACAGGGTCAAACCATTCTTAAGTCACTTCATCTATCTTGATGTTTTTCATATAATCAAATTATGCACTGCTCAGTATAGCCCACAATGCTAGTAGCATTCATACACTGTATGTAGTTAAGGCATACAATTGAAGTAATAGACAACAATGAACCAGGAATGCGGATGAGCACAAGTACTTGCTGATTCATTTAAATTACTGGTGTTTACTGTTCAATTGAAGTATGTTGTGCAATAGTCAACTTTCTTTTCAACTCATACAACAAAAGAAATGTTGAAGAGGCTCAAGCCACACGTCTAAATTCTGCTTCAGTTTGTGAGGTAGGCCTGCGTTACTAACTTTAAAATATTTTCCCTAGTTGTTGTTTTTTTTCTGGCTTTGTTGTTGAGAGAGGTTGTTTTTGTTTTTTTCACAGTTGTGTGTGAGGCTAACCCTATGGGTCTGACTACGATCATTAAAGTCTCTTTACCAAGGCTTAGGGACCGTCTGACATTTCCCACCGCCCGCTGAGCCCTGTCAGGGATTTGAATATTCATGAGTAGGCGTGTTTAGTCGTATGATTCTCGCTTTGGGTCTGGGATTCTTCCCTTCTTCATAACACCACCAAGCAGTTCTATGGGCTGCCAAAGACTCCCATGGCAGAAACTATAATAATAGTGAAAAATTTTAACAATTACAATAGGTGCCGATGCACAGTTGGTGCTTGGCCCCTAGTCAATGCTCAACTATGTGACTTCCTGAGCAAAAATCATGTTTTAAGTGAGTACCAATCAGGTTTCAGTGCTGGTCATAGCACGGTCACGGCTGCCTCTCTAGTGCTAAATGATATAATTTCAGCTCTTGACGATAAACTCCACTGTGCAGCCATTTTTATCGATCTTTCTAAGGCCTTTGATACAGTTGACCACTCCCTACTGCTTGACAGACTCGCCACCATTGGGCTAAGTCAGAATGCCTGTAATTGGTTCAAAGACTACTTAGCAGACAGACCCCAATGTATTCACATAGATGGGGTTAAATCCCAATTCTTAGAGGTCACTAAAGGAGTCCCCCAAGGATCGATCCTGGGGCCTGTCCTCTTTACAATTTATATCAATAGCATTGGCTCCGCTCTTAGAAGTAGCAAAATACACATGTATGCAGATGACACAGCCATATACTCATGTGCTTCGTCAATGCGCAAAGTCATATCAGACCTTCAGGCCGACTTCAATGCTATTCAAAACTCACAAGTCTGGAATTAGTATTAAATGAAAGCAAGACAAAGTTTATGTTTTTTTCAAACAGTCGTGAGCCTCTTTCTACTAACCTTGGCATCTGCTCTCTAAGTGGCTCCACAATTGAGCGTGTGCCTGCTTACAAATACCTTGGTATATGGATAGATGAAAATCTATCATTCAAAACTCATGTTGACTTCCTGATAAAAAAACAACTCACACCCAAAATTGGATTTTTATATAGGAATAAATCATGTTTGTCTTACGAGAGAAGGAAGCAGATAGTTCAGGCCACATTGCTACCAGTTCTTGATTATGGTGATACTTTATTCATGCATGCTTCTGCCAGTGCTTTAAAACCTCTTGATTCTATTTATCACAGTGCCTTCTGTTTTATCACAGGTGATAAATTCCGCACACATCACTGTATTCTTTATCAAAGAGTGGGTTGGTCATCCCTCACTACAAGGAGAGAGCAGCACTCCCTTCTGTTTGTCTATAAAGCTATCCTACAGAAGCTACCTCCTTATCTTACATCATTACTTACCTTTAAAACTTCCAATTATCCCATCAGATCACAAAATTGCATAGTCTTAAATACACCTCAGGTAACCACCAAATTTGGTAGAACAGTTTTTAGATACTTTGCCCCTTGGTCCTGGAACAGGCATGAAGACATCCTTAAACTTGAATTTCTCATTCCTATGGGTATCTTTAAGTCCCTAATCTTGGACCTAGGCATATTTGTTGATGTATGTAAATGTTAAATGTCCTTGTTTTGTATTTTATTATATATGTTTTTTAATGTAATACAGGGCACATCTGCGAATGAGCCCGTGGTGTCAGTGTGTCTCCCTGTTGAAGTAAAGGAAATATAAAGGAAATATAATAAGAAGCAGGAACAGGGCATGTGACTTAAAATGATTTCAACTTGCCTTGCCATCTAAATCCATGTGGGGTCACTGTAGGCATTGGATTGTTGCAAGCACCTGACTAATTTATACAATTAATGATCAGTTATGGATATATTTGGAATCACTTAACGAAGAATTGTAATTTGACCCTCAAAGATGAGTTATTTGACATATGCTACACCGTCTTTCACATTCCACACTGCAAAAACCAAATCTTAACAAGCATTTCAATCTTATATTTAGACCTTTTTACTTTTTTGCTAAATAAGACAAACTATCTGCCAGCGGGGTGAGAGTTTTACTCATTTCAAGATTTGCCAGTGGGGTAAGATAATTTCACTTGTCAAGCAAAAAGTAAATCTTAAAACTTAAAACAAGCTAATATTTTCCACTCTTGAAAAAAAAAAGATTGTAAGTCTCATTAACAGACTAAAACACTTAAAACAGACATATTTTGCAGTGCACTTGTAAAAGTTGACCATCCTAAATTACTTTTTAAATAGGCATATAAGAAATGGTAGGTTTATTCCTTGAAAACAACTTTGACAGGATTAGGCCTACATGCGACAGGCTACTGACTCACATGAAAAGATTGCAGACAAATAAACAGATGGCACAGACAATCATGGTTTACACATTTTATTTGTTCTGCAAGGAAAACCAATTACAACCAATTATGACTTAAAAATTCTTCTTGTGGCTTCATGCAGTTTCTGCTGACTATCAGATAACATCAAACAATAGGCCACCAGAACATAATGTTGAGTATAGCTTTTTATCTTTTCAAAGGCCAGGTTCCGGATGTCCTGATTTTGTATATCGGCATAATCTGCGTTGTTTGCATTCGTTTATGTGCTAAAAGTGTGCTTTTGAGACCTGTTTTGCCATGCAATGGGAGTGAATGGAGAGAGAAAAAACTTAATTGTTTGTCTGCCAGTTGCTGACCACTGGAGAAAGTCATGAAGACGAGCTTTTATGACTAATATCGTGGCCAGGTAGCTATACAACATTGTGTTCTGACAAAGTTCAGTATTTAAGACAGACATTTTTTTGCAGGCCAGTGTAAGGAAGCTTGTATTAGGATGAAGGGTTACCATTGGTATTAATATTTAGAGGAAAGAGCATGAAAATAGTCCTAAAGGAAATGAACACAAAGCTACTCTCTCAGCATGAGTAAAAGGCTGAGCTGCACCCATCCGATACACAGTGTCGGTATCGGTCTGAAACTGGCCAAAAACACTGGATCGGGTATCGGAAAAAATACAAGTCATAATCCGATACAATCCATTGAGAAAATTAGCCTGAAACATCACATACCGTAAAACTTCCAATAATCGCCCGGGCGTTTATTTGCTCCAGCGACCAAATGCACCAGGTGCCTATTGGAAACTAGTGGTTATTGGAGGCCGACGGTTATTTAAAGCTGCATTATGAACCCCCCTGACGGTGCATCCGTAGTTGTTTATTTTTCAAATAGCGTGGCACGTATGCGTATATCTGCCATTAGTTTTCTGCAATTTTATTTGTTTTACCCGGTTTTGGCCAGTATTATTTATCGGTCAGTAGATGAGTTGGCTCGAACCCTAGCTTCTAGTGAGCCCCATCTACACAAGATCATGATTCGTCTGAAGAAGTAACAGACAATTGGTTTAGCAATGTACATCCATGGAATTTGGGAGGACTTATCTAACAGCAGAGTGCTAACCTGCTCAGACTCGTAGTTTCATAGGGTTATGAACCTGACAAGTGGATTTAGGGTTAGGGTTAGGAAAGTGGGTCAAACACTCAACTCTTGGCTTTTCTCTTCGAGATGGAAAATTCTGAAAGTTCCCAGAAAGTTGCTGAGGAGCTGATATGACCTCTGTACTTCTATGGGACTTATCAATAAGGTGCTTGTGCTTGTGCATTTACATGCAGTTGTGTTGGTGTCACATTTGAAGAAGGACATTTATTAATATGTGTTGTAGCATTAAAAATTAGATATCATTTTCCATCATTCAATTGTTGTATGTTGCACAGATTAATGGTAAAGTTTTGGGGATATTCCAGTTTGATTTACATTAACAAGGTATTTTTATTTCTGTAAAATACATTTTCTGACAAAGTTGTAAAAAAAAAAGGAATGATTAACAAATGACATACCACCCTGTGATTAATTAATATGAAGTGACAAGTTAGTCAGTCACACAAATATTCATACACTTTAAATTAATCAAGACAGAATTGAGCATTTTATTTTTGTGGTTTACATTCCAGTATGTCTGTGGTTGACTTTACTTTTGTCTTCTTTTATTGCTATTATATCGCATCTACGGTGTATCTGTTTGGGGAATATTCAGCGAAAGCACTGTGGCTTCAGGTAGAGTGTATAACCACTCCATTTTTTTTTTTCAAGACCCCACAAGTGGATAAATGCACTTTTCCCAGACTTTCGAAGCAGGCGAAATCAACACAAGGTAAAACAAGGAACAGAATGAACCCAAGCCAGTACATTATCATAGTAATTACTTTAGTGTTAATGTTTGCGTTAAGAGGAAGGGACGTGTGGTTAGAGTGCATCACAATAAATTACAGTGTGCAGGAGACCCTTGTTTTGGCCAAAGATTTCTCATCCTGCTTGAAAATATCCACACCAACTATCTGCACCAGCAGTGAAAGTAAACAAATGTCAAAACGAGTTGTGTTATCCCTGCTGTCTGACCTAAAGCGATGGGTTTACTCTTGGAGAAGTGATACACTTAAAAGGGGTCACATGTTTGCGGTGGCAAGTTACCTTTACATTGCACAGCAGGTACATCTTGAAATACTTCCGGAAGGATTGGTCCCTGAGGCCATACAAGATGGGACTGAGAAATCTTGGCAAAATGTGAATTATGAGATAGCTGGCGAATCGCAGCTGCGGGAAATGCGAGGGAAAAGTATACTTGAACACGGTATCTAAAGACGGACCTACGTAAGTGAGCATGGACATAATGAGCTGTGCGCCGTGAAGGAGGATGGTGTTGCGCGCCTTTTTGGCGTCCGCATTCACAGCCTTGGCGGCGAACAGGATCTTAAAGTAAGTGAAGACCAGGATGAACCAGACGAAGGACAGGTAGGTGATGTGGGAGATGATGCTCTTCTTCTTCATGAAATCTTGGCGGAACAACGGGTCCCGGTGGCAGAAGATGGCGGAATGGAAGAACTCATTGGGCTCTGTCACCAGGAGCACAAACAGGTCAGGCAGGATGGCGGCCGCCCCCAAGGCCCAGATGATGGCGATGAGGATGTAGGTCCTGTTGACAGTGCAGAGCTGGGCGTGGCGCAGCGGGTTGCACACGGCGATGTAACGCTCGATGGCCATTCCCGCCAGGTTCAGCGGCGTGTTTTGCGTGGTGGAGATGGCGAACATCAGGAGGAAACAGCAGAAAGAGACGTTGATTTTGAACCAGATGTAGGTAATCAAATTCAGCAAGGCAGCGATGGTCAACTGGATCATGTCGTTGAGGACCAGGTGGATGAAGAGGATGTAACGTGGGTTCTCCCTGAACATCTCGTGCCTGAAGAAGGTGTGGACCAAGGTGCCGTTGATGTAGTTGATGGAGATGCAGAGCATCAGCACAATTGCGTTCCTGGTCACAACAACCTCAAATGTGGGCCTCGCTGTGGAGTAGGACATGTTCTTTTGCATGCCGATGTCTGCTGAGAAGTTCCTGGTTTGAGCTCCAGAATCCTGTGAAACAACAGACAGCAACTCCAAGTGTACAAATGTAGTCACTTTAACATTTCTTTTTTCATCTGTAAAAAACCCACTATTGGTCTTCAGACAGTTATCTATCAGGATTTTTTGCTGTTTGTGTGTGTGTTGAAAAGGTGTGCTTCAGTGCTTAAATCTGTGATACACTAATTTGTTTTAAAGACCTTTGTGTGAGAAAAATGAACATGACTCATGTAGTGCTAGAAAAAAGCTGTTCCAAATAAAGATCGCTCTTAAAAGGCGCTCTCAGTATTCTTAAACATTGAAGAATCATAACTCACCTCTTTGTTTTCACCATAAAGAAGGAGAAATGAGCCTTACTAAACTCATTTACACGGTTTGAATCTGTCTTTATACCTTTATATAGGTTAGAAAGAGACTGGGGATTAGACTTAGACTTAGAAAAGGGCAGCCCACCGCATGCACACGCATGTGCACTCATCTCTCAAGGTTCTAAAAATATCACACCGGTTTCTGTACGCTCATACGTCATATCTTTCTGCAATCTGATAAGCAATTGCAATAACCCCCTTTTTTGAAAATGTATTGCAGTATGCATTTCAAAGAAAATTTTTAAGAATTCAAAATAGCTGCTATGCTTTGACAAGAAAACAAGTACAGCGCATGCACATTTAGGCCTATGTACTGTTCCACTGTGCGTACACAGAACACTATAGAGTGTAAATTCACAAAATGTGGTGTACAGGTCCCTCTGTTCATGATGAACAAATTTGCCTCAGGGATCCATAAAGTCAGCCGTATTGGATTTTTTGCTAATTAGCATTTTTTGTAAAACTCTTAAAATGCTACTCCTCCTACAATATTTGACCAATTGAGATGACTTGGTAGACACACTCCGTAGACCATGCCTCATAAAGGTTTTATTCAGAATTTTGATATTTTCAAAGATGGCCGAATGACAAGCCAATGAATTTTCACTGAGCGTGGCTTATCACAAAAATGCTAATAATTCCAAAACGATTTGACAGATAGTTATGAAACTTGGTAGGTCTGTTAAGAGTAACATCAAGACTTGACCTCTACAGTTTTAACCCAATCGAGCCACGTGGTTGCGCTATAAAGTTCTGAATATAAACAAATATTTAAAAATTCACTAAAAATCACTGTTCCTTTGCAGAGATGTAAAACTTGCTACAGTGACAAAGACCCAGATTTGGATCATAGATCTTTACTAATTTGGTGGGCGCCATCTTGAAATTGCCGACATTTTGGCTTAAATGTACTCATTTATTACTTCTTTGTGTTTTTCCTTAACCGCTTGGCTGATTCTCATGAAACTTGGGATATAGTTAGAAGTTGTCATCTCACAAGCCCTCACCTTTAGTGGCGATAGGCCAGTTGGTGGCGCTTTAGTGCACGTGAAAATATTGTGACATTGACACGCCCACTGATGATGCCCCCGTTTGACCTAGAGTCACAAAATGTGGTGTACAGGTCCCTCTGTTCATGATTAACAAATTTGCCTCAAGGATCCATAAAGTCAGCCATATTGGATTTTCCGCTAATTAGCATTTTTTGTAAAAAATGCTACTCCTCCTACAAAAGTTGACCAATTTACATGAAACGAGGTACACGCACCCCTTAGACCATGCTTCATAAAGCTTTTATACAGAATTTTGATATTTTAAAAGATGGCCGAATGACGAGCCAATGAATTTTCAATGGGCGTGACTTATCACAAAAATGCTAATAATTCCAAAATCATTTGGCAGAAAGTTATGAAACTTGGGTGGTATTTTAAGAGTGAGATCTGGACCTGAGCTCTCCAGTTTCAACCCAATAGAGCCACGTGGTGGCGCTATAAAGATCCAAATATAAGAAAATATTTAAAAATTCACAAAAAATCATTGACACTCCCACTGCCGACGCCCCGTTTGATCTACAGTCACAAGATTTGGTGTACACGTCCCGTTACTCATGCCCAACAAATTTGCCTCAAGACATCATGAAGTCTGCCATCTTTGATTTTCTGCTAATTAGCATTTTTTGTAAAACACTTAAAATGCTACTCCTTCTACAGAATTAGACCAATGTGCACCAAACCTGTTTGTGGGACTCAAGCCGCATCCCTACATACATGCATTTCTTTACTAAAGGCTATGTCAAAAATTGGCCGAATGAGAAGCCAATGAATTTTGCATTGGGCGTGGCTTATCACATAAATGCTAGTACTTCTAAAACCGTTTGATATAAAGTTCTGAAACTTGGTGGGTAGATTGAGAGTTAGATCAAGACTTGAGCCCTGCAGTTTTAACCCAATCAATCCGTGTGGTGGCGCTATAGAAATACAAATGTTGGGATGGCAGGTATGCCATCCGCCAAGTACACTATCTATGCTTAACAGGCCGTCTACCGACCATACCAACTGTGAAAGTTCCTGTAGCTTAGTGGTTAAGGCATTGGACTGCCGCGTAGTAGGTTGGTGGTTCGATACCCACCTGTTCCCAACATTATTTTTGAGGCACACAATGTGCACGTCATGCTAAGAATGTTCTTTTAACATAAAACAAGTTTTTTTTTTGCAAAGGCTAAGAAATTTCACAATATTACCAGTTAACTGTTTGAATTATGAAGTCCGTAAGCTAAAACAATATGATACCGCAACAGAAAAGTCTTATTTGGCCTCCACATTTCTGTTAACCTGCTTTGGCGTAGTGGATACAAGCTTGGCTTTCTATGTATGGGGTCAGTGGTTCAATTCGAGCTTGGTAGCAATGGCTAAGTTAATGTTTGGCAAAACTATTGTGTAAATGCTATGCTTCTTTTAATGTTTTTTTCACATTTAGAAACACCTTTTTATTGCAAAAGTTAAGAAATTTAACAGGATTAACTGTTCACTGTTTCACTTGTACTTAAAAGACATAATACGCAAGCCCTTACTGGATCGGGTTAAGATACCATCAACAATGGCAAAAGCCCTGATTAGAAACAAATATTTATATTTTGGGTCAACCCTGTCTAGAGTTGTCTATCATTTTGCAGTTTCTGTGTTTGACAAATGCTGCTCATGCCACTCGGTCCCCGGGAATCGCTGCTTGCAGCTATATTTTTAAAATCTATTTTTTTGTCCACGAGGGTGAATACTTTTGTAAATGTTTCATTCATCAGTCTTGCATTTAAAAAAAAAAAATGTCGTTGGATAATTATTATTATTTTTTTTGCAAGAAAAATGTGTTGTATAGTGTTGGTGAAAAGGTTAAACAGGGTCAAACCATTCTTAAGTCACTTCATCTATCTTGATGTTTTTCATATAATCAAATTATGCACTGCTCAGTATAGCCCACAATGCTAGTAGCATTCATACACTGTATGTAGTTAAGGCATACAATTGAAGTAATAGACAACAATGAACCAGGAATGCGGATGAGCACAAGTACTTGCTGATTCATTTAAATTACTGGTGTTTACTGTTCAATTGAAGTATGTTGTGCAATAGTCAACTTTCTTTTCAACTCATACAACAAAAGAAATGTTGAAGAGGCTCAAGCCACACGTCTAAATTCTGCTTCAGTTTGTGAGGTAGGCCTGCGTTACTAACTTTAAAATATTTTCCCTAGTTGTTGTTTTTTTTCTGGCTTTGTTGTTGAGAGAGGTTGTTTTTGTTTTTTTCACAGTTGTGTGTGAGGCTAACCCTATGGGTCTGACTACGATCATTAAAGTCTCTTTACCAAGGCTTAGGGACCGTCTGACATTTCCCACCGCCCGCTGAGCCCTGTCAGGGATTTGAATATTCATGAGTAGGCGTGTTTAGTCGTATGATTCTCGCTTTGGGTCTGGGATTCTTCCCTTCTTCATAACACCACCAAGCAGTTCTATGGGCTGCCAAAGACTCCCATGGCAGAAACTATAATAATAGTGAAAAATTTTAACAATTACAATAGGTGCCGATGCACAGTTGGTGCTTGGCCCCTAGTCAATGCTCAACTATGTGACTTCCTGAGCAAAAATCATGTTTTAAGTGAGTACCAATCAGGTTTCAGTGCTGGTCATAGCACGGTCGCGGCTGCCTCTCTAGTGCTAAATGATATAATTTCAGCTCTTGACGATAAACTCCACTGTGCAGCCATTTTTATCGATCTTTCTAAGGCCTTTGATACAGTTGACCACTCCCTACTGCTTGACAGACTCGCCACCATTGGGCTAAGTCAGAATGCCTGTAATTGGTTCAAAGACTACTTAGCAGACAGACCCCAATGTATTCACATAGATGGGGTTAAATCCCAATTCTTAGAGGTCACTAAAGGAGTCCCCCAAGGATCGATCCTGGGGCCTGTCCTCTTTACAATTTATATCAATAGCATTGGCTCCGCTCTTAGAAGTAGCAAAATACACATGTATGCAGATGACACAGCCATATACTCATGTGCTTCGTCAATGGGCAAAGTCATATCAGACCTTCAGGCCGACTTCAATGCTATTCAAAACTCACAAGTCTGGAATTAGTATTAAATGAAAGCAAGACAAAGTTTATGTTTTTTTCAAACAGTCGTGAGCCTCTTTCTACTAACTTTGGCATATGCTCTCTAAGTGGCTCCACAATTGAGCGTGTGCCTGCTTACAAATATCTTGGTATATGGATAGATGAAAATCTATCATTCAAAACTCATGTTGACTTCCTGATAAAAAACAACTCAGACCCAAAATTGGATTTTTATATAGGAATGAATCATGTTTGTCTTACGAGAGAAGGAAGCAGATAGTTCAGGCCATATTGCTACCAGTTCTTGATTATGGTGATACTTTATTCATGCATGCTTCTGCCAGTGCTTTAAAACCTCTTGATTCTATTTATCACAGTGCCTTCTGTTTTATCACAGGTGATAAATTCCACATACATCAAAGAGTGGGTTGGTCATCCCTCACTACAAGGAGAGAGCAGCACTCCCTTCTGTTTATCTATAATGCTATCCTACAGAAGCTACCTCCTTATCTTACATCATTACTTACCTTTAAAACTTCCAATTATCCCATCAGATCAGAAAATTGCATAGTCTTAAATACACCTCAGGTAACCACCAAATTTGGTAAAACAGCTTTTAGATACTTTGCCCCTTGGTCTTGGAACAGGCATCAAGACATCCTTAAACTTGAATTTCTCATTCCTATGGGTATCTTTTAAGTCCCCAATCTTGGACCTAGGCATATTTGTTGATGTATGTAAATGTTAAATGTCCTTGTTTTGTATTTTATTATAGATGTTTTTTAATGTAATACAGGGCACATCTGCGAATGAGCCCTTGGTCTCAGTGTGTCTCCCTGTTGAAGTAAAGGAAATATAAAGGAAATATAATAAGAAGCAGGAACAGGGCATGTGACTTAAAATGATTTCAACTTGCCTTGCCATCTAAATCCATGTGGGGTCACTGTAGGCATTGGATTGTTGCAAGCACCTGACTAATTTATACAATTAATGATCAGTTATGGATATATTTGGAATCACTTAACGAAAAATTGTAATTTGACCCTCATAAGATGAGTTATTTCACATGTTGACATGTGCTACACCGTCTTTCAAATTCCACACTGCAAAAACCAAATCTTAACAAGCATTTCAATCTTATATTTAGACTTTTTTACTTTTTTGCTAAATAAGACAAACTATCTGCCAGCGGGGTGAGAGTTTTACTCATTTCAAGATTTGCCAGTGGGGTAAGATAATTTCACTTGTCAAGCAAAAAGTTAATCTTAAAACTTAAAACAAGCTAATATTTTCCACTCTTGAAAAAAAAAAGATTGTAAGTCTCATTAACAGACTAAAACACTTAAGACAGACATATTTTGCAGTGCACTTGTAAAAGTTGACCATCCTAAATTACTTTTTAAATAGGCATATGAGAAATGGTAGGTTTATTCCCTGAAAACAACTTTGACAGGATTAGGCCTACATGCGACAGGCTACTGACTCACATGAAAAGATTGCAGACAAATAAACATGGCACAGACAATCACGGTTTACACATTTTATTTGTTCTTCAAGGAAAACCAATTACAACCAATTATGACTTAAAAATTCTTCTTGTGGCTTCATGCAGTTTCTGCTGACTATCAGATAACATCAAACAATAGGCCACCAGAACATAATGTTGAGTATAGCTTTTTATCTTTTCAAAGGCCAGGTTCCGGATGTCCTGATTTTGTATATCGGCATAATCTGCGTTGTTTGCATTCGTTTATGTGCTAAAAGTGTGCTTTTGAGACCTGTTTTGCCATGCAATGGGAGTGAATGGAGAGAGAAAAAACTTCATTGTTTGTCTGCCAGTTGCTGACCACTGGAGAAAGTCATGAAGAAGAGCTTTTATGACGAATATCGTGGCCAGGTAGCTATACAACATTGTGTTCTGACAAAGTTCAGTATTTAAGACAGACATTTTTTTGCAGGCCAGTGTAAGGAAGCTTGTATTAGGATGAAGGGTTACCATTGGTATTAATATTTAGAGGAAAGAGCATGAAAATAGTCCTAAAGGAAATGAACACAAAGCTACTCTCTCAGCATGAGTAAAAGGCTGAGCTGCACCCATCCGATACACAGTGTCGGTATCGGTCTGAAACTGGCCAAAAACACTGGATCGGGTATCGGAAAAAATACAAGTCATAATCCGATACAATCCATTGAGAAAATTAGCCTGAAACATCACATACCGTAAAACTTCCAATAATCGCCCGGGAGTTTATTTGCTCCAGCGACCAAATGCACCAGGTGCCTATTGGAAACTAGTGGTTATTGGAGGCCGACGGTTATTTAAAGCTGCATTATGAACCCCCCTGACGGTGCATCCGTAGTTGTTTATTTTTCAAATAGCGTGGCACGTATGCGTATATCTGCCATTAGTTTTCTGCAATTTGATTTGTTTTACCCGGTTTTGGCCAGTATTATTTATCGGTCAGTAGATGAGTTGGCTTGAACCATTGCTTCTAGTGAGCCCCATCTACACAAGATCATGATTCGTCTGAAGAAGTAACAGACAATTGGTTTAGCAATGTACATCCATGGAATTTGGGAGGACTTCTCTAACAGCAGAGTGCTAACCTGCTGAGACTCGTAGTTTCATAGGGTTAGGAACCTGACAAGTGGATTTAGGGTTAGGGTTCGTTTAGGAAAGCGGGTGAAACACTCAACTCTTTTGGCTTTTCTCTTTGAGATGGAAAATTCTGAAAGATCCCAGAAAGTTGCAGAGGAGCTGATATGACCTCTGTACTACTATGGGACTTATCAATAAGGTGCTTGTGCTTGTGCATTTACATGCAGTTGTGTTGGTGGTACATTTGAAGAAGGACGTTTAATATTATGTGTTTTAGCATTAAAATTTAGATATGATCATTTTCTATCGTTCAATTATGTACATTAGTTGCACAGTTTAATGTTAAAATGTAATTCAAATGTGATATGCACTGAGATCAAGAATTTTGGGGATATTCCAGTTGGATTTACATTAACAAGGTATTTTTATTTCTGTAAAATAAATTTTCTGACAAAGTTGTACAAAAAAAGGAATGATTAACAAATGACATACCACTCTGTGATTAATTAATATTAAGTGACAAGTTACTCAGTGACACAAATATTCATACACTTTAAATTAATAAAGACAGAATTGAGTATTTTGTGTTTGTGGTTTACATTCCAGTATGTCTGTGGTTGGCACATGCGTTCTTTTATTGCCATTTTGTCACATCTACAGCATATCTGTTTGGGGACTATTCAGGGAAAGCACTGTGGCTTAAGGTGGAGTGTATAACCACTCCATATTTTTCTTTCAAGGCCCCACAAGTGGATAAATGCACTTTTCCCAGGCTTTCAGAGCAGGTGAAATCAACGCAAGATAAAACAAGGAACAGAATGAACCCAAGCCAGTACATTATCATAGTAATTACTTTAGTGTTAATGTTTGCGTTAAGAGGAAGGGACGTGCGCTTCGAGTACATAACAATAAATTACAATGTGCAGGAGACCCTTGTTTTGGCCAAAATTTCTCATCCTGCTTGAAAATATCCACACCATCTGCACCAGCAGTGAAAGTAAACAAATGTCAAAACGAGGTGTGTTACCCCTGTTGTCTGACCTAAAGCGATGGGTTTACTCTTGGACAAGTGATACACTTAAAAGGGGTCACATGTTTGCAGTGGCAAGTTACCTTTACATTGCACAACAGGTACATCTTGAAATACTTCCGGAAGGATTGGTCCCTGAGGCCGTACAAGATGGGACTGAGAAATCTTGGCAAAATGTAAATTATGAGATAGTTGGCGAATCGCACCTCCCGCAGATGCGAGGGGAAAATATACACAAATACGGTTTCTAAAGGCGGATCTACGTAAGTGAGCATGCACATAATGAGCTGTGCGCCGTGAAGGAGGATGGTGTTGCGCGCCTTCTTGGCGTCCGCGTTCACAGCCTTTGCGGCGAACAGGATCTTAAAGTAAGTGAAGAACAGGATGAGCCAGACGCAGGACAGGTAGGTGATGTTGGAGATGTTCTTCTTCTTCTTCATGAAATCTTGGCGGAACAATGGGTCCTGGTTGCAGTAGATGACGGAATGAAAGAACTCATTGGACTCTGTCACCAGGAGCACAAACAGATCAGGCAGGATGGCGGCCGCCCCCAAGGCCCAGATGATGGCGATGAGGATGTAGGTCCTGTTGACGGTGCAGAGCTGGGCGTGGCGCAGCGGGTTGCATATGGCGATGTAACGCTCGATGGCCATTCCCGCCAGGTTCAGCGGCGTGTTGAGCGTGGTGGAGATGGCGATCATCAGGAGGAAGCAGCAGAAAGAGACGTTGATTTTGAACCAGATGTAGGCTATCAAATGCAGCAAGGCAGCGATGGTCAACTGGATCATGTCATTGAGGACCAGGTGGATGAAGAGGATGTAACGTGGGTTCTCCCTGAAGATCTCGCGCCTGAAGAAGGTGTGGACCAAGGTGCCGTTGATGTAGTTGATGGAGATACAGAGTATCAGCACAATCGCGTTCCTGGTCACAACAGCCTCAAATGTGGGCCTCGCTGTGGAGTAGGACATGTTCTTTTGCGTGCCGATGTCTGCTGAGAAGTTCATGGTTTGAGCTCCAGAATAATGTGAAACAACAGACAGCAACCCCAAGTGTACAAATGTAGTCACTTTAACATCTCTTTTTTTATCTGTAAAAAACCCACTATTGGTCTTCAGACAGTTATCTATCAGGATTTTTTGCTGTTTGTGTGTGTGTTGAAAAGGTGTGCTTCAGTGCTTAAATCTGTGATACACTAATTTGTTTTAAAGACCTTTGTGTGAGAAAAATGAACATGACTCATGTAGTGCTAGAAAAAAGCTGTTCCAAATAAAGATCGCTCTTAAAAGGCGCTCTCAGTATTCTTAAACATTGAAGAATCATAACTCACCTCTTTGTGTTCACCATAAAGAAGGAGAAATGAGCCTTACTAAACTCATTTACACGGTTTGAATCTGTCTTTATACCTTTATATAGGTTAGAAAGAGACTGGGGATTAGACTAACGCAGAAAAGGGCAGCCCACCGCATGCACACGCATGCGCACTCATCTCAAGGTTCTAAAAATATTACACCGGTTTCTGTACGCTCATACGTTATATCTTTCTGCAATCTGATAAGCAATTGCAATAACCCCCTTTTTTGAAAATGTATTGCAGTATGCATTTCAAACAAAGTTTTTAAGCATTCAAAATAGCTGCTATGCTTTGACAAGAAAACAACTACAGCGCATGCACATTTAGGCCTATGTACTGTTCCACTGTGCGTACACAGAACACTATAGAGTGTAAATTCACAAAATGTGGTGTACAGGTCCCTCTGTTCATGATGAACAAATTTGCCTCGAGGATCCATAAAGTCAGCCGTATTGGATTTTTTGCTAATTAGCATTTTTTGTAAAACTCTTAAACTGCTACTCCTCCTACAAAATTTGACCAATTGAGATGAAACTTGGTAGACACACTCCATGCCTCATAAAAGTTTTATTCAGAATTTTGATATTTTCAAAGATGGCTGAATGACGAGCCAATGAATTTTCACTGGGCGTGGCTTATCACAAAAATGCTAATAATTCCAAAACGATTTGACAGATAGTTATGAAACTTGGTAGGTCTGTTAAGAGTAACATCATGACTTGACCTCTACAGTTTTAACCCAATCGAGCCACGTGGTTGCGCTATAGAGTTCCGAATATAAACAAATATTTAAAAATTCACAAAAAATCACTGTTCCTTTGCAGAGATGTAAAACTTGCTACAGTGACAAAGACCCAGATTTGGATCATAGATCTTTACTAATTTGGTGGGCGCCATCTTGAAATTGCCGACATTTTGGCTTAAATGTACTCATTTATTACTTCTTTGTGTTTTTCCTTAACCGCTCGGCTGATTCTCATGAAACTTGGGATATAGTTAGAAGTTGTCATCTCACAAGCCCTCACCAACTTTGGTGGCGATAGGCCAGTTGGTGGCGCTGTAGTGCACGTGAAAATATTGTGACGTTGACACGCCCACTGATGACGCCCCGTTTGACCTAGAGTCACAAAATGTGGTGTACAGGTCCCTATGTTCATGATGAACAAATTTTCCTGGAGGATCCATGAAGTCAGCCATATTGGATTTTCCACTAATTAGCATTTTTTGGAAAACACTTACAATGCTACTCCTCCTATAAAATTTGGCCAATTTACATGAAACAAGGTAAACAAACCCCTTAGACCATGCTTCATAAAGGTTATATACAGAATTGTGATATTTTAAAAGATGGCCGAATGACGAGCCAATGAATTTTCAATGGGCGTGACTTATCACAAAAATGCTAATAATTCCAAAATCATTTGACAGAAAGTTATGAAACCTGGTACGTTTATTAAGAGTAATATACGGACTGGACCTCTCTAGTTTCAACCCAATCGAGCCACGTGGTGGCGCTATATAAATCCTAATATAAGAAAATATTAGAAAATTCACTAAAAATCATTGACACGCCCACTGCATATTCCCCGTTTTATTTCGAGTCACAAAATGTGGTATAGAGGTCCTTCTGCTCATACTGAACAAATTTGACTCAAGGAACCATCAAGTCACCCGTTTTGGATTTTCCGCTAATTAGCATTTCTTGTAAAACACTTAAAATGGTACTCCTCCTACAAAATTTGACCGATTTACATGAAACCCGGTAAACACACTCCTTAGACCATGCTTCATGAAATTTATATACAGAATTTTGATATTTTAAAAGATCGAATGACGAGACAATGAATTTTCAGTGGGCGTGGCTTATCACAAAAATGCTAATAATTCCAAAACCATTTCACAGAAAGTTATGAAACTTGGGTGGTCTTTTAAGAGTGACATCTGGACCTTATTTTCTTAATTATAAGAAAATATTTAAAAATTCACTAAAAATCATTGACACGCCCACTGCCAACACACCGTTTGATCTACAGTCACAACATTTGGTGTACACGTCCCGTTACTCATGCCCAACAAATTTGCCTCAAGACACCATGAAGTCTGCCATCTTCGATTTTCCGCTAATTTGCATTTTTTGTAAAACACTTAAAATGCTACTCCTCCTACAGAATTAGACCAATTTCCACCAAACCTGTTTGTGGGACCCGCATCCCTACATACATGCATTTCTTTACTAAAGGCTATGTGAAAAATTGGCCGAATGAGAAGCCAATGAATTTTGCATTGGGCGTGGCTTATCACATACATGCTAGTACTTCTAAAACCGTTTGATATAAAGTTCTGAAACTTGGTCTGTAGATTGAGAGTTAGATCAAGACTTGAGCCCTGCAGTTTTAACCCAATCAATCCGTGTGGTGGCGCTATAGAAATACAAATGTTGGGATGGCAGGTATGCCATCCGCCAAGTACACTATCTATGCTTAACAGGCCGTCTACCGACCATACCAACTGTGAAAGTTCCTGTAGCTTAGTGGTTAAGGCATTGGACTGCCGTGTAGTAGGTTGGTGGTTCGATACCCACCTGTTCCCAACATTTCTTTTGAGGCACACAATGTGCACGTCATGCTAAGAATGTTCTTTTAACATAAAACAAGTTATTTTTATTGCAAAGGCTAAGAAATTTCACAATATTACCAGTTAACTGTTTGAATTATGAAGTCCGTAAGCTAAAACAATATGATACCGCAACAGAAAAGTCTTATTTGGCCTCCACATTTCTGTTAACCTGCTTTGGCCTAGTGGATACAAGCTTGGCTTTCTATGTATGGGGTCAGTGGTTCAATTCGAGCTTGGTAGCAATGGCTAAGTTAATGTTTGGCAAAACTATTGTGTAAATGCTATGCTTCTTTTAATGTTGTTTTCACATTTAGAAACACCTTTTTATTGCAAAAGTTAAGAAATTTAACAGGATTAACTGTTCACTGTTTCACTTGTACTTAAAAGACATAATACGCAAGCCCTTACTGGATCGGGTTAAGATACCATCAACAATGGCAAAAGCCCTGATTAGAAACAAATATTTATATTTTGGGTCAACCCTGTCTAGAGTTGTCTATCATTTTGCAGTTTCTGTGTTTGACAAATTCTGCTCATGCCGCTCGGTCCCCGGGAATCGCTGCTTGCAGCTATATTTTTAAAATGTATTTTTTTTCTCCAGGAGGGTGAATACTTTTGTAAATGTTTTATTCATCAGTCTTGCATTTTTAAAAAAAAATGTTGTTGGATAATTATTATTATTATTTTTTGCAAGAAAAATGTGTTGTATAGTGTTGGTGAAAAAGTTAAACAGGGTCAAACCATTCTTAAGTCACTTCATCTATCTTGATGTTTTTCATATAATCAAATTATGCACTGCTCAGTATAGCCCACAATGCTAGTAGCATTCATACACTGTATGTAGTTAAGGCATACAATTGAAGTAATAGACAACAATGAACCAGGAATGCGGATGAGCACAAGTACTTGCTGATTCATTTAAATTACTGTACTGGTGTTTACTGTTCAATTGAAGTATGTTGTGCAATAGTCAACTTTTTTTTCAACTCATACAACAAAAGAAATGTTGAAGAGGCTCAAGCCACACGTCTAAATTCTGCTTCAGTTTGTGAGGTAGGCCTGCGTTACTAACTTTAAAATATTTTCCCTAGTTGTTGTTTTTTTTCTGGCTTTGTTGTTGAGAGAGGTTGTTTTAGTTTTTTTCACAGTTGCGTTTGAGGCTAAGCCTATGGGTCTGACTACAATCATTAAAGTCTCTTTACCAAGGCTTAGGGACCGTCTGACATTTCCCACCGCCCGCTGAGCCCTGTCAGGGATTTGAATATTCATGAGTAGGCGTGTTTAGTCGTATGATTCTCGCTTTGGGTCTGGGATTCTCCCCTTCGTCATAACACCACCAAGCAGTTCTATGGGCTGCCAAAGACTCCCATGGCAGAAACTATAATAATAGTGAAAAATTTTAACAATTACAATAGGTGCCGATGCACGGTTGGTGCTTGGCCCCTAGTCAATGCTCAACTATGTGACTTCCTGAGCAAAAATCATGTTTTAGGTGAGTACCAGTCAGGTTTCAGTGCTGGTCATAGCACGGTCACGGCTGCCTCTCTAGTGCTAAATTATATAATTTCAGCTCTTGACGATAAACTCCACTGTGCAGCCATTTTTATCGATCTTTCTAAGGCCTTTGATACAGTTGACCACTCCCTACTGCTGGACAGACTCGCCACCATTGGGCTAAGTCAGAATGCCTGTAATTGGTTCAAAGACTACTTAGCAGACAGACCCCAATGTATTCACATAGATGGGGTTAAATCCCAATTCTTAGAGGTCACTAAAGGAGTCCCCCAAGGATCGATCCTGGGGCCTGTCCTCTTTGCAATTTATATCAATAGCATTGGCTCCGCTCTTAAACGTAAAATGCACATGTATGCAGATGACACAGCCATATACTCATGTGCTTCGTCAATAGGCAAAGTCATATCAGACCTTCAGGCCGACTTCAATGCTATTCAAAACTCAGTTACAAGTCTGGAATTAATATTAAATGAAAGCAAGACAAAGTTTATGTTTATTTCAAACAGTCGTGAGCCTCTTTCTACTAACCTTGGCATCTGATCTCTAGGTGGCTCCACAATTGAGCGTGTGCTACTTACAAATACCTTGGTATATGGATAGATGAAAATCTATCATTCAAAACTCATGTTGACTTCCTGATGAAAAAAAACTCAGACCCAAAATTGGATTTTTATATAGGAATAAATCATGTTTGTCTTACGAGAGAAGGAAGCAGATAGTTCAGGCCACATTGCTACCAGTTCTTGATTATGGTGATACTTTATTCATGCATGCTTCTGCCAGTGCTTTAAAACCTCTTGATTCTATTTATCACAGTGCCTTCTGTTTTATCACAGGTGATAAATTCCGCACACATCACTGTATTCTTTATCAAAGAGTGGGTTGGTCATCTCTCACTACAAGGAGAGAGCAGCACTCCTTTCTGTTTATCTATAAAGCTATCCTACAGAAGCTACCTCGTTATCTTACATCATTACCTTTAAAACTTCCAATTATCCCATCAGATCACAAAATTGCATAGTCTTAAATACACCTCAGGTAACCACCAAATTTGGTAAAACAGCTTTTAGATACTTTGCCCCTTGGTCCTGGAACAGGCATCAAGACATCCTTAAACTTGAATTTCTCATTCCTATGGGTATCTTTAAGTCCCCAATCTTGGACCTAGGCATATTTGTTGATGTATGTAAATGTTAAATGTCCTTGTTTTGTATTTTATTATATATGTTTTTTAATGTACTGGTGCTTGACCCCTAATAAGAAGCAGGAACAGGGCATGTGACTTAAAATGATTTCAACTTGCCTTGCCATCTAAATCCATGTGGGGTCACTGTAGGCATTGGATTGTTGCAAGCACCTGACTAATTTATACAATTAATGATCAGTTATGGATATATTTGGAATCACTTAACGAAAAATTGTAATTTGACCCTCATAAGATGAGTTATTTGACATATGCTACACCGTCTTTCAGATTGCACTCTGCAAAAACCAAATCTTAACAAGCATTTCAATCTTATATTTAGACTTTTTTACTTTTTTGCTAAATAAGACAAACTATCTGCCAGCGGGGTGAGAGTTTTACTCATTTCAAGATTTGCCAGTGGGGTAAGATAATTTCACTTGTCAAGCAAAAAGTTAATCTTAAAACTTAAAACAAGCTAATATTTTCCACTCTTGAAAAAATAAAAGATTGTAAGTCTCATTAACAGACTAAAACACTTAAGACAGACATATTTTGCAGTGCACTTGTAAAAGTTGACCATCCTAAATTACTTTTTAAATAGGCATATAAGAAATGGTAGGTTTATTCCCTGAAAACAACTTTGACAGGATTAGGCCTACATGCGACAGGCTACTGACTCACATGAAAAGATTGCAGACAAATAAACAGATGGCACAGACAATCATGGTTTACACATTTTATTTGTTCTTCAAGGAAAACCAATTACAACCAATTATGACTTAAAAATTCTTCTTGTGGCTTCATGCAGTTTCTGCTGACTATCAGATAACATCAAACAATAGGCCACCAGAACATAATGTTGAGTATAGCTTTTTATCTTTTCAAAGGCCAGGTTCCGGATGTCCTGATTTTGTATATCGGCATAATCTGCGTTGTTTGCATTCGTTTATGTGCTAAAAGTGTGCTTTTGAGACCTGTTTTGCCATGCAATGGGAGTGAATGGAGAGAGAAAAAACTTCATTGTTTGTCTGCCAGTTGCTGACCACTGGAGAAAGTCATGAAGACGAGCTTTTATGACTAATATCGTGGCCAGGTAGCTATACAACATTGTGTTCTGACAAAGTTCAGTATTTAAGACAGACTTTTTTTTGCAGGCCAGTGTAAGGAAGCTTGTATTAGGATGAAGGGTTACCATTGGTATTAATATTTAGAGGAAAGAGCATGAAAATAGTCCTAAAGGAAATGAACACAAAGCTACTCTCTCAGCATGAGTAAAAGGCTGAGCTGCACCCATCCGATACACAGTGTCGGTATCGGTCTGAAACTGGCCAAAACCACTGGATCGGGTATCGGAAAAAATACAAGTCATAATCCGATACAATCCATTGAGAAAATTAGCCTGAAACATCACATACCGTAAAACTTCCAATAATCGCCCGGGCGTTTATTTGCTCCAGCGACCAAATGCACCAGGTGCCTATTGGAAACTAGTGGTTATTGGAGGCCGACGGTTATTTAAAGCTGCATTATGAACCCCCCTGACGGTGCATCTGTAGTTGTTTATTTTTCAAATAGCGTGGCACGTATGCGTATATCTGCCATTAGTTTTCTGCAATTTTATTTGTTTTACCCGGTTTTGGCCAGTATTATTTATCGGTCAGTAGATGAGTTGGCTCGAACCCTAGCTTCTAGTGGGCCCCATCTACACAAGATCATGATTCGTCTGAAGAAGTAACAGACAATTGGTTTAGCAATGTACATCCATGGAATTTGGGAGGAATTATCTAACAGCAGAGTGCTAACCTGCTCAGACTCGTAGTTTCATAGGGTTATGAACCTGACAAGTGGATTTAGGGTTAGGGTTAGGAAAGTGGGTCAAACACTCAACTCTTGGCTTTTCTCTTCGAGATGGAAAATTCTGAAAGTTCCCAGAAAGTTGCTGAGGAGCTGATATGACCTCTGTACTTCTATGGGACTTATCAATAAGGTACTTGTGCTTGTGCATTTACATGCAGTTGTGTTGGTGTCACATTTGAAGAAGGACATTTAATATTATGTGTTGTAGCATTAAAAATTAGATATCATTTTCCATCATTCAATTGTTGTATGTTGCACAGATTAATGGTAAAGTTTTGGGGATATTCCAGTTTGATTTACATTAACAAGGTATTTTTATTTCTGTAAAATACATTTTCTGACAAAGTTCTAAAAAAAAAAGGAATGATTAACAAATGACATACCACCCTCTGATTAATTAATATAAAGTGACAAGTTACTCAGTCACACAAATATTCATAGACTTTAAATTAATCAAGACAGAATTGAGCATTTTATTTTTGTGGTTTACATTCCAGTATGTCTGTGGTTGACTTTACTTTTGTCTTCTTTTATTGCTATTATATCGCATCTACGGTGTATCTGTTTGGGGAATATTCAGCGAAAGCACTGTGGCTTCAGGTAGAGTGTATAACCACTCCATATTTTTCTTTCAAGGCCCCACAAGTGGATAAATGCACTTTTCCCAGGCTTTCAGAGCAGGTGAAATCAACGCAAGATTAAACAAGGAACAGAATGAACCCAAGCCAGTACATTATCATAGTAATTACTTTAGTGTTAATGTTTGCGTTAAGAGGAAGGGACGTGCGCTTAGAGTACATAACAATAAATTACAATGTGCAGGAGACCCTTGTTTTGGCCAAAATTTCTCATCCTGCTTGAAAATATCCACACCTACTATCTGCACCAGCAGTGAAAGTAAACAAATGTCAAAACGAGGTGTGTTACCCCTGTTGTCTGACCTATAGCGATGGGTTTACTCTTGGACAAGTGATACACTTAAAAGGGGTCACATGTTTGCAGTGGAAAGTTACCTTTACATTGCACAACAGGTACATCTTGAAATACTTCCGGAAGGATTGGTCCCTGAGGCCGTACAAGATGGGACTGAGAAATCTTGGCAAAATGTGAATTATGAGATAGTTGGCGAAGCGCACCTCCCGCAAATGCGAGGGAAAAATATACACAAATACGGTTTCTAAAGGCTGACCTACGTAAGTGAACATGCACATAATGAGCTGTGCGCCGTGAAGGAGGATGGTGTTGCGCGCCTTCTTGGCATCCGCGTTCACAGCCTTGGCGGCGATCAGGAGCTTAAAGTAAGTGAAGACCAGGATGAGCCAGACGCAGGACAGGTAGGTGATGTGGGAGATGTTCTTCTTCTTCTTCATGAAATCTTGGCGGAACAACGGGTCCCGGCTGCAGTAGATGACGGAATGGAAGAACTCATTGGACTCTGTCACCAGGAGCACAAACAGATCAGGCAGGATGGCGGCCGCCCCCAAGGCCCAGATGATGGCGATGAGGATGTAGGTCCTGTTGACGGTGCAGAGCTGGGCGTGGCGCAGCGGGTTGCATATGGCGATGTAACGCTCGATGGCCATTCCCGCCAGGTTCAGCGGCGTGTTGAGCGTGGTGGAGATGGCGATCATCAGGAGGAAGCAGCAGAAAGAGACGTTGATTTTGAACCAGATGTAGGCAATTAAATGCAGCAAGGCAGCAATGGTCAACTGGATCATGTCATTGAGGACCAGGTGGATGAAGAGGATGTAACGTGGGTTCTCCCTGAAGATCTCGCGCCTGAAGAAGGTGTGGACCAAGGTGCCGTTGATGTAGTTGATGGAGATACAGAGCATCAGCACAATCGCGTTCCTGGTCACAATAACCTCAAATGTGGGCCTCGCTGTGGAGTAGGACATGTTCTTTTGCATGCCGATGTCTGCGGAGAAGTTCCTGGTTTGAGCTCCAGAATCCTGTGAAACAACAGACAGCAACCCCAAGTGTACAAATGTAGTCACTTTAACATCTCTTTTTTTATCTGTAAAAAACCCACTATTGGTCTTCAGACAGTTATCTATCAGGATTTTTTGCTGTTTGTGTGTGTGTTGAAAAGGTGTGCTTCAGTGCTTAAATCTGTGATACACTAATTTGTTTTAAAGACCTTTGTGTGAGAAAAATGAACATGACTCATGTAGTGCTAGAAAAAAGCTGTTCCAAATAAAGATCGCTCTTAAAAGGCGCTCTCAGTATTCTTAAACATTGAAGAATCATAACTCACCTCTTTGTTTTCACCATAAAGAAGGAGAAATGAGCCTTCCTAAACTCATTTACACGGTTTGAATCTGTCTTTATACCTTTATATAGGTTAGAAAGAGACTGGGGATTAGACTAACGCAGAAAAGGGCAGCCCACCGCATGCACACGCATGCGCACTCATCTCACGGTTCTAAAAATATTACACCGGTTTCTGTATGCTCATACGTCATATCTTTCTGCAATCTGATAAGCAATTGCAATAACCCCCTTTTTTGAAAATGTATTGCAGTATGCATTTCAAACAAAGTTTTTAAGCATTCAAAATAGCTGCTATGCTTTGACAAGAAAACAACTACAGCGCATGCAGATTTAGGCCTACGTACTGTTCCACTGTGCATACACAGAACACTATAGAGTGTAAATTCACAAAATGTGGTGTACAGATCCCTCTGTTCATGATGAACAAATTTGCCTCGAGGATCCATAAAGTCAGCCGTATTGGATTTTTTGCTAATTAGCATTTTTTGTAAAACTCTTAAACTGCTACTCCTCCTACAAAATTTGACCAATTGAGATGAAACTTGGTAGACACACTCCATGCCTCATAAAAGTTTTATTGAGAATTTTGATATTTTCAAAGATGGCTGAATGACGAGCCAATGAATTTTCACTGGGCGTGGCTTATCACAAAAATGCTAATAATTCCAAAACGATTTGACAGATAGTTATGAAACTTGGTAGGTCTGTTGAAGAGTAACATCAAGACTTGACCTCTACAGTTTTAACCCAATCGAGCCACGTGGTTGCGCTATAGAGTTCCGAATATAAACAAATATTTAAAAATTCACTAAAAATCACTGTTCCTTTGCAGAGATGTAAAACTTGCTACAGTGACAAAGACCCAGATTTGGATCATAGATCTTTACTAATTTGGTGGGCGCCATCTTGAAATTGCCGACATTTTGGCTTAAATGTACTCATTTATTACTTCTTTGTGTTTTTCCTTAACCGCTCGGCTGATTCTCATGAAACTTGGGATATAGTTAGAAGTTGTCATCTCACAAGCCCTCACCAACTTTGGTGGCGATAGGCCAGTTGGTGGCGCTGTAGTGCACGTGAAAATATTGTGACGTTGACACGCCCACTGATGACGCCCCGTTTGACCTAGAGTCACACAATGTGGTGTACAGGTCCCTATGTTCATGATGAACAAATTTGCCTGGAGGATCCATAAAGTCAGCCATATTGGATTTTCCGCTAATTAGCATTTTTTGTAAAACACTTACAATGCTACTCCTCCTACAAAATTTGGCCAATTTACATGAAACAAGGTACACAAACCCCTTAGACCATGCTTCATAAAGTTTATATACAGAATTGTGATATTTTAAAAGATGGCCGAATGACGAGCCAATGAATTTTCAATGGGCGTGACTTATCACAAAAATGCTAATAATTCCAAAATTATTTGACAGAAAGTTATGAAACCTGGTACGTTTATTAAGAGTAATATACGGACTGGACCTCTCTAGTTTCAACCCAATCGAGCCACGTGGTGGCGCTATATAAATCCTAATATAAGAAAATATTAGAAAATTCACTTAAAAGCATTGACACGCCCACTGCATATGCCCCGTTTTATCTCTAGTCACAAAATGTGGTATAGAGGTCCTTCTGCTCATACTGAACAAATTTGACTCAAGGAACCATCAAGTCACCCGTTTTGGATTTTCCGCTAATTAGCATTTCTTGTAAAACACTTAAAATGCTACTCCTCCTACAAAATTTGACCGATTTACATGAAACCCGGTAAACACACTCCTTAGGCCATGCTTCATGAAATTTATATACAGAATTTTGATATTTTAAAAGATCGAATGACGAGACAATGAATTTTCAGTGGGCGTGGCTTATCACAAAAATGCTAATAATTCCAAAACCATTTCACAGAAAGTTATGAAACTTGGGTGGTCTTTTAAGAGTGACATCTGGACCTTATTTTCTTAATTATAAGAAAATATTTAAAAATTCACTAAAAATCATTGACACGCCCACTGCCAACACCCCGTTTGATCTACAATCACAACATTTGGTGTACACGTCCCGTTACTCATGCCCAACAAATTTGCCTCAAGACACCATGAAGTCTGCCATCTTCGATTTTCCGCTAATTTGCATTTTTTGTAAAACACTTAAAATGCTACTCCTCCTACAGAATTAGAACAATTTGCACCAAACCTGTTTGTGGGACTCAACCCACATCCCTACATACATGCATTTCTTTACTAAAGGCTATGTGAAAAATTGGCCGAATGAGAAGCCAATGAATTTTGCATTGGGCGTGGCTTATCACATACATGCTAGTACTTCTAAAACCGTTTGATATAAAGTTCTGAAACTTGGTCTGTAGATTGAGAGTTAGATCAAGACTTGAGCCCTGCAGTTTTAACCCAATCAATCCGTGTGGTGGCGCTATAGAAATACAAATGTTGGGATGGCAGGTATGCCATCCGCCAAGTACACTATCTATGCTTAACAGGCCGTCTACCGACCATACCAACTGTGAAAGTTCCTGTAGCTTAGTGGTTAAGGCATTGGACTGCCGTGTAGTAGGTTGGTGGTTCGATACCCACCTGTTCCCAATATTTCTTTTGAGGCACACAATGTGCACGTCATGCTAAGAATGTTCTTTTAACATAAAACAAGTTATTTTTATTGCAAAGGCTAAGAAATTTCACAATATTACCAGTTAACTGTTTGAATTATGAAGTCCGTAAGCTAAAACAATATGATACCGCAACAGAAAAGTCTTATTTGGCCTCCACATTTCTGTTAACCTGCTTTGGCCTAGTGGATACAAGCTTGGCTTTCTATATATGGGGTCAGTGGTTCAATTCGAGCTTGGTAGCAATGGCTAAGTTAATGTTTGGCAAAACTATTGTGTAAATGCTATGCTTCTTTTAATGTTGTTTTCACATTTAGAAACACCTTTTTATTGCAAAAGCTAAGAAATTTAACAGGATTAACTGTTCACTGTTTCACTTGTACTTAAAAGACATAATACGCAAGCCCTTACTGGATCGGGTTAAGATACCATCAACAATGGCAAAAGCCCTGATTAGAAACAAATATTTATATTTTGGGTCAACCCTGTCTAGAGTTGTCTATCATTTTGCAGTTTCTGTGTTTGACAAATTCTGCTCATGCCGCTCGGTCCCCGGGAATCGCTGCTTGCAGCTATATTTTTAAAATGTATTTTTTTTCTCCAGGAGGGTGAATACTTTTGTAAATGTTTTATTCATCAGTCTTGCATTTTAAAAGAAAAATGTTGTTGGATAATTATACTTTTTTTTTTTGCAAGAAAAATGTGTTGTATAGTGTTGGTGAAAAAGTTAAACAGGGTCAAACCATTCTTAAGTCACTTCATCTATCTTGATGTTTTTCATATAATCAAATTATGCACTACTCAGTATAGCCCACAATGCTAGTAGCATTCATACACTGTATGTAGTTAAGGCATACAATTGAAGTAATAGACAACAATGAACCAGGAATGCGGATGAGCACAAGTACTTGCTGATTCATTTAAATTACTGGTGTTTACTGTTCAATTGAAGTATGTTGTGCAATAGTCAACTTTTTTTTCAACTCATACAACAAAAGAAATGTTGAAGAGGCTCAAGCCACACGTCTAAATTCTGCTTCAGTTTGTGAGGTAGGCCTGCGTTACAAACTTTAAAATATTTTCCCTAGTTGTTGTTTTTTTTCTGGCTTTGTTGTTGAGAGAGGTTGTTTTAGTTTTTTTCACAGTTTTGTGTGAGGCTAAGCCTATGGGTCTGACTACAATCATTAAAGTCTCTTTACCAAGGCTTAGGGACCGTCTGACATGTCCCGCCGCCCGCTGAGCCCTGTCAGGGATTTGAATATTCATGAGTAGGCATGTTTAGTCGTATGATTCTCGCTTTGGGTCTGGGATTCTCCCCTTCGTCATAACACCACCAAGCAGTTCTATGGGCGGCCAAAGACTCCCATGGCAGAAACTATAATAATAGTGAAAATTTTTAACAATTACAATAGGTGCCGATGCACGGTTGGTGCTTGGCCCCTAGTCAATGCTCAACTATGTGACTTCCTGAGCAAGAATCATGTTTTAGGTGAGTACCAGTCAGGTTTCAGTGCTGGTCATAGCACGGTCACGGCTGCCTCTCTAGTGCTAAATGATATAATTTCAGCTCTTGACGATAAACTCCACTGTGCAGCCATTTTTATCGATCTTTCTAAGGCCTTTGATACAGTTGACCACTCCCTACTGCTTGACAGATTCGCCACCATTGGGCTAAGTCAGAATGCCTGTAATTGGTTCAAAGACTACTTAGCAGACAGACCCCAATGTATTCACATAGATGGGGTTAAATCCCAATTCTTAGAGGTCACTAAAGGAGTCCCCCAAGGATCGATCCTAGGGCCTGTCCTCTTTACAATTTATATCAATAGCATTGGCTCCGCTCTTAAAAGTAAAATGCACATGTATGCAGATGACACAGCCATATACTCATGTGCTTCGTCAATGGGCAAAGTCATATCAGACCTTCAGGCCGACTTCAATGCTATTCAAAACTCACAAGTCTGGAATTAATATTAAATGAACGCAAGACAAAGTTTATGTTTTTTTCAAACAGTCGTGAGCCTCTTTCTACTAACCTTGGCATCTGCTCTCTAAGTGGCTCCACAATTGAGCGTGTGCCTGCTTACAAATACCTTGGTATATGGATAGATGAAAATCTATCATTCAAAACTCATGTTGACTTCCTGATAAAAAACAACTCAGACCCAAAATTGGATTTTTGTATAGGAATGAATCATGTTTGTCTTACGAGAGAAGGAAGCAGATAGTTCAGGCCATATTGCTACCAGTTCTTGATTATGGTGATACTTTATTCATGCATGCTTCTGCCAGTGCTTTAAAACCTCTTGATTCTATTTATCACTGTGCCTTCTGTTTTATCACAGGTGATAAATTCCGCACACATCACTGTATTCTTTATCAAAGAGTGGGTTGGTCATCCCTCACTACAAGGAGAGAGCAGCACTCCCTTCTGTTTATCTATAAAGCTATCCTACAGAAGCTACCTCCTTATCTTACATCATTACTTACCTTTAAAACTTCCAATTATCCCATCAGATCACAAAATTGCATAATTTAAATACACCTCAGGTAACCACCAAATTTGGTAAAACAGCTTTTAGATACTTTGCCCCTTGGTCCTGGAACAGGCATCAAGACATCCTTAAACTTGAATTTCTCATTCCTATGGGTATCTTTAAGTCCCTAATCTTGGACCTAGGCATATTTGTTGATGTATGTAAATGTTAAATGTCCTTGTTTTGTATTTTATTATAGATGTTTTTTAATGTAATACAGGGCACATCTGCGAATGAGCCCTTGGTCTCAGTGTGTCTCCCTGTTGAAGTAAAGGAAATATAAAGGAAATATAATAAGAAGCAGGAACAGGGCATGTGACTTAAAATGATTTCAACTTGCCTTGCCATCTAAATCCATGTGGGGTCACTGTAGGCATTGGATTGTTGCAAGCACCTGACTAATTTATACAATTAATGATCAGTTATGGATATATTTGGAATCACTTAACGAAGAATTGTAATTTGACCCTCATAAGATGAGTTATTTGACATGTGCTACACCGTCTTTCACATTCCACACTGCAAAAACCAAATCTTAACAAGCATTTCAATCTTATATTTAGACTTTTTTACTTTTTTGCTAAATAAGACAAACTATCTGCCAGCGGGGTGAGAGTTTTACTCATTTCAAGATTTGCCAGTGGGGTAAGATAATTTCACTTGTCAAGCAAAAAGTTAATCTTAAAACTTAAAACAAGCTAATATTTTCCACTCTTGAAAAAAAAAAAGATTGTAAGTCTCATTAACAGACTAAAACACTTAAGACAGACATATTTTGCAGTGCACTTGTAAAAGTTGACCATCCTAAATTACTTTTTAAATAGGCATATAAGAAATGGTAGGTTTATTCCCTGAAAACAACTTTGACAGGATTAGGCCTACATGCGACAGGCTACTGACTCACATGAAAAGATTGCAGACAAATAAACAGATGGCACAGACAATCACGGTTTACACATTTTATTTGTTCTGCAAGGAAAACCAATTACAACCAATTATGACTTAAAAATTCTTCTTGTGGCTTCATGCAGTTTCTGCTGAGTATCAGATAACATCAAACAATAGGCCACCAGCACATAATGTTGAGTATAGCTTTTTATCTTTTCAAACGCCAGGTTCCGGATGTCCTGATTTTGTATATCGGCATAATCTGCGTTGTTTGCATTCGTTTATGTGCTAAAAGTGTGCTTTTGAGATCTGTTTTGCCATGCAATGGGAGTGAATGGAGAGAGAAAAAACGTCATTGTTTGTCTGCCAGTTGCTGACCACTGGAGCAAGTCATGAAGACGAGCTTGAATATTATGACTAATATCGTGGCCAGGTAGCTATACAACATTGTGTTCTGACAAAGTTCAGTATTTAAGACAGACATTTTTTTGCAGGCCAGTGTAAGGAAGCTTGTATTAGGATGAAGGGTTACCATTGGTATTAATATTTAGAGGAAAGAGCATGAAAATAGTCCTAAAGGAAATGAACACAAAGCTACTCTCTCAGCATGAGTAAAAGGCTGAGCTGCACCCATCCGATACACAGTGTCGGTATCGGTCTCAAACTGGCCAAAAACACTGGATCGGGTATCGGAAAAAATACAAGTCATAATCCGATACAATCCATTGAGAAAATTAGCCTGAAACATCACATACCGTAAAACTTCCAATAATCGCCCGGGCGTTTATTTGCTCCAGCGACCAAATGCACCAGGTACCTATTGGAAACTAGTGGTTATTGGAGGCCGACGGTTATTTAAAGCTGCATTATGAACCCCCCTGACGGTGCATCCGTAGTTGTTTATTTTTCAAATAGCGTGGCACGTATGCGTATATCTGCCATTAGTTTTCTGCAATTTTATTTGTTTTACCCGGTTTTGGCCGGTATTATTTATCGGTCAGTAGATGAGTTGGCTCGAACCATTGCTTCTAGTGAGCCCCATCTACTCAAGATCATGATTCGTCTGAAGAAGTAACAGACAATTGGTTTAGCAATGTACATCCATGGAATTTGGGAGGACTTCTCTAACAGCAGAGTGCTAACCTGCTCAGACTCGTAGTTTCATAGGGTTATGAACCTGACAAGTGGATTTAGGGTTAGGGTTCGTTTAGGAAAGCGGGTGAAACACTAAACTCTTTTGGCTTTTCTCTTCGAGATGGAAAATTCTGAAAGATCCCAGAAAGTTGCAGAGGAGCTGATATGACCTCTGTACTACTATGGGACTTATCAATAAGGTGCTTGTGCTTGTGCATTTACATGCAGTTGTGTTGGTGTCACATTCGAAGAAGGACATTTAATATTATGTGTTTTAGCATTAACATTTAGATATGATCATTTTCTGTCATTCAATTATGTACATTAGTTGCACAGTTTAATGTTAAAATGTAATTCAAATGTGATATGCACTGAGATAGAAACTCTACCCATGAAATGTTTCAAGAATTTTGGGGATATTCCAGTTGGATTTACATTAACAAGGTATTTTTATTTCTGTAAAATAAATTTTCTGACAAAGTTGTACAAAAAAAGGACGGATTAACAAATGACATACTACCCTGTGATTAATTAATATGAAGTGACAAGTAACCCAGTGACACAAATATTCATACACTTTAAATTAATAAAGACAGAATTGAGTATTTTGTGTTTGTGGTTTACATTCCAGTATGTCTGTGGTTGGCACATGCATTCTTTTATTGCCATTTTATCACATCTACAGCATATCTGTTTGGGGACTATTCAGGGAAAGCACTGTGGCTTAAGGTGGAGTGTATAACCACTCCATATTTTTCTTTCAAGGCCCCACAAGTGGATAAATGCACTTTTCCCAGGCTTTCAGAGCAGGTGAAATCAACGCAAGATTAAACAAGGAACAGAATGAACCCAAGCCAGTACATTATCATAGTAATTACTTTAGTGTTAATGTTTGCGTTAAGAGGAAGGGACATGCGCTTAGAGTACATAACAATAAATTACAATGTGCAGGAGACCCTTGTTTTGGCCAAAATTTCTCATCCTGCTTGAAAATATCCACACCTACTATCTGCACCAGCAGTGAAAGTAAACAAATGTCAAAACGAGGTGTGTTACCCCTGTTGTCTGACCTAAAGCGATGGGTTTACTCTTGGACAAGTGATACACTTAAAAGGGGTCACATGTTTGCAGTGGCAAGTTACCTTTACATTGCACAGCAGGTACATCTTGAAATACTTCCGGAAGGATTGGTCCCTGAGGCCGTACAAGATGGGACTGAGAAATCTTGGCAAAATGTAAATTATGAGATAGTTGGCGAATCGCACCTCCCGCAAATGCGAGGGAAAAATATACACAAATACGGTTTCTAAAGGCGGACCTACGTAAGTGAGCATGCACATAATGAGCTGTGCGCCGTGAAGGAGGATGGTGTTGCACGCCTTCTTGGCGTCCGCGTTCACAGCCTTGGCGGCGAACAGGATCTTAAAGTAAGTGAAGACCAGGATGAGCCAGACGCAGGACAGGTAGGTGATGTTGGAGATGTTCTCCTTCTTCTTCATGAAAGCTTGGTGGAACAACGAGTCCCGGTTGCAGTAGATGACGGAATGGAAGAACTCATTGGACTCTGTCACCAGGAGCACAAACAGATCAGGCAGGATGGCGGCCGCCCCCAAGGCCCAGATGATGGCGATGAGGATGTAGGTCCTGTTGACGGTGCAGAGCTGGGCGTGGCGCAGCGGGTTGCATATGGCGATGTAACGCTCGATGGCCATTCCCGCCAGGTTCAGCGGCGTGTTGAGCGTGGTGGAGATGGCGATCATCAGGAGGAAGCAGCAGAAAGAGACGTTGATTTTGAACCAGACATAGGCAATCAAATGCAGCAAGGCAGCGATGGTCAACTGGATCATGTCGTTGAGGACCAGGTGGATGAAGAGGATGTACCGTGGGTTCTCCCTGAAGATCTCGTGCATGAAGAAGGTGTGGACCAAGGTGCCGTTGATGTAGTTGATGGAGATGCAGAGCATCAGCACAATCGCGTTCCTGGTCACAACAACCTCCAATGTGGGCCTCGCTGTGGAGTAGGACATGTTCTTTTGCATGCCGATGTCTGCTGAGAAATTCATGGTTTGACCTCCAGAATCCTTTGAAAAAACAGACAACAACTCCAAGTGTACAAGCCTTACTAAACTCATTTACACGGTTTGAATCTGTCTTTTTATGCCTTTATATAGGTCAGAAAGAGACTGGGGATTAGAGTAACGCAGAAAAGGGCAGCCCATCGCATGTACACGCATGCGCACTCATCTCTCAAGGTTCTAAAAATATTATCACAGCGGTTTCTGTACGCTCATACGTCATATCTTTCTGCAATCTCATAAGCAATTGTAACAACCTCCTTTTTGAAAATGTATTGCAGTATGCATTTCAAACAAAGTTTTTAAGCATTCCAAATAAAGGTCGCTGCATGCTTTGACAAGAAAACAACTACAGCGCATGCACATTTAGGCCTATGTGCTTTTTCCAGTGTGCGTACACAGAACACTATAGAGCATAAATTCAAATCAAACAGTTTATATGCGTGAAATAGGGACCATATGCACTTTATAGGAGTTTAAAGTATGTGGACTGTGTCGGAGCCAAACTGTGGCCAGCAGCCCTGCTGGAAGGGAAGGATTTCAGGCAGTGGGACAATTGTGCACCAGAGGTCGACCAATGCTGAACTTCAATTTGAAGCGGGTGCTGGTTGCCTGATAAGCAGGGTGCGAAATTAACACCGGCCACCAGCCAAATGCTGGTAAAATTTAGATTGTGGCTGGTAAAAATGTTTTACTCTAGCAGCCACTTTGGCAGGTAACCAACCAGGCTGTGTTATATTGTAAAAGGTAATGTGGCTGGTAAAATGTTGAAAATGGCTGGTGATTTTTTTAGAATCCACAAGCCGCTCTGGCCAGTGGGTGAAAAAGTTAATTTCATACCCTGCTGATGAGACCAAAATGTATATTATTTTTGTCCAGGTGGACGAATACTTCTTATTCATCAGTCTTTCATTTAAAAGAAAATGTTGTTGGATAATTATTAAGATAAATGCGTTGAATGTATACTGTTGGTGAAAAAGTTAAACGGGGTGAAACCATTCTTAAGGGACTGCATCTATCTTGATGTTTTTCATATAATCAAATTATGCACTGCTCAGTACTGCCCACAATGCTAGCAGCATTCATACACTGTATGTACACTGCCTGGCCAAAAAAAGAGTCTCCGTTGCACCCTTCATGCATAGTGCCCACTGTACAAGCCTCTGGAGGCAGTGTTATGATCTGGGGTTGCTTCAATTGGTCAGTTCTAGGCTCATTAACGTTATGCAGCAATAAAATGAAGTCAGCTGAGTACCTGAATGACCATCAATGGGCATATTCCAGGACGACAATGCCAAGATTCATCAGGCTCAAATTGTGAAAGAGTGGTCAAGGGAGCATGAATTGGCCACCAGAGTCCTGACCTTAACCCCATTGAAAGTCTTTGGGGTGTGCTGGAGAAGACTTTGTGGAGTGGTTCGACTCTCCGGTCGTCAATACAAGATCTCTTCCAAAAATGAATGCAACAACTGTCAAGTTGCAAACTGCCCAGACACACTAACAGGGTTCCTATTAATAGCCTAGCTTATATCATCACATTTGTCATCTGAAGACAATCTTTGACCAACAAACGGTAGTGTAGTTTAGGCATACAATTGAAGTCATCGATAACAATCAACCAGCAATGAGGATGAGCACAAGTACTTGCTGTTTAATTTAAATTACTGGTGTTTACTGTTCAATTGAAGTATGTTTTGCAATAGTCACCTTTTCATTCAACTCATACACCAAAATAAATGTTGAAGAGGCTCAAGCCACACGTCTAAATTCTACTTCAGTTTGTGAGGTAGGCCTGCGTTACAAACTTTAAAATATTTTCCTTAGTTGTTGTTTTTTTTCTGGCTTTGTTGTTGAGAGAGGTTGTTTTTGTTTTTTTCACAGTTGCGTGTGAGGCTAAGCCTATGGGTCTGACTACAATCATTAAAGTCTCTTTACCAAGGCTTAGGGACCGTCTGACATTTCCCGCCGTCCGCTGAGGCCTGTCAGGGATTTGAATATTCATGAGTAGGCGTGTTTAGTCGTATGATTCTCGCTTTGGGTCTGGGATTCTCCCCTTCATCATAACACCACCAAGCAGTTCTATGGGCTGCCAAAGACTCCCATGGCAGAAACTATAATAATAGTGAAACATTTTAACAATTACAATAGGTGCCGATGCACGGTTGGTGCTTGGCCCCTAGTCAATGCTCAACTATGTGACTTCCTGAGCAAAAATCATGTTTTAAGTGAGTACCAATCAGGTTTCAGTGCTGGTCATAGCACGGTCACGGCTGCCTCTCTAGTGCTAAATGATATAATTTCAGCTCTTGACGATAAACTCCACTGTGCAGCCATTTTTATCGATCTTTCTAAGGCCTTTGATACAGTTGACCACTCCCTACTGCTTGACAGACTCGCCACCATTGGGCTAAGTCAGAATGCCTGTAATTGGTTCAAAGACTACTTAGCAGACAGACCCCAATGTATTCACATAGATGGGGTTAAATCCCAATTCTTAGAGGTCACTAAAGGAGTCCCCCAAGGATCGATCCTGGGGCCTGTCCTCTTTACAATTTATATCAATAGCATTGGCTCCGCTCTTAGAAGTAGCAAAATACACATGTATGCAGATGACACAGCCATATACTCATGTGCTTCGTCAATGGGCAAAGTCATATCAGACCTTCAGGCCGACTTCAATGCTATTCAAAACTCACTTACAAGTTTGGAATTAATATTAAATGAAAGCAAGACAAAGTTTATGTTTTTTTCAAACAGTCGTGAGCCTCTTTCTACTAACCTTGGCATCTGCTCTCTAAGTGGCTCCACAATTGAGCGTGTGCCTGCTTACAAATACCTTGGTATATGGATAGATGAAAATCTATCATTCAAATCTCATGTTGACTTCCTCATAAAAAGCAACTCAGACCCAAAATTGGATTTTTATATAGGAATGAATCATGTTTGTCTTACGAGAGAAGGAAGCAGATAGTTCAGGCCATATTGCTAACAGTTCTTGATTATGGTGATACTTTATTCATGCATGCTTCTGCCAGTGCTTTAAAACCTCTTGATTCTATTTATCACAGTGCCTTCTGTTTTATCACAGGTGATAAATTCCGCACACATCACTGTATTCTTTATCAAAGAGTGGGTTGGTCATCCCTCACTACAAGGAGAGAGCAGCACTCCCTTCTGTTTATCTATAATGCTATCCTATAGAAGCTACCTCCTTATCTTACATCATTACTTACCTTTAAAACTTCCAATTATCCCATCAGATCACAAAATTGCATAGTCTTAAATACACCTCAGGTAACCAACAAATTTGGTAAAACAGCTTTTAGATACTTTGCCCCTTGGTCCTGGAACAGGCATCAAGACATCCATAAACTTGAATTTCTCATTCCTATGGGTATCTTTAAGTCCCTAATCTTGGACCTAGGCATATTTGTTGATGTATGTAAATGTTAAATGTCCTTGTTTTGTATTTTATTATAGATGTTTTTTAATGTAATACAGGGCACATCTGCGAATGAGCCCTTGGTCTCAGTGTGTCTCCCTGTTGAAGTAAAGGAAATATAAAGGAAATATAATAAGAAGCAGGAACAGGGCATGTGAGTTAAACTTATTTCAACTTGCCTTGCCATCTAAATCCATGTGGGGTCACTGTAGGCATTGGATTGTTGCAAGCACCTGACTAATTTATACAATTAATGATCAGTTATGGATATATTTGGAATCACTTAACGAAGAATTGTAATTTGACCCTCATAAGATGAGTTATTTGACATATGCTACACCGTCTTTCACATTCCACACTGCAAAAACCAAATCTTAACAAGCATTTCAATCTTATATTTAGACCTTTTTACTTTTTTGCTAAATAAGACAAACTATCTGCCAGCGGGGTGAGAGTTTTACTCATTTCAAGATTTGCCAGTGGGGTAAGATAATTTCACTTGTCAAGCAAAAAGTTAATCTTAAAACTTAAAACAAGCTAATATTTTCCACTCTTGAAAAAAAAAAGATTGTAAGTCTCATTAACAGACTAAAACACTTAAAACAGACATATTTTGCAGTGCACTTGTAAAAGTTGACCATCCTAAATTACTTTTTAAATAGGCATATAAGAAATGGTAGGTTTATTCCCTGAAAACAACTTTGACAGGATTAGGCCTACATGCGACAGGCTACTGACTCACATGAAAAGATTGCAGACAAATAAACAGATGGCACAGACAATCATGCTTTACACATTTTATTTGTTCTGCAAGGAAAACCAATTACAACCAATTATGACTTAAAAATTCTTCTTGTGGCTTCATGCAGTTTCTGCTGACTATCAGATAACATCAAACAATAGGCCACCAGAACATAATGTTGAGTATAGCTTTTTATTTTTTCAAAGGCCAGGTTCCGGATGTCCTGATTTTGTATATCGGCATAATCTGCGTTGTTTGCATTCGTTTATGTGCTAAAAGTGTGCTTTTGAGACCTGTTTTGCCATGCAATGGGAGTGAATGGAGAGAGAAAAAACTTCATTGTTTGTCTGCCAGTTGCTGACCACTGGAGAAAGTCATGAAGACGAGCTTTTATGACTAATATCGTGGCCAGGTAGCTATACAACATTGTGTTCTGACAAAGTTCAGTATTTAAGACAGACATTTTTTTGCAGGCCAGTGTAAGGAAGCTTGTATTAGGATGAAGGGTTACCATTGGTATTAATATTTAGAGGAAGGAGCATGAAAATAGTCCTAAAGGAAATGAACACAAAGCTACTCTCTCAGCATGAGTAAAAGGCTGAGCTGCACCCATCCGATACACAGTGTCGGTATCGGTCTGAAACTGGCCAAAAACACTGGATCGGGTATCGGAAAAAATACAAGTCATAATCCGATACAATCCATTGAGAAAATTAGCCTGAAACATCACATACCGTAAAACTTCCAATAATCGCCCGGGAGTTTATTTGCTCCAGCGACCAAATGCTAGTGGTTATTAGAGGCCGACGGTTATTTAAAGCTGCATTATGAACCCCCCTGACGGTGCATCCGTAGTTGTTTATTTTTCAAATAGCGTGGCACGTGTGCGTATATCTGCCATTAGTTTTCTGCAATTTGATTTGTTTTACCCGGTTTTGGCCAGTATTATTTATCCGTCAGTAGATGAGTTGGCTCGAACCATTGCTTCTAGTGAGCCCTATCTACACAAGATCATGATTCGTCTGAAGAAGTAACAGACAAAGTGGGTGAAACACTCAACTCTTCTGGCTTTTTTCTTCGAGATGGAAAATTCTGAAAGATCCCAGAAAGTTGCAGAGGAGCTGATATGACCTCTGTACTACTATGGGACTTATCAATAAGGTGCTTGTGCTTGTGCATTTACATGCAGTTGTGTTGGTGGTACATTTGAAGAAGGACATTTAATATGTGTTTTAGCATTAAAATTTAGATATGATCATTTTCTATCGTTCAATTATGTACATTAGTTCCACAGTTTAATGTTAAAATGTAATTCAAATGTGATATGCACTGAGATAGAAACTCTACCCATGAAATGTTTCAAGAATTTTGGGGATATTCCAGTTGGATTTACATTAACAAGGTATTTTTATTTCTGTAAAATAAATTTTCTGACAAAGTTGTACAAAAAAAGGAATGATTAACAAATGAGATACCACCCTGTGATTAATTAATATGAAGTGACAAGTAACTCAGTGACACAAATATTCATACACTTTAAATTAATAAAGACAGAATGGAGTATTTTGTGTTTGTGGTTTACATTCCAGTATGTCTGTGGTTGGCACATGCGTTCTTTTATTGCCATTTTGTCACATCTATAGCATATCTGTTTGGGGACTATTCAGGGAAAGCACTGTGGCTTAAGGTGGAGTGTATAACCACTCCATATTTTTCTTTCAAGGCCCCACAAGTGGATAAATGCACTTTTCCCAGGCTTTCAGAGCAGGTGAAATCAACGCAAGATAAAACAAGGAACAGAATGAACCCAAGCCAGTACATTATCATAGTAATTATTTTAGTGTTAATGTTTGCGTTAAGAGGAAGGGACATGCGCTTAGAGTACATAACAATAAATTACAATGTGCAGGAGACCCTTGTTTTGGCCAGAATTTCTCATCCTGCTTGAAAATATCCACACCTACTATCTGCACCAGCAGTGAAAGTAAACAAATGTCAAAACGAGGTGTGTTACCCCTGTTGTCTGACCTAAAGCGATGGGTTTACTCTTGGACAAGTGATACTCTTAAAAGGGGTCACATGTTTGCAGTGGCAAGTTACCTTTACATTGCATGGCAGTGTTATACTTCCGGAAGGATTGGTCCCTGAGGCCATACAAGATGGGACTGAGAAATCTTGGCAAAATGTGAATTATGAGATAGTTGGCGAATCGCATCTCCCGCAAATGCGAGGGAAAAATATACACAAATACGGTTTCTAAAGGCGGACCTACGTAAGTGAACATGCACATAATGAGCTGTGCGCCGTGAAGGAGGATGGTGTTGCGCGCCTTCTTGGCGTCCGCGTTCACAGCCTTGGCGGCGAACAGGATCTTAAAGTAAGTGAAGACCAGGATGAGCCAGACGCAGGACAGGTAGGTGATGTGGGAGATAAAAAATAAAAAAATATTATCACATCAGTTTCTGAACTCTCATACGTCATATCTTTCTGCAATCTCATAAGCAATTGTAACAACCTCCTTTTTGAAAATGTATTGCAGTATGCATTTCAAACAAAGTTTTTAAGCATTCAAAATAAAGGTCGCTGCATGCTTTGACAAGAAAACAACTACAGCGCATGCACATTTAGGCCTATGTGCTTTTTCCAGTGTGTGTACACAGAACACTATAGAGCGTAAATTCAAATCAAACTGTTTATATGCGTGAAATTGGGACCATATGCACTTTATAGGAGTTTAAAGTATCTGGACTATAACAGTGCCAAACTGTGGCCAGCAGCCCTGCTGGGAGAGAAGGATTTCAGACAGTGGGGCAATTGTGCACAAGAGGTCGACCAATGCTGAACTTCAATTGGAAGCGGGTGCTGCTTGCCTGATAAGCAGGGTGTGAAATTAACACCGGCCACCAGCCAAATGCTGGTAAAATTTAGATTGTGGCTGGTAAAAATGTTTTACTCTAGCAGCCACTTTGGCAGGTAACCAACAGGCTGTGTTATATTGTAAAAGGTAATGTGGCTGGTAAAATGTTGAAAATGGCTGGTGATTTTTTTAGAATCCACAAGCCGCTCTGGCCAGTCGGTGAAAAAGTTAATTTCATACCCTCCTGATGAGACCAAAATGTATATTTCTTTTGTCCAGGTGAATGAATACTTCTTATTCATCAGTCTTTCATTTAAAAGAAAATGTTGTTGGATAATTATTAAGATAAATGTGTTGAATGTATACTGTTGGTGAAAAAGTTAAACGGGGTGAAACCATTCTTAAGGGACTGCATCTATTTTGATGTTTTTCATATAATCAAATTATGCACTGCTCAGTACTGCCCACAATGCTAGCAGCATTCATACACTGTATGTACACTGCCTGGCCAAAAAAAGAGTCTCCGTTGCACCCTTCATGCATAGTGCCCACTGTACAAGCCTCTGGAAGCAGTGTTATGATCTGGGGTTGCCTCAATTGGTCAGGTCTAGGCTCAGCAACGTTATGCAGCAATAAAATGAAGTCAGCTGAGTACCTGAATGACCAGGTTATCCCATCAATGGGCATATTCCAGGACGACAATGCCAAGATTCATCAGGCTCAAATTGTGAAAGAGTGGTTCAGGGAGCATGTATTGGCCACCAGAGTCCTCACCTTAACCCCATTGAAAGTCTTTGGGATGTGCTGGAGAAGACTTTGTGGAGTGGTTCGACTCTCCGGTCGTCAATACAAGATCTCGTCCAAAAATGAATGCAACAACTGTCAAGTTGCAAACTGCCCAGACACACTAACAGGGTTCCTATTAATAGCCTAGCTTATATCATCACATTTGCCATCTGAAGACAAACTTTGACCAACAAATGGTAGTGTAGTTAAGGCATACCATTGAAGTCATAGACAACAATGAACCAGCAATGCGGATGAGCACAAGTACTTGCTGATTCATTTAAATTACTGGTGTTTACTGTTCAATTGAAGTATGTTGTGCAATAGTCAACTTTTTATTCAACTCATACGCCAAAAGAAATGTTGAAGAGGCTCAGGCCGCACGTCTAAATTCTGCTTCAGTTTGTGAGGTAGGCCTGCGTTACAAACTTTAAAATATTTTCCATAGTTGTTGTTTTTTTTCTGGCTTTGTTGTTGAGAGAGGTTGTTTTTGTTTTTTTCACAGTTGCGTGTGAGGCAAAGCCTATGGGTCTGACTACGATCATTAAAGTCTCTTTACCAAGGCTTAGGGACCGTCTGACATTTCCCGCCGCCCGCTGAGGCCTGTAAGAGAGTCACAAACCCCTCCCTGCCCCCCCCCAGCTCTCATTAGGGGCCGGCGACAAAGGTCAGGAATGACACAGCGCTTGTTTTCCAGTCCACATTTTGTCTTATTAAACACTCTAATGAAGTTTGTCTCAGGAAAGCACATCTCATTAACGGGCACTTAGCGCAGAAGGGACAACTGCAGTCACTCTGGTGGAACACAGTGGCAAACATCACCATAGATGTGTGTTCCTTGTTTAAAAACACTAATGCCAGACGTAATTGAGATGCCATTTCAGTTATTTTTAACTGTTCATCCGTGCCCATCCTGTCAGTGTGGAATAAACACAAAAAAGCAAAAAGCTTTTTCATTTTTCATCATTTCATTTGTTGATTATTCAGATCTGAGGACTGACGGAAAAGAAACACATTTTTGGAAAATTGTCTTTATTGCATTCTGTGCCAGAATACAGCAAGTCCTCAAATATTACAAAAAGGAGTATTAGAAAATACAAAATTACCAGTAACCAAATATAGGGATACAGATTTTATCATCATTAATTTGGTGATTTCATAAAAAACTTAAAGATGGAGGGTATGTAAGTGTGGAGACATAATGGAGACAGCAGAAACCTTCCAACAGTTTCCACCGAAAGGCTTGCTGTACAAAACTCACTTCAGATTCAAAACTCTATTGAATTTTACAAAGCCTGAATAATAGAAACTAATAGCCAAACTGGTACGGCTTCAATCAATAGACCAATTCATAATTCTTCCAGGTGGACAAACAAATCTGTTTGCATTTGATAGCACATCAAATGATCATACACACGTTGCTGAATTCATTACCTAAGATTCAAGGCCCTTCTTGCTCTTTAATTTTCAATGGTCACCAGGGTTACGCAACCCATTATCACAAAAACACACTGAACACTAGCCGACAAAATGCATACCCTCCAAATCACAAAGATAGTGTGTCACTTTACACAGGACAGACAGCAAAGAGGATTTGAGCTTTCATACATTTCTACTCCAGAAATTTGACCAGTTTTTACCAATTATTCTGGTGCCAATGTGCCTTTCTCTATGAGTGATAGAACCTGTGTCTAACATTAAGTCAACCAGGAAGAGAATGCTGATGCGTGTGGGCCTTTAAGTAACGTGGAATGCCTTGGACTTTAAGAATTTTAACAAGCCAGTATTAGCCTCAGGCTGAAATATGCAAAACCAACCAATAGCCTCCTCGGGGTTATATAATAGCTATAATCCCTTCCTACATCCTGTATCTCAACAGAGACTATTATTAGTATTATGGATTATTATAGCAATGTTCAGTGAGGGTCAGTTTATGCAGTCCATTAACTTTTGGTCTGCTGATAATATTTTAGATTGTGGCACTGAAATGATCTTGCAATGGTTTGGCAATTAATAATTGTGCGCACATTCTCATTGCAGATTTTCTTGATATGATTCAAACATCAAACATGCGCTCATCACAGCCCTCTCTTCAAATATGCACAGTTCCAATTGAAGACCCTGGTGCTAAAAGTACTGAAGTCACAAAATGTCTATTTTGAGAAATAGACAAATCCGTAAATATCATTCATCCATAAAATCAGCCGTTAAAAGTTTTGTTGTTTTTATGCATTGCTTCGGCACCTTTTCTGTTAACAATATTTATAGGGTGGACTTAGCTAAACAAATACAACATGTTTCTATGCTCAACTTGAATTGTCTAAAAATGTGACTTTAGCACCAGGGTCTTCAATTTACAGCAAGAAAAATCGACTGCAATCAATTTGATGAAATTCATAAAAATTCAATCAACAGGGTACAGATCAGAATTGGTCTGATACAAGAATATATTTCCTGTTTATTCCAATCTGCTGAGAAAATTCACTGTCTCATATTGTTCATATTCCACTAGTATTCAGGTAATAAGTTACATTCTTCACTGATGAAAGCAATACATTTGTTAGACGGAAATTAAATGGAACCTAAATAAATTTTTGGTGGAAGTAGTAAAATTTCAGAAAGTCTCGAGAGACGTGCATCAGTGATAAGCTCCCAGAAATTATTTGGAATAAACGAGCTGCATTAGAGCAATGCTGCGCCTTTTACGGACAACTTGCATTGACACCTTCTTTCAAAATATGGCAAAAAATATTCAGTTACGCCTCTCATTTCATCTTTCTGATACATATAATGATGGTACATTATATAAATATAAAAATAAAAAAATGTGTCAGATTTGGATAGAAACCGAATAGTAGCCGATGGGGAGACAAAGGTTACCTGCACATTCTGTGGAAAACATAGTTCCCATGGCAGTATATTAACCCTTAAAGTGTGAGGTCACAAGGATGTGATTGGAATGTTCTTTACTGAACATTCTAATGCTGATGTAACAATCACCTCTGGCAACTGAAAGCACCGAAAGAGTTCTAGAACACCGACTTAATGAATGTTGAAGAAAAAAAAATTCCAAAAAACCTCCTCTTCAAATGGTTAATTGCTGCCGTGTATATGGTGGTGCACGTCTACGTGCACCAGTTCATTGCATGGACTTTTTTTTTTTTTTTGGCCAATTACAGTATGTGAGACAAATTCTACAGGAGTAGAGTATTTATTTACTCTTTAATTTGTTTTTCCGAAACGGAGCATGTTTGCGTAAGGCAGTGTTGAAAGTGGGAAAACCCGGGACCGCGGTCCTCACTTCCGAGACAGCAGCTGGTTTTCCAGATCCTCCAGTCGGGCTGTCATCACTGAGAGTGGAAGCTGTTAAGGATCTTTATGGTGAAATATGAAATATGTGCTTTGAAGTACACAGATTGATGAGTTTCATTCAGCTAGTGCATCTGGAAACAAACCCAACTTTCTAAATCTTCTTCTATCAAAAAGAAGTTATTTAAAAGGTCTAATATCCAGTGTTGGTTAACAGGCTAATTATGAACCATTCATTATCTGGACCATTGCTGTTTTAGAAGATAACAAGTTACATAAAAAGTAAATAAAGTTCTTAGTCCTTTCCTTTTGGAATGTTTGGAAAAATTTAAGCCCTTCTTATATACAGTATATTTATGTGTGCGTGTATATATATATATATATATATATATATATATATATATATATATATATATATATATACACAGGTGGGTGACAAATTAAAGGAAAAACTCCTACACTGAGGGGGTCCGGTGGCTCTGTTATGCTGTGGGGGGCATTATACTGGTTTGGGGCCACTTATCCTTTTAGAGGGAAGGGTCACTGCAAATCAAGTTATTCTGAGCAATCACCTTTATCCTATGATGAAACATGGGAGTGGTCTCTTTCAGGATGACAGTGCCCCCACCCACAGGGCACGAGGGGTCACTGAATGGTTTGATGAGTATAAAAATGACGTGAATCATATGCTATGGCCTTCACAGTCACCAGATCTCAACCCAATTGAACACTTTTGGGAGATTTTGGACCAACGTGTTAGACAGCACTTTCCACCATCTTCATCAAAACACCAAATGAGGGAATATTTTTTGGAAGAATGGTGTTCCATCCCTCCAGTAGAGTTCCAGAGACTATAATCTATGCTAGACTAGAGGTAGAATCTATGCCAAGGTGCATTGAAGCTGTTCTGGCGGCTCGTGGTGGCCCAACACCTTACTAAGACCCTTTGGGGTCGATTTACTCAGATCCCGAATAAGGGGTGTTATTTTGCGAGCGCAGCCAAAGTATTTGTACGCGTTATCATTTCACACTTTGCGGGTAATCAACTAAGAGTCATTATGTAAATTACTCCAGCCGCAAACAGCCATATTTAAATTAGCGATTTTGCGTGTTTGGAATATCACAATTATATCACACTATATCACAATTCCAGTGGGTCAGAAGTGTACATACACTAAGTTGACTGTGCCTTTAAATTTTTAATATTTGGTCGCATATCCTTTGCATGCCATGACTTCCTGATGTTTGTGACCCAACAACATCAAAAGACTCTTGATATCTTATTTTCTGGTACTCTTAGAAGCGATACTATAATGTCTCTGCATTTCAATGAATCTTTATGGGAATTGGGGGGTGGGACTAGATTAAGCTGTAAATTACACGGGAACAGTGTGGAAACACATGGTTGGCTAAATGGCTGTAGGTCATCAAGGGTCTCAAACAAAAACAAAAAGGTATCAAACTAAATCTACTCCATATCTACTGCATATCTCCTGACAAATTTTCCTATTGAACTCTATGGAAAAATAAGTGAGGAGAAGAAACCCTTCAAGTTATCCATCCATATTTACTGTATTTCTGGCAGCAGAGTGATGATTGAAGGCTTGTTTGATACGTCAGACCCTTGATGACTTACAGCCATTTAGCCAACCATGTGTTTCCATACTGTTCCAGTGTAATTTACAGCTAAATCTAGTCCCACCCCCCAATTCCCATAGAGATCCAATCAAATGCAGAGACATTATAGTATCGCTTGTAAGAGCACCAGAAAATAAGATATCAAGAGTCTTTTGATGTTGTTGGGTCACAGACATCAGGAAGTCATGGTATGCAAAGCCAAAGGATATGCAACCAAATATAAAAAATTTAAAGGCACAGTCAACTTAGTGTATGTAAACTTCTGACACACTGGAATTGTGATATTGTGAATTAAAAGTGAAATAATCTGTCTGTAAACAATTATTGGAAAAATTACTTGTGTCATGCACAAAGTAGATGTCCTAACCGACTTGCCAACACTATAGTTTGCTAACATGAAATCTGTGGAGTGGATAAAAATGAGTTTTCATGACTTCAACCTAAGTGTATGTAAATTTCCGACTTCAACTGTATAGTATAGTTAAATGCGTGTTTTGGCTCTGTACTCAAGCACATTGAATTTGACATTTGAATTGAATATTTTAATATGAATATGTTAAATAAATAAATAAAATTTTAAAAAAATTAAAAAAAATTTAAAAAAATATTTCTAATTGATGTGTATAAAGCACAAAACCCCCAGTGTAGAGATATCAGATCCTATTCAGTACAAGCTAGCAGGATCCATTTGATTAAATTTCTATAGAAATTACACTGGAGCAAGTTTGCCATGTGCACCATCTACTCAGTTCTGCTACAATGCCAGGTATATATGTAGAATACAAACTTTGTGTTGATGGTCAGCCAATGAAACTCTAACAATAGTGCCACTGTGCACCTTTGCTCAAGGCCTTAAAAATACACAGTTGACCTATGAAACAAACCCACTTTCACAAGTTTCCCCTTTTCTGGAATGTTCCTGTCGGAGACATCTGTTTCTGGACTGCGTGAAACAAGGAAGCATTTCTTACAGCTGCTGAGCAGGAGGAAGGGAGAGATTAGATGCCTTTTCCGAGAGCTACTGAAGTCTCCGTTCCAAGAAACCTAATTCCTTGCGAAGAACAGAACAAACGTGCCCTTTCTGCAAAGTATATCTCTTGTAGGGGTGGTCTCCAAGGGCAAGTTCAGCGTAATTAAGAGATTTTTTATAAAATGTACACTCTCAGAAAAGAAAGTATGAAAAAGTGCCTAAAAAGGTACAAACACTTGTCACTGGGGGTAGTACCCTATGGGTACATAAAATTGCACCCCAAGCCAGCAATACATAAGTAATTTGGACCTTTTTTTGCTTGTAGAAGGTACTTATTATTAGCCAAATTATTATTGTGCTATTATTGTTAATGGAACATTATTAAAAGCCAATTGTGCACTGCCCACAGTCAGCACGGGCCCTGATGCGATCCGATCTGGAACATATTTCATTTTTATGATTATGCATATGTATTTTATTTACATGCGCCTTTCAAGAAACTCAAGGACACTTACAATGATGATGGGGGGGGACTCGCCTCAACCACCACCGATGTTTTATAAACCATTGGTATTTCGCCTATATTAATACCAAATAGGGCGTATATTATAAATTATCTAGCATCTTTAAGTGAGACGCATGAACATACAGTGGTGCCTGAAAGTATTCATACCCTTTCACTTTCTGCACACTTTATTGTGTTGTAGATTTAATTTTAAATGGATAAAATTGCCATTTGAAATCTCTCATTTACCTAAGTATTCATACCCTTTGCTTTAACGTATTTTAAAAGTATCATATTTAATATTTGGTCGCATATCCTTTGCATGCTGTTACTTCCTGAAGTCTGGATCAACATCAAAAGACTATCTTATTTTCAGGTACTGTTACAAGCGATACTATAATCTCTCTGCATTTGAATTAATCTTTATGGGAATTGGGATGGATCACTGCAAGGGTTATTTCTCCGGACTCATTTTCCTATAGAACTCTATGGGGGAAAAAGTCAGGAGAAACAACCCTTAAAGTGATACATCCACATCTACTCCATATCTGGCTGCAGAGTGATGGTTTGGGGCTCGTTTGATACCTCAGACCCTTGATGACTTACAGCCATTTAGCCAGTCATGTGTTCCATACTGTACCAGCGTAATTTACAGCTGAATCTAGTCTCACCCCCCAATTCCCATAAAGATCAATTCAAATGCAGAGAGATTATAGTATCGCTTGTACCAGTACCTGAAAATGAGATAGACAGTCTTTTGATATTGATGGGTCACAGACTTCAGGAAGTAACAGCATGCAAAGGATATGCAACCAAATATTAAATATGATACTTTTAAAATACGTTAAAGCAAAGGGTATGAATACTTATGTAAATGAGAGATTTCAGTTTTTGATTTTTAATACATTTGCAAAAATTTCTAAAAACATGTTTTAACTTTGTCCTTATGGGTTATTGAGTGTAGATTGATGGGCAAAAATAGCAATTTTATCCATTTAAAATTAAATCTACAATGCAATAAAGTGTGCAAAAAGTGAAGGGGTATGAATATTTTCTGGCGCCACTGTGAACCACTGCACATTGCTGTGTGTAAGAGCTGTGACGTTCGTGGCTTTGCAAGGGTTAAGGATATGTTTCTGTGTCAGGTTCTCCAGAGACGTCATGGTGGCCTGCTGGAACTCCACCACATTCTCGCAGGCACACGGATCCTTCACCTCGATCTCCCCCTGGCTCTCCTCTGGGAGAGAGAAACACAGTCGAGCAGAGAGTCGGCCCTCAAACGAAACTGAATTGCTACAAAGCCCTGACCTACTGAAAAAACACATCTTCCTCCATTGTTGTTGGGCACTTTTCTTATAATATATCAACATTCTACAAACCCTGTCCAAAAATTTAACTTATAGTAGCACCGTCATACGTGCATATCCCAGACAGACGTGTAAAAGGAGTCAGAAAGTAAAAGTCCTGCCGTGTGTTTCTTCCACCCATGAACTCAGCCAGCTGATTTCACTAATTAGTTCTACCTCCTGGCTGCAGAATTGTGCTAATTAGCAAATCCAGATGATTTGAACTAAATACACCTCTGATCACTGGTGCTACATTGGTAACTTATTGAGGTGTGAATCCATGAATATAGTCAAACCCTTTTAGAAAATGTTTCCTTTACTCATCATCACTCGGAAACGATGACTGAACGAAATGAATAAAAAAGAAAGCAGTGACTAGCCCATCGCATAATCTGGCGTCACGTGGTTGATTCCACGGCTGAATCCCAAGGCGAGCCCTCTGGACTGTGTGGACTTTGCTGACTTTAATGGCGTATTTCCAGGGGCAGGTAAGTCTTGCATTGATGCGGACGAGTAGAGGGCGCGAAAAGTCTGCACGAGCGCTTGCCAAAAACGTCATTTTCACAATGGGACAGCCCTCAGCACTCACAGACTGGGTCCCAATCTCCATGTCCGCCCTGAGCCCTAAGGACTGAGCCCCCACAGACTTTGGGTGACGTCACATGCGTGCCCAGCTTGAGTGTGTGAGTGCATGAGAGTGCAAGGGCTCGAAATGGTACCAATAAGAGGAATGGGACAGCACTTTGCGATGTTATACGTTGCCTTGACAACGCCTGTCTCGCGTGCAAGATGTTTATGACAATCGCCGCTTTAGCACTTTTAATGTTAGGTTTGTACCCGCTGAAAGAACTCTGCCCGCCACGTGTATCGTTTGTTTACAATGTTTTTGAGACGCTTCCGGCTGCGTTTCCGTTTTTATCGTCAGAATCTGTGGGTAATTCTCTCAGCAAAGTCTGCAGGGTTGCATACTTGCGGAAAGTCCACATACAGGCCTCGAAAAGTCCACGACAGAGCCCTCACTCACTTGCCTATTTTACTGTAGGACAGCCCTGAGCCCTCGTGGACTTATCGGGAACGTGCCTCAAAGTCTGTGAGGGTGGAAGGGCGGACATTGAGATTGGGACTCGGATTCAGCCCAAGTATCTCTTGGACAGCACAAGAAAACCACAGAGCAAGAGTTGCCTTCTCTGGAACATGCTGGTCAGAGGTGTAAAATTCAGGTTCAGAAAGTAAGTCCTCCCCAGTATTTTGTTCCAATCACCTGGATTTGCTAATTAGCGCAATTACCTGGTAGAACTAATTAGTGAAGTCAGCTGGCTGAGTTCATGGGTGGAAGAAACACACAGCAGGACTTATACTTTCTTACCCCTGTATTTTATGCCTCTGATGCTGGTTAACAAAACCTCTTCTCTCACCTCGTTATTACACTTGGCTGCCTGTAGGTGGTGCTAGAGACTAAGCTATGTTCCAGGGCGGTCTGAGGCTTGTGCTCTGTACCTGCACATATGTTGAGCTTCAGGTTCTCTGCGATCTGGTTGATGGCGGTGAAGTCGGTGGTGTAGAAGAAGTGTTTGTCCAGAGGCTCTGACGCAATCTCCCGCAGCTCGTCCTCCACGGCCTTCCCGACTCCCACCGCGTACATCGTGATACCTGCAGCGTGCGCAAACACCGGAGGTGACTCACACTTCGGACGGCCATCAATTCGGTTTTTACAGCGCCGAAAAACGGCAATCGACCTTAAAACTTTCCCGAAATTTTTTTTTTTTTTCCTTGAGCAGCACTTATGGGCCATGGAAATACGCACTCCTGCCTAATCGCACGCAATAGTTGATTTCACCCCTGTAGAGAAAATCTGCCGACACGTTTGAACAACATGACTATGTGCATAAAAGGGAGTATTAAACACCAATGGCCTGATTTACTAAGACCTTTAGCATGTGCAAAACTAATAACACAACCAATGATTGGTGCAAAACAAGTACAACGACTGATCATTGATCATGTTATTGGTTTTGCGTGTGCTAAAAGGTTTTGCACACACTAACGGTCTTAGTTAATCAAGTGCCATGTGTGTGAGTTCAGTGGGGTAAATATGGGATCTCGGACACGGTTGACCACCTGCGTCCTTGGCTTTCTTCGCCCATTCCGTGATGTCGTCCTGAGAGCGTCCGTCTGTGAACACCAGCCCGACCCGGGGGATGTTCCTTTTGGCGGGACGAGCGCCCTCGGACTCTGCGAAGCTGTTCTCCACCATGTGCTTGAGAGCCAGGCCGGTCATGGTGCCCTTCTCCATGTACTCCACCTTCATCACCGCGTTTTTGATATCCTCCGCGCTCTGGTAGAGGCTGAGCGGGAACTCGGTCCGCACGCGGCTGGAGTACTGGACCAGGCCGACCCGCGTGCCGTGGGCCGACACGTCCAGGGAGTCCACCACCTGGTTCACGAACTGCTTCACCAGCTCAAAGTTCTGAGGCCGAACGCTCTTGGACCCGTCGATCAGCAGCACCAGGTCGATGTTGGCAGACCTGCAGGCTGGGGGAAAAAAAGGACATTTCTCACTGGCTGTCGCTGCAGAGCAACATCAGTTCTGCAAGATGTTCCTACTTTACTTTGGAAATACGATATTTAGGCAGGTGGAGGTAGCTGTACGATGTTGTGTTTTAGGGAATAGGGAATATGTACGTAAATCACAGGTAAAGTTACGATGGTGTGTATAGTGAAAGCACAGGTAAAGTTAAGATGGTGTGTATAGGGAAATCACAGGTATAGTTAAGATGGTGTGTATAGTGAAAGCACAGGTAAAGTTAAGATGGTGTGTATAGGGAAATCACAGGTAAAGTTAGGATGCTGTGTATAGGGAAATCACAGGTATAGTTAAGATGGTGTGTATAGTGAAAGCACAGGTAAAGTTAAGATGGTGTGTATAGGGAAATCACAGGTATAGTTAAGATGGTGTGTATAGTGAAAGCACAGGTAAAGTTAAGATGGTGTGTATAGTGAAAGCACAGGTAAAGTTAAGATGGTGTGTATAGGGAAATCACTGGTAAAGTTAAGATGGTGTGTATAGTGAAAGCACAGGTAAAGTTAAGATGGTGTGTATAGTGAAAGCACAGGTAAAGTTAAGATGGTGTGTATAGGGAAATCACTGGTAAAGTTAAGATGGTGTGTATTAGGAAATCACAGGTATAGTTAAGATGGTGTGTATAGGGAAATCACAGGTAAAGTTAGGATGCTGTGTATAGGGAAAACACAGGTAAAGTTAAGATGGTGTGTATAGGGAAATCACAGGTATAGTTAAGATGGTGTGTATAGTGAAAGCACAGGTAAAGTTAGGATGCTGTGTATAGGGAAAACACAGGTAAAGTTAAGATGGTGTGTATAGGGAAATCACAGGTATAGTTAAGATGGTGTGTATAGTGAAAGCACAGGTAAAGTTAAGATGGTGTGTATAGTGAAAGCGCAGGTATAGTTCAGATGGTGTGTATAGGGAAAACACAGGTAAAGTTAAGATGGTGTGTATAGTGAAAGCACAGGTAAAGTTAAGATGGTGTGTATAGGGAAATCACAGGTAACCAGGTTAAGTACTTACTGCCACAGGTCTTGCCGTCCTCCTGTAGAAGCTGGCCTTCAGGGCAGATGCAGTAATAGGAGCCAGGGGTGCTGATGCACTGATGGTCACAGCCGTGCTCCACTGTATTACACAGGTTGTCCACTAGGGGGGGGGCAAACAGCCACTGCTCAGTCTACTGGAAAAAACAACTTGCCCCCTTCACCAAAATGTATGACCTTTTGGTTAGGCTAGTTTAACGCTACATCATATTAACATAATATAATAAAACAACAAATACAACAAACCAGATGGAAGATGGATAATGAACAGACCCTGTAAATATTATGTTTACAGCTGTAAACATAATATTTACAGGGTCTGTTCATTATCCATCTTCCATCTGGTTTGTTGTATTTGTTGTAAATACAACAAACCAGATGGAAGATGGATAATGAACAGACCCTGTAAATATTATGTTTACAGACCCTGTAAACATAATATTTACAGGGTCTGTAAATATTATGTTTAGCTGTGTAATTGTGCAATGATTTCATATGGAATGTGTATCAGACCCCATTTCATACTGGACTGATCATCCAGAGACCAGCATTGGTCTAATCCTGTGTTTAGCTGACTATGTCTAAACCTGTATGTTGCTGACTGTGTCTTTGTGTAACTGACTGTGTCTAAACTTGGAAGTTGCTGACTGTGACTTTGTGTAGCTGACTGTGTCTAATCTTGTGTGTTGCTGACTGTGACTTTGTGTAGCTGACTGTGTCTAATCTTGTGTGGTGCTGACTGTGAGTGTGTTGCTGACTGTGACTGTGTGTAGCTGACTGTGCCTGTTTGTGGCTGTGTCTAATCTTGCGTGGTGCTGATTGACTGTGTGTAGCTGACTGTGTCTAATCTTGTGTGGTGCTGACTGTGACTGTGTGTAGCTGACTGTGTCTAATCTTGTGTGGTGCTGACTGTGAGTGTGTTGCTGACTGTGACTGTGTGTAGCTGACTGTGCCTGTTTGTGGCTGTGTCTAATCTTGCGTGGTGCTGATTGACTGTGTGTAGCTGACTGTGTCTAATCTTGTGTGGTGCTGACTGTGACTGTGTGTAGCTGACTGTGTCTAATCTTGTGTGGTGCTGACTGTGAGTGTGTTGCTGACTGTGACTGTGTGTAGCTGACTGTGCCTGTTTGTGGCTGTGTCTAATCTTGCGTGGTGCTGATTGACTGTGTGTAGCTGACTGTGTCTAATCTTGTGTGGTGCTGACTGTGACTGTGTGTAGCTGACTGTGTCTAATCTTGTGTGGTGCTGACTGTGAGTGTGTTGCTGACTGTGACTGTGTGTAGCTGACTGTGCCTGTTTGTGGCTGTGTCTAATCTTGCGTGGTGCTGACTGTGACTGTGTGTAGCTGACTGTGTCTAATCTTGCGTGGTGCTGACTGTGACTGTGTGTAGCTGACTGTGTCTAATCTTGTGTGGTGCTGACTGTGACTGTGAAAATGTTCACAAGTAGCCAAAGCAGTTAGGATAGAGGAGGATTCCATTGTGTGTGGGGTGCAGAAAGCAGCACATATTGGGACAAAGAGGGCGTTTGATCACCCTCTGGCACTATGCAGCTGCTGGGTTTGTGGCAAAAGGGATACACACTGCTGTGTATCCACTTTCAAAAAGCAAGTAAAACAGAAACAGCCACACAGCCAGAATGTCCTAAAGACATTTTGACAGCTAAAGACTCAGGTCAGAACATTGTTTTGTCATTGCTTCTCGCAGGAGGTCCAGTCCCATTTTGCCTGTGCGGTTATCCCCGTTTTACTCCCAGAGACAATAGCATTATGGGTAATCTTGTGCTCTCTAAACACAGTCCTTCTCTCTGTGGGGAAAGTTTTCACTCTCCGATACTTACGCTGGCATGTTTTCCCGTCCTCCTGGAGTGTGTATCGCTCATTACATCGGCAAAAATAGCCGTTCAGCACACTGACACACTCGTGTTGACAGCTGTGATTCCCAAACGAACAGTAGTTGATCACTGAAGGGAGAAAGCATGTGGAGATGAGCAGTGCAAAGCCTTTCAGGAGGACGGGCACATCGGGTCTGGTTTAGAGCTGTAGGGGCCGTTAAGGGGTTGATTTACTAAGATCCCAAATAAGGGGTGTTATTTTGCGTTACACAACCAAAGTATTTGCACAAATTCTCTTTTTGTGTATTTTGAGCATTACCTCATTCGTTGATCACCTCAGACAAGTTTTTTGCGGGTGGTAACAGTTTTACACGCAGTGAGTTTGTACACACAAAATTTTAGTAAATCGACCCCCAATTCTGTTACTTTAGCGTTGAAACACTTAAGGCCCGATTTACTAAGACCTCTATCATGGTGCAAAAACAAATGCAATGACCAATCATCATGTTGTTGGTTTTGCGTGTGCTAACAAGGTTTTGCACATGCTAAAGGTCTTAGTAAATCAGGCCCTTAATCCCAGGATGCAATTCAAAATTGACTAATCACCAGGGCAAATAAAAGCTGACCAGTGACCACTCACCAGGGCAAATCAAAACAGGCCAATCACCAGGGCAAATCAAAACAGACCAATCACCAGGGCACATAAAAAAATGCATGTTTGAGGAAAAACAAGCTGGATCTAAAATTGCATCCAAGGATTATATCTTGCAAAGCGTGCGAAGCATTATAAGTAATCAAAACAAACACTACAATAAAGGATTATTATGGTATTAACAAATATTTAGCACATTAATCATGACTATTTATATTTGTTAATCACCTCAGAATGCCTGTTTGCTTTGGATTACTTACAATGGATAAAAGCCTTTGTTGAATACAAAAATACTAAAAAAAAAAATAGCCGCTCCATTGTTCAAAACTAAAGTTAGCAAAAGTAAATGAATACCTCCTACTATAAATAACTTGTACAATTTACATCCCCAAACAGCTTTTCCAATACATTTAAAATTGTACACATATAACTCGTAATCTAATATTACTTATTGCACTGAATGCAGTTTCTGATGTATCAAAGTTGTATTTGCAAAATTAACAAGAATAAAGCCTTATATTCTGTTCGTTGCAGGTCAAAAAAACAGTGTTTTTTTTTTGTGAAACAACAGAGGTCCTTGATGTGTAATTTGCAGCACAGAGTCAAATAGCTCAACTGTGGAATGCTTGGGGTCATCTCCCTGGGTGACGGGGTCACATCTGGGCCCGTCTCCTTTACAGAGAGATAAAAAGGCATTGTCCTTAGAAGGGTTTGATGCCCAGTCTGAACTGTGGGGTCACAGACATCGTAACCTCTAAGGCATGGCCTTGCTTTATAGAGTTTTGTGGCTTAAATTGCAGTTTATTGTCTTGTACAATAGAGGTCTCCCTTCTCAAAGGATACGCCAGTCATTGAGATGACAATGATGTCGGGTGTGTGTGTGCGCACGCGCACGCATGGGGGTGTGTGTGTGCGCACGCGCGCGTGTGTGGGGGGGTGTGTGTGCGCACGCGCGTGCGTGTGTGGGGGTGTGTGTGTGCGCACGCGTGCGTGTGTGGGGGTGTGTGTGTGCGCACGCGCGCGTTGTGTGGGGGTGTGTGTGTGCGCACGGCGCGCGTGTGTGGGGGTGTGTGTGTGTGCGCACGCGCGCGCGTGTGTGGGGGGTGTGTGTGTGCGCACGGGTGCGTGTGTGGGGGGGGTGTGTGTGCGCACGCATGCGTGTGTGGGGGTGTGTGCGTGCGCGCGTGGGTAATTCTCACTAACTTGCGCAGGTCTTCTTGTCGTCGTTGAGTGTGTACCCGGCGTTACAGTCACACGTGTAAGACCCGGGAGAGCTGATGCATGTCTGTTCACAGTCATGCTTTCCCTCTGCACACAGGTCAATCACTGCCAGAGAGAGAGAGAGAGAGAGAGAGAGAGGGAGAGAGAGAGAGAGAGAGAGGGAGGGAGGGAGAGAGAGAGGGAGGTGAACATTCGTGTGGGTATGGTTATGTGTGCTTATGTGAGTGTGTATAGGAAGTAAATTTGAGTGTGTGTGTGTGTGTGTGTGTGTGTGTGTAGTGTGTGTGTGCACGTGGATGTGCAAATGTTTATGTGGTGTATAAGTGTGAATATGCATGTGTAGTGTGTGTGTATGTATGTATGCATGTGTAGTGTGTGTATGTATGTATGTATGCATGTGTATGTGCATGAGAGAGTGTGTGTGTGTGTGTGTGTGTGTGTGTGTGTGAGAGGATGTACAAGAAGGGATGGTAGAGGAGAGTGAATGCGTGTTTGTATGTGTGTGTGTGTGTGTGTGTGTGTGTGTGTGTGCGTGGTTTTTTTTATGTGTGTGCGTGTGTGAGAGTGTGTGTGTGCACGTGCGTGCGTGGGTGTGTGTTTGTATGTGTGTGTGTGTGTGTGTGTGTGAGTGTGTGTGTGTGTGAGTGAGTGAGTGTGTGTGAGTGTGTGTGTGTGTGTGGGCGTGCGTGCATGGGTGTGTATGTGTGTGCGCGTACGTGTGTGTGTTCGTGCTGTTTCTCACTAACTTGCGCAGGTCTTCTTGTCGTCGTTGAGTGTGTACCCGGCGTTACAGTCACACCTGTAGGAGCCAGGAGAGCTGATGCATATCTGTTCACAGTCATGCTGTTCCTCTGCACACAGGTCTATCACTGCCAGAGAGAGAGAGAGAAAGAGAGAGGGAGACCATGAGCACATCTATTAAACACATCCCACGCAATGACATTGCATCACATTTACATCAAATAATATGGGAAAGGGTTTTTGGTATGATTATTACGCGGTTGGCTTTGGTTCTTTCAAAATATTCTTCAACCACTCGATCATAAGCAGTCAGATTGGGAGCCATTTCAGGTCACTTTAAGACACTCTTAAGTGAAGGCAGCTGGCAGTAGGCGACTGTAAGAAATACGCCGTATGCCCATAAAACACACACTACTTATCTGTTTTTAAGCGATGCGTTTTCTTTATGTGAACGTGTGTTTCGCAACACAGAATGAACGATCCAAAGCCACAACTGCCATGAGGCCATCCCCCGACAGTGACAGGCAGTCTTTCAAGTACTTGATCATAGTAAGTGATAAATACATAATCTGGGATAGAATGGTAGTGTAGCATGCAGTTTATGGAGTTTGTTTTGTAACCAGGGGATCACAGGCTCCTGTGTAGGAAACTACTGCCTTGAACATAGCACTTAGCTTATATTACTGTACTTCTATAAAAGTCCATCTGTAGGTTGGGATATTATTCAATGGCAATTGTAAGACTTGCACCCTGGTTTAAGGTGCCTGCAAAACAGTACATTTGTCAACTATTATAGCATTGACTGTATAGATCCTGAATATATATATATATTTTTTAAAGAATAAAATATATTTATGCAATAAAGTCTGCTGTTTTATTCCAAGGAGTTATTTTATGCTTTATGATTCATTTATTGCGACAAGAAATCAGGTGTAAATCAGGTCACAGTTCAGAAATAATGCCCATTTGCTTAGGATTACTTACAATGGATAAAAACCCGATTTGTTGAATATAATACGAAATTGAAACTAACAGTTTCACATCACATTAATCACCGTGGAAAAATAGCAAATCCATTCTTCAAAGCTAAAGTTAGCTGAAGTAAATTAGTATTTCAATTTCTCCCGCTTATATTCCAAAACAGCTTTTCCAATATACTTTCAATTGTACGTATATATCATATAACTCATGATCTATCAAAGATGTGTGCCTGTGAATTAAACAAGAATCACGTAGCTTCTTGTTCTATTTGATTTGAATGAGGCCGCTCAGTAGGTGTGAAGGCAGCCCACCTGCACACGTTTTGCCGTCCTCGTTGAGCCGATACCCTGGAAGGCATTCACAGTGGTAGGAGCCAGGAGTGCTCTCGCATATGTGCTCACAGCCGTGGTCGGACTCCAGACACAAGTCCATCCCTTCAGACACAGCAAGTTCAGAACAACCACACCACCACCAGTCCTTCATTTCTACGCAAGTCTTTACAATTTATATTAATTAAATCAAGGACAGCACTCCCATTGAGAATATTTATACTATGGGATAATATTTTCAATGGGAGTCCTGTTCTGGATTTAATAGATTTTGCACTTTTTCAGTACCCAGTTTTTGTCATTATTACATCAGCGCGTTTCTTTTTACTATTTCTTTAGAATTTATATATATATATATATATATATATATATATATATATATATATATATATATATATATATATAAATTATTTGCAATTGTTTAAAACTTTATTTCAGAAATAACCACATTGATCTAGTAACTGGAGTCCTGGTAACAAGGCTGCACAGAACATCATACTGGGAGTTACAGGCCAGTTAGTCTAGCATGTGCTCACTACAATATAGTGGAATAAAGCATTAGCAAAATGTTTTCACAATGTATGCTTGTGATATTACAAATATTACATATAACAAAAATAGATTTCAAACGTGGATATTCAAAAAGCCTTTTTTTTTTTAAATATTAGAAGTCTTTAGAATTGGGATTTAAATTAAAAAAACTTGTCCAGTGAAATTTTAATAACAATTTTAATAATAATTTTAATTATTTACACCTCTCTGATCAGATGAATGACTTCCCTACTCCATAATCATCCGGATGATTTTAACTTTTAACTTCTATAAATAATTTTTCCGCTGTTTGTGGATAATATGTCTGTGTTAATCTACCCAAACCAATCTTGAGCAGAACCAAACTTTGTGCTTTGGTATTTGGCCTGAAATTTTATTGAAATAATCACATCCGATATAAAAACTACAGTATAAAGTGAGGATGTGATGAACTCAGACATCGGCCAAAGTGTGGAGGCTTATAAGGCTCACGGGACCGTGGCATTAGCTTACCGCAGAGCTTGTCCTGGAACTGCAGGCCGAACTGGTGGATGAGGTCAAAAGACTCGACCAGAAAAACGTGGTCCTCGTGGGGCAGGGAAGCCATGGCGCGTAGGGAGCCCATATCGGCCCTGGCCACGCCCACGGCGTAGATCTCAATCCCCTTCTCCCGGGCGGCCGCCGCCACCTCCGCCACGCGGTCCTGCGGCCGGCCGTCCGTCACAATCACGGCGACGTGGGGGACCCGCGGCCGCGCGCCCTCCTCGGCGGAGAAGGCCACGTTCATGGCGTACTTGATGGCGAGGCCCGTCATGGTGCCCTGCGCCAGGGGGATGATCTCGTTGATGGCCTTCACCATGTCCTCCATCTTGGAGAAGGCCTTGAGGGAGAAGACGTTCTGCAGCTGGCTGGAATACTGCACCACGCCCACTCGCGTGGCGTCCGCCCCCACGTCCAGCGTGTGGATGATGTTGATCATGAACTTGCGCATGGTCTCAAACTCGTGCGGCCGGACGCTCCGCGAGCTGTCGATGATGAACACCAGGTCCACAGGCCCCGCCTTGCACTTCTGGTCAGCGACACCTTGAACGGTTGTAAATTTGAATTTCAAAATCAATACCGGTGTACAGTAACAAAATACCCCTATACAGATAAAGGTCTGCAATAAAGGTTGCAATAAGAGAGAGGTGGACAGACAGAAAAAGACCAATAGACAGAAATACAGATAAAGGTATAACAGATATATCACGATATAGCTATGTAAATATGCAGATTGATAAATTATAGATTGATAAATGAATAGGTAAGTAGATAGATAGATTTCCGTGGTATAAAATGGTAACCTGCTTGTGGCATTGCATCTGATTGAGTCGTCATGGCGATGAGCGAAGCACAGATCAGTAACAGCCTCATCTTGAGGGAGCACGGTCCGGTGTCTGGCCTTCACAGACGCAAACTGAACTGTGTGGGAAAAACAAAAACCTCCAGTCAAAGGAAAGTCTCTTAACGAGGCAACATTCCTGCCCAACCCTCCCCATAAAAAGCCCCAGCAGATGGCTAGGAAGCAGAGCTGTACCTAAAGGGTGGACTCATGAATCATGCACAGGACTGCCGGCAAAGTTCAAAGAGATCAAGAAGTAACGACTACAAAGTAAATGTCTGACAAGTGTTTTTAAATATAAATGGCCTGGTACATTTTATGTGTCCACTCAATTTCTGTTAGTCAGGTTTATCAGTGACGGTCGCTGAGATATGCTGGAGTATTCCCAGGAACAGCGGTTTTCAACATTAATTGGCTTTTGTGTTGATCAGTTTCCAAATGCACTCTGGGAATTAGTCTGGAAATAACATACAGACCACCGGCTTTCCAAAGGCTACGAACGCACCATATGGTTAAAGTCTTATTGTCAGGAGCATGTGTGAGAAACCACAGCTTCAACATCGCTATCGGGACTACAACAGTGGGCCAACATCACTATCGGGACTACAACAGTGGACCAACATCACTATCAGGACTACAACAGTGGGCCATTGATGGATTGTAACATTTCAACAGAGCCAAGTGTTGTATATCAAAAAAAGGTCAACAAACATAACGCATTAGGATATAAAGAATACACGACAATTTATAAATGTATCATTTTTCGCCAATGCAAAGCATTTAGGCTTAACCAAGAACTTCTACTCCAGCGAGTGTATGAACTATTATGGGCAATAAAATGAAAAAACCCTATGTTGAAAAAGTAATACGACTCCCTTGTATTTATTCACCGACCCGGGATGCTTGCGTTGCGATTTAGTGGCATGTAATTTTCACGTACGCGCCACAAAATAGTTTTTAATTATTTTGAAGTAAGAAAAGCCCTGCGTTCAGCAACCCAAAAGGCTGCCCACACAGAGTTGAGTTCAGCAGGAGGTGCCGCTCACAGCAGGAGGTGGGGAGGGGAGGGCAGAGAAGGGGGTGGGGAGGCAGGAGCAGGATAGAGAGAGGGAGGTGGGAGCAGAGGGCTCTTTGTCCCGCTTCCCCGGGGAGAGACGGTACAGGCCGGAGCAGGAGCTGGCCTTGGCCTCGCTCAGGCTCCACTGAGGCTTTGTGCACAAGCCAGAAACTGTTTCAGGAGGTTCCCACTGAAACTAAAGCCTGAACCCTGCCGCGTAGGTAGCACAAAGAGCCCCAGTGTACCCCTGCCCCGCACGTGTACCCCTGCCCGGCACGGACACTGCACTGAAGTGGCCCTGTTCACTGCAGGCCCCTAGCCGCTATAGCCTGCAGGATAATGTATACAATGTAAACACACACACGCATGCACACACACACTCACGCACACGCACGCACGCACACATACACACACACATACACACACACACACACACACACACACACGCACGTACACGCACGCACGCACGCACGCACAGACACACTCACGCATACACACACAGACATGCAGACATGCGCGCACACACACACGCACACACACACACACACACACACACACACACACACACACACACACACACACACACATACACTGTATCCAGTACGTGAAACAGTACACTTTAAACTCTTGCTTTATAGTGTTCCCTTCTGAAATAAACAGCATGGAATCCCAGCCCAACCGGTTCCAGATTATTCAACAGTATTTTTGTGAAAAAAATTATATAAAATAATATATATGTTATCCCTTGATAAAAGATGACATAACCCATGTGACACAATAATGCAGGCAAAGTCCATAGCCAATGACCATTCAAAAATTAAAAACCAGTGTTTGCCATGCATCCAGAAAGAGTGGTGAATGTGGCAAATCAGGCCTGCTTAAAAGGCCTGCATCACCATAGCTTTTGAATAGTCAAACAGAACATTTTATTTTGTAGAAAGCTCCACTTTATTCTCATAAGAGTTATTCTATCTTCAGAATGGTGTAATGTGTATCCGGTCTAAGTCACATGACCGGTGGTGTAATTGCAGGTGCCTTTCACACCATGTTTCACATTATCTCTACAAACCAAAACTTACACTTAATCCACTGCTGTAAAATAAACAGCGGCGGCGGGCTGCATGCACACAGCGTTTACGTTCATAGTAGAATAGAGTTATATAAGGCGTGGAAGACCCTGGATGTGTCCAGGCCTTTGCCCCTGAGGTCTCCGTGAGGAACAGCATGTCCGTGCGGCATTGCAATGACAAACGGGATGTCAGCGGTACTTCCTCCGGGAAGCAGTGAGGTTAATGCAACTTCCATACCAAGGGCCTGATTTACTAAGACCTTTAGCATTTGCAAAACCTATAACGCATCCAACGATTGGTGCAAAACAAATGCCATGACCAATCATCGGTCATGTTGTTGATTTTGCGGGTGCTAAAAGGTTTTGCACATGCTAAAGGTCTCAGTAAATCAGGCCTCAACAGGTCACCTCTGCCTGCTGTAAGAGTAAAACTATCAATTATACACTCAAATCAACTCCTCATTCTCATTGTACATAAGCGAATCAACTCCGCATGGTACACAACCGAATCAACTCCGCATTCTCATTGTACAAAACCAAATCAACTCCTCATTCTCATTGTACATAACCGAATCAAATCCTCATTCTCATTGTACATAACCAAATCAACACCTCATTCTCATTGTACATAACCAAATCAACTCCTCATTCTCATTGTACATAACCGAATCAACTCCTCATTCTCATTGTACATAACCGAATCAACTCCTCATTCTCATTGTACTTAATCGAATCAACTCCTCATTCTCATTGTACATAACCGAATCAACTCCTCATTCTCATTGTACATAACCGAATCAACTCCTCATTCTCATTGTACATAACCGAATCAACTCCTCATTCTCATTGTACTTAATCGAATCAACTCCTCATTCTCATTGTACATAACCGAATCAACACCTCATTCTCATTGTACATAACCAAATCAACTCCTCATTCTCATTGTACATAACCGAATCAACTCCTCATTCTCATTGTACATAACCGAATCAACTCCTCATTCTCATTGTACTTAATCGAATCAACTCCTCATTCTCATTGTACATAACCGAATCAACACCTCTTTCTCTGGCACCAGGTTGTCCACCGTCCACTTCAATTGGCCCTTCTGCAGCACGACTCAGGTAACCACCTAGGATTCTGGCCAATGACAGCCCTGCTTTCCCCTGCTTCTCATTCAACACTTATCTCCTGTTTGCTGTTTGTAGAGGGGGCAGAGGTGTGGGAACGACGCACCTGGGGAACAGGTGACAATCGGCGAGCAAACACGGCAGAGGGGCCGCTCCGCACACAGACGCACCGCCGCTGGATTAGGATGGGGCTGGGGGGGGGGGGGGGGGGGAGAAGGGGTTGTTGGGAAAAGGATGCGTCCTCTTATCAGAAGGCAGAGACAGAGAGAGCCCCGGTGATGTTTCACAGTCGCCGTCAGGTGCAACACCAGGTCGGCTACAGTCAGTCCAGGGTTTTAGAGGAGCGGACCTCCGAGACAACAAAAAAAACGCGGCCGAATCAGGGGGTGGGGGGGGGACGGCCAGATGTCGAGCATGCAGGAGAGGGTGGCTGGACTCGTCGTTCCGGAGTTTTCCGCACTGAGCATGGAGCACCGCCGCGGGGACGGCGAAAACGGTGAGTGGCTGAATTTGGTCACACTTCCATGTGCTGTATGGATACGGAAATCTGGCCCTCAGGGACAGTATCATTGCTTCTCTCATTAAGGGACTGACACAGACCTGGTACCAGGGTATGAAATTAACTTTTTCACCCAATGGCCAGAGTGACTTGCGGATTTTCAACATTTTATCAGCCATATTATCTTTTACAATATAACACAACCTGGTTGGTTACCGGCCAAAGTGGCTGCTAGAGTATAAATCATACCAGCCACTATCTAAATTTTACCAGCATTTGGCTGGTGGCTGGTGTTAATTTCACACCCTTCTTGGTAGACCAGCTAAGTGGGCGATCAGTGATATCAATTAATTATTTAATATTTAGATATCATTTAGAAAAGAAAACCAACACCACTACTCGACCCAAGGACCAGATCCGAAGGGTCCTGGAGTTCCAGTGATGGTCCTGGTTTTTGTTCTGTCTGAGCTTGATGGAGTATTAAACGTCTGAGCTTGATGGAGTATTAAGCGTCTGAGCTTGATGGAGTATAAAACGTCTGAGCCTGAATATTTTGAATGGTGTAATGCCTCTAACACATGGTCACCTGCAGTCATTAAACCGGCTGGCTAATTAAAATTAATTCAGTTATGAGGTTATAGGTTTGGATGGAGCATTAACCAGGACCGTCTCTGCCGCTCCAGGACCAGGGTTGCCTACCCCTGGTCTCAGATCTACTGGCTCCATTAATATGCCTATAGCAATGACATTAGAATGGCAACATGAGACAGCACAATATGCAGTAGGCATACACAGCAGGTATTATATCTCAATATACTACAATGGAAGCGAGAGAAAGTGTATGAGTATGAGGAGTGAGTGAGACAGGGGGAGAGAGAGAGAGAGAGAGAACAAGGGAGCCCATGACACAGAAAAAGTGAATGAGAGAGAGGGGAAGAGAGAGTAGGAGGGGGGGGGGTGAAACAACATTTCACTTCAGTTCAGCCCATTGGAAACAGTACAGCACAGTTTCCCCAGGTCTCTAGAGGAAGCTGTTTAAATGTTAATATCTATGCGGAACCCCAGGGGATCTCTACTGGGCAATCCTTTCACAGTATAAGTATTCTACCCTGCTTAATGAGAGAGATAGAGTGTGTGTGTGTGTGTGTGTGTGTGTGTGTGTGTGTGTGTGTGTGTGTGTGTGTGTGTGTGTGTGTGTGTGTGTGTGTGTGAGAGAGAGGGGTTACAGTAGCTAGGGGCTGAATGACAGCTACACATGAGACTCTGATTAAGAACCAGTAGCCTCTTGTTTCTAACAGATTGAAAGCAGATGTGAGCTCTAGCTGCTACTTTTGGGAGCTCCTGCACATCCATCACCAGGCAATCACTGTACACCTGGGTCAATTAATGGCTGATTTATACCTAAAGTATGCGTGCATGTCCTTCAGATTAGGCTGATTTTAATTTACAAATAATTCACACGTGATAAAAAGCGGAGTTGCAAATAATTTGCAATTATGCATAAAACATACATTTGTGACATTTAAGATACTACGAATACAAACACGTTAATACACGATTACACGTGAATATACTATTGTTCAGCACGCAAGGAAAAAGCTTTTTCTTAAAGAAAGTCTTCACAAACAGCAAGAGCGCAAGCTTGCATAGGAGGTCATTGCCATATTCAATTTAAGACATGTGGAAATCACACGCAGTTACAAGTAGGTATAACACGGTAAATATCGAAGTCTGCCAATAGACTACTTGCACTCTTTAAAACAATTTCATAGCGATCGTGGCTGTAGCTGTTAGCGTCTGTTGGTTTGAAAAACAAAAAAGTAAAAGGGCATTTCACATGAAATAATGTCAGTGATATCCGATAGATAATCCAGCAAAAACTAAAACAGACGTGTATCCCTTGAATAAGTTAGGTGTTCATGTATTTGTTCGTGTTTTGTGGGTCTGCCAACTGTCTGTCTATTTTACTGCTGGCAAATACAACTGAAGTTCCCTCACGGGAAAATAAAAGTTATTCTATTTTATTCTATATATTATATAGATGGCTCAGGCACAGGTCGCCATGTTAAAATAGTTTACATTTTCTCCATAATTAGCGTGGGTCTTGTATAATCTGCAGCACCAAACTACAGTAGTATTACAATGATATTAAACCAGCAAACACGGTCAATGAAGACATTAACTATAGGCTACAGATGTAACGAATTAACATGCAATTTCAATGTGTCACAAAGAGTAAATTCCCTTTCTTCGGAATCTGTTAACCCCTCCTCTTTGCTACACAGTACCAGTCGCGGTGCCTGCGTCCCTAGACTCCGCCAAATCGTACGTACCTGGGGACACGCTCACTCACCTTGGCACTCTGCGAGGGAGAACGGAAGCGCCGCCACCACTACCTGAATGGGATAGGTAACGTACTCCGCTGAATTCACACAAAATCCTTGGGGGGGGGTGGGGGGAAATCAGTCGTATCCAACTCTGTAAAACAGCCCTTAGAATAAACTAGCGCTACTCTAAAATTAATTGCAAACTATGAACAGGCAAAAAAAGACTAATGAAACGAACAATACAATATCTTATTTGTTGAAGTTAGGATGCTCTCTGGTCTTGTTCGTTCATGGAGTGGTGGACCGGCAGTTGAAGCAGGTATATAATCCAGTCAAAAGGGGTTAAAACCGTTTAGACCCCTCCCCCTGTGAAATAAGAGCGGGGGAGCTTTTTGGAAGGGGTAGAGCTCTTGTTTGGTCTCGTAGTGTTTTTGATTTATTTATATTTTCATAAGAGCAGGAGTAGCAAAGGGATTGCCTTAAAATAGCCAATGTGTAGTCTATGTGATAACATGTCAGATCACAAGAACGTTTTCCCTTATTTTTTTTCTAGTTAATTAGGTGTGCATGCTGCAATGTAGGCCATTTTTATTTGTGAACATTTGACAAACTGCGCAGACAGGGATTTGAATCAAATTCCATTTAAATTAAAATGTTGTTAAATAAATGAAATGATAACCACATTGCCTCCCATGATCGGAACAATGAGCCAGACGCTAAAGTTGACTTTTAAGCATACTCATTTTGATAAACTATGAATATACTTGTAAGTGTACTATTTTGATACTCATTGAGACTAAATTGGCCCACTTTTTAAGGAATAAAAGTATACGTAAAGTATACTTGGAAGTATACTTTTATGAATTGAAACAATAATATAAATGTATTGTCTGTGAATTAATTAATGAAAAAGTGGGCCATGAATTAAAACGTTGGCCAATTTTGTCTCAGTAAGTATCAAAATAGTACCACCACTTACAAGTATATTAATAGTTTATGAAAATTAATAAACTTAAAAATAAAATTTAGTTTACTCTTTTTTTTTCTTTTTTTTTTCGTAAGGGCCCCCACGCACCCACCCCCCCCCCCCCCTCGTGTGAAATGCCGGCAGGTCTGGGTGCCTGACACTGTGACCCCACTGTGGAATTCCTATCCACCATATCCCTGGCACTGTGGTGCCAGTGGAGCCTGTATACCGGAGTAGGCATTTAAACTATTCAGTAAATCCTGTTGTCCTATATGTTTTTACAGACTGCCGAAATTTTCTTGTGTATATTCACACCTTCTTGCGATATGTTTCTCAGCATTGACTTCAACTATTTTCATGTTGGTCCTACTACGGCAATGATTAATGATTCATCAAGTCAGGTTGGCAAAGTTTATGAATGTAAAAAAAAAACACAGCTCTCTAATGGATATTAGCTGCATCAAATCTGTAATCTAGGTTTGCTTACTTTCTAAGTCAGCTGATTTCTCTGTGCTTTTGTTATAATTATATCAGAATAATTATATCAGAAAAATGTAAACTGTGATGATCTCATATGGGCCATAAAGTCTACTACTGCTGAAGAATTCCCACGACACAGCCCCTGAATCTCTCTGCCTGGCATAACGCATGTTCGAGTGTTTGCAGTTATATAGCGATTAATGGCCCTAAATGTTTAAAATACGACCCTGCTGTCTGTTTTCTCTCCTCCCTTTCTTCATGACATTTGGACCATTCTTATTTGAGAAAATATTCTACATTCTGCAAATTATGAGTCACATTCCCAGGCTGAACCCTGTTTTTTTTTCTTTGTTTTAAAAAAAAAAGAGGTCAGAGGAACTCAATTTAAAAACCCCAGACTTGAAGTTGTACAACACAAATGATGACGTGATTACATTACATTATAGGCATTTAGCAGACGCTCTTATCCAGAGCGACTTACACAACTTCTTATTACATTTATCCATTTATACAGCTGGATATATACTGAAGCAATTCAGGTTAGGTACCTTGCTCAAGGGTACAACGGCAGTGTCCTACCTGGGAATCGAACCTTTCGGTTACAAGTCCAGTTCCTTAACCATTATACTACACTGCCGTGATCTTCATTGCAAAAGAAAGCTTTGCCTGAAAATAATAATTCAGTTACCTGATCAGCATTCAATTATTGACAGTGGTCTTCGAGGTTGTTATGGTAGATAAATTAAAATACATATTGTAGTAACAAGAAGTAATTATGTAATTATAATAAAATAAAGGGTCAAACATCTACATTTATGTAATGCCTAAGGATTACATAGCAGGATGTGCATCACGTACATATATGTATCAATGGACGCCAAAATACTTTTCACTAAACGTGCAGTTTACAGCTAATGGATTTTTAGGTGTTATTTTTTAGTTTAACCACAGTTTGGTAATGGAGAAAAACTGACTCGACTGTACTTGTCTAACATTCACATGTACATGTGAGTGGGTGCGTTTGTCCACATCACAGGTCTAGTTTGATTAGCAAGAGCCTCTTATCTTTTATTCACAGAGTAAAGACATTCAAACTGCATAACAGCCCAACAGGCTGCTTCTAACTGCCTAACAGGCTGCTTCTTCCATTGGCTGATTCTCATGGCGGTATTCAAACTGCCTAACAGGCTGCTTCTTCCATTGGCTGATTCTCATGGCGGTATTCAAACTGCCTAACAGGCTGCTTCTTCCATTGGCTGATTCTCTTGGCGGTATTCAAACTGCCTAACAGGTTGCTTCTTCCATTGGCTGATTCTCATGGCGGTATTCAAACTGCCTAACAGGCTGCTTCTTCCATTGGCTGATTCTCTTGGCGGTATTCAAACTGCCTAACAGGTTGCTTCTTCCATTGGCTGATTCTCATGGCGGTATTCAAACTGCCTAACAGGCTGCTTCTTCCATTGGCTGATTCTCTTGGCGGTATTCAAACTGCCTAACAGGTTGCTTCTTCCATTGCCTGATTCTCATGGCGGTATTCAAACTGCCTAACAGGCTGCTTCTTCCATTGGCTGAGATTCTTATGGCTCTCAGTCTGTGACTTGTCCAAGATGAATTGTTCTTCTCTCCTGGCTGGTTCACCAACTGAAATAGTCTTGGGGAGTTTAGTTCCCTTCATAGGGCAGCCCCAATAATAGGCCTTGATTGGCTGAAGGATATACAGTTGTCCTTGGCTGACATTTAAAGGTTGGTCGCCCAGTAGCAACCTTCCTCTTCCTCATTGTTTCCTCTGGGTCATGGCCATCAGTTTTCTGATTAACTATGTCACTAATATTTTTATTTTCCAATAAATTTTTACTGATACATAATCATGTATAGCAAAGGACATATTGTCTCTGTCATCGGAATCCAAATTTCCAGCCTTGAGGACTTGGATACCTTGCAGAACAAAAGCCGTACAGAACGTGACCTGTGTTCTTTCATCATCATGGGAGCTGCTTGGTTAGATTATGGGAACAGGTTGAAGCTCAGAACATTGTTTTGTTTTAAACTTCACAGCTGTACTCACAGTTTGGGTTCTCAGTTCTCATTGGCTGTGTTCGGAATGGCTCACTCATTCACTCCCTCCCTATACACTACTTTGGGAAATCTACATAGAGCACTAGATAGGGATTCACTGGTGAAAGGAGGAGACTACCGTGTCTGAGCAGGTTACTTAGCAACGCGCGACGCTTGCCACAGCGGTCACCAGCTTGGTGAGAAGCATGCAAGAAACAGTAAAAAAGTGTTCTTCTTTTATTTTGAACAAGGGTTTTGTTGTTTCGTTGTAGGTAGGTAGGTAAGTTAGGTAACTAGGTAGCTAGCTAATTAAGTTGCATTTTCCATTAAACATAATAATAATTGTTAAATTTAAAAAATTGTTAACAATTTGTAATATATTTAATCTACCGTGTTTATTTATATTTCGGTTATAAAGCAGACTAAACTTATTTAACATACAAGATGAAACTTGCATTTATATTAACTTTTATAGAACAGCGCAGGCTCAGCCGTCGCCATCTTAACAAACAAAAAATGTCTCCGGTGACGTAGTGTACATTGTACCCTACATTTTGTGGTGGATTATGGGAGATATTGAGTGAACTATTTAGGGTGTCAAATTTGACATTTTGAATTCGGACACCCTACAAAATGGCCGATACCCTAAACAGTGCACTATATAGTGAATAGGGAGCGATTTCGGACACAGCCATTCTCTTTTTTTCCCATCTCCGGATAAGTCAGAGTGTTTGACAGGATTATCTTTTCCCCTCGTTTCCGTTGGTTTTTCATGGGAAAAATTTAGGAGAGGCTGAATGAGCACTGGGAGAGGCGTATCCATCTTATGATCTGCACATTTTCGCAAAGGAATGTTGATTGTTATGCGACCGTTGTAGGAAATGGTAGTTGCATTAGTTGAGGGAGGTTATCAGATTAGAATCAGTAGGCACAAGACAAGGAACCTACAAAGAGGTAGAGCTGCTGTGCTCCATCCCATGGCCAAAAACACCAGGGCCAGTATTTATAGAAGAACAGGGTTTTCCAAGGTCAGATGTCCCTGTCCATATTCAAATTGTATAATTTATTATGAGCTGCGACAAAGCTGATGCTATATCAGCACTCCTATACACAGAAAAAATGGTGGTGAACATTGAACACCCTCGGGTATTAAATGTACACCAGCAGTGTAAACCACCAGCATTTACACCAGTTTACACCAGCATTTTTGCTGTGTACTTTGAGATATGCTTTTGAATAGAGGCCTTTGGCACCAATGAAAATCCTACCTGACATATTCAAGGCCTGTTGGGTGATAAAAACATGTCAAATTGCCAGCCTGGCCCGTGCTCATACCTGCAGTTTCCCACAATTAAATATTCCACAAGGAGGATGATAGGTTATGTTGCTTCAAATCATATCCAAGCATTAACTGATGACCTCATATTGTGGCTAATGTGCTCTGCCATATGCTATGACTGTAATCCTAACAGTCACAATGTGTAGATGGCAACATGTGGCAAATCTTGCACTCTCTGTTCCTTAGAGCGACTAGGTGACTTATCTTAGTCACCCCCAAAAAGTCTAATCATTTTCAGAATGATTTAAAAAAATATATTTGTTTTGGATTATTCAAATTTAGTAGTGGGTTGCTTGTAAGACGCAGCTGTCTCGTGGCCCAGAAGCAGTAATATTTTGTAGGCCCTAGTCTGTGTGCACGCGCACAACCGGGAGTCACGGTAGTCGTGCTTTACCTTTCATTTAATTCATGCTGTTTTTATTGGGCTCGGCCCTCTTTGAAGTAACCATGAAAGCCTGGTTATATTTTAATTTCACCTGCAGATTATATCTTATTTCTCTATATTTTACAGTCGTTGGCACAAACACTTTATACGCCAGTTGTTCTGTAGTCAGAGGGAGTCATAAGTCTAGAGGTTCATGTCGAATTATGTAGAATGTTGAACTCTGATATATAATTGTTATTTTTTCAAACCTAATTTTTCCTTCGGGCAGCGTGATGGATTTAGTGTACTGTTAAACACTCCAAACGAAGACCTAATTCCGCAGCACATGGACGATAGCCATAATGGAAATAAAAATGATAGAGGAGTTGTGTTTTTAAAGGGCAATATCAGTCTGGGAGATCAGGAAGTTATGTCTGATGGGTGGAGGGTAAAATGTGAGCCGACTGAGAGGGGCTTATGGAAGGGTGAAAATCCTGGGTTATTTTACTTAATACAGGGGGTCCATCTTGCCTCAGTCAGAATAAAAGGGTTTTGTCTGTGTCACACAATTCAGTGTGGAAAATATTTCAGGTATCTTGTTGTATATTTCCCTTCCTTTACTTTTCCACTTGTGTTACAAAACTGTTGCTCGCATGTGCTGTCTCTGTTTTTGAAGTACTGTGGTCACATGCTTTCTCTGTGTGGTCTAAACTACTGTGGTCAGTTTAATCGCCATATTATAAAGTACAGTGGTCACATGTTCTATCTCTCTGTGGCTACAGTAGTAAGCTGAAGAGGGTATGCTGCAGATCTAAACTATGCATACAGAACGTCTAAAATATTCTAGAAATTAGGTCATTTTAATCGACACCTTTATCTAGATTTTTAAACAATACTTGCCCTAACGAATGTCTAAAAATGTTGCGAACCTGTTAGTGATTGTTAGTGAACTGTTAGCGACTGACACTGACCTGTTAGTCATTGTTAGTGACCTGTTAGTGATTGTTAATGACCTGTTAGTGATTGTTAGTAATTGTTAGTTACCTGATATTGATAGGTAGTGACTAGTTAGTGATTGATAGTGATCTGTTAGTGATTATTAGTTACCTGTTAGTAATTCTTAATGACATGTTCGTTATTGTTAGTAATTGTTAGTTACCTGTTAGTGATTGATAGTGACCTTTTAGTGATTGTTAGTTGCCTGTTAGTGATAGATAGTGACCAGTTAGTGATTGTTAATGACATGTTAGTGATTGTTAGTTACCTGTTAGTGATAGTTAGTGACCAGTTAGTGATTGATAGTGACCTGTTAGTGATTGTTAGTTACCTGTTAGTGATTGTTTGTTACCTGTTAACGATAGTTAGTGACCAGTTAGTGATTGATAGTGACCTGTTAGTGATTGTTAGTGACCAGTTAGTGATTGATAGTGACCTGTTAGTGATTGTTAGTTACATGTTAATGATAGTTAGTGACCTGTTAGCGACTGACACTGACTTGTTAGTGATTGTTAGTTACATGTTAATGATAGTTAGCGATAGTTAGTGACCTGTTAGTGATTGATAGTGACCTGTTAGTGATAGTTAGTGACCTGTTAGTGATTGATAGTGACCTGTTAGTAATTGTTAATGACATATTGGTGATTGTTAGTGATAGTAAATGACCTGTTAGTGATTGATAGTGACCTGTTAGTGATTGTTAGTTACATGTTAATGATAGTTAGCGATAGTTAGTGACCTGTTAGTGATTGATAGTGACCTGTTAGTGATAGTTAGTGACCTGTTAGTGATTGATAGTGACCTGTTAGTAATTGTTAATGACATATTGGTGCTTGTTAGTGATAGTAAATGACCTGTTAGTGATTGATAGTGACCTGTTAGTGATTGTTAGTTACTTGTTAGTGATTGTTAGTGACCTGTTAGTGATTGATAGTGACCTGTTAGCGATAGTTAGTGACCAGTTAGTGATTGATAGTGACCTGTTAGTAATTGTTAATGACATATTGGTGATTGTTAGTGATAGTAAATGACCTGTTAGTGATTGATAGTGACCTGTTAGTGATTGTTAGTTACTTGTTAGTGATTGTTAGTGACCTGTTAGTGATAGTTAGTGACCAGTTAGTGATTGATAGTGACCTGTTAGTGATTGTTAGTTACCTGTTAGTGATAGTTAGTGACCAGTTAGTGATTGATAGTGACCTGTTAGTGATTGTTAGTTACATGTTAATGATAGTTAGTGACCTGTTAGCGACTGACACTGACCTGTTAGTGATTGTTAGTTACATGTTAGTGATAGTTAGTGATTGATAGTGACCTGTTAGTGATTGTTAGTTACTTGTTAGTGATAGTTAGTGATTGATAGTGACCTGTAGTGATAGTTAATGACCTGTTAGTGATTGTGTGGTGACACGCAGTGACAGGGTGCTCTGTTCCTTCAGTAAACTGGACCAGAGCTTGGTTCAGCAGTCTGGCCTGAGCAGGGAGTCGGTCCGTCAGTACTTGCATCTCCGTCCAGACCAGTCTGTTCTCATCCTGCACGCCAAGGTGGCACAGAAATCCTACGGCAACGAGAAACGGTGAGACGCCGTCCACCCTATCAAATGCGCCGCAAACGTGCCTGCATATGGCCGTAACCTAGACTATCCCCTGGATTCAATCAATGCACGTAGCCAGTTTAAGGGAATATGCAATTCAATCAAACCAGACTTAAGTTACTTACTAAAGCTATTTAAGAGAGAGAGATCAAAGATATGTTGTGACCTACACGACGACAGTTCATCAGAGGTAGAAGTAGGTGACGATTGGTTTGTTAGCAATGCACATCCCTGGACGTTGGGTAAACTTATCTCACATCAGACTGTCGACCTGGCCGAAATCACAGTACCTTTAGATGAGCGAGGCCTGTCACCCTAATCTCTCACCAGTGCTGTACGGGGAAATGTTACTGGACACAGGATTTGTGCCTCTCCAGGTTCTTCTGCCCGCCCCCATGTGTTTACCTCAGTGGACTCGGCTGGAAACTCAGACAGGATCGTCTGAAAGGTCAGAATCCAACGAGAAACACATCAAAGGTTATCGCTACAGACATAGAAACACATCAAAGGTTATCGTTACAGAAAGAAAAACACATCAAAGGTCACTGGTACAGAAAGAAAAACATAGGGTATCACTACAGCTACAAGACATCATAGGTAGGGCCACCGTTTTGTTTCTCCTTATTTTCTCGCATTTCACTTCACTCCTCCGCCAGCTAAAGGTCGCCATAGCCTCTTTGTCAAGCCAGTTCTCAAACAATTATCCCATTTGCACTACCTCAATCATCTATGTTCATAAAGTCATTGTCATCAATTAAGCACAGACAGTGATTGATGATGATGAGTGACAGTCACATGGTAAATTCAGTTTACTTACTACCGTGGACATTCTGCAGTATTTTTAATTGTTGTCTAGGGGCATGTTAGTTTTTGTTAGAAGCAGTGGGAATGCTCACATTAAAAATGAGAGCAGTTATATAGAATTTAACTTGCACGAAGAAGTTAAAAAATATAAAAATGTCATGTACAAAGTTCAAATGAAAACTCTGTGCCAGTTCTTCAGAAATTACTTCTGTGATGGTTCTTAGTTTTTAAATGTTGGTCTATTGTTATCTTTTTTGCGCAATTTATTGTTATATTGCAAGTTGTGCAAAATAAATTAAATCCGTCGGTATCCGGTGTTTTCGGAGTGTGTAGAGTCTGAATGTGAACTTGGATACTTGCATTCTGTCTCAGCCAGCGGTTTAGGGGACTCGTGCTGTCAGTTACTTGGATACATGGGCCTTGACAACACGGGCAGTGCTCAGGTGGATACCTTTAAACTCACCTTCGAGGACCAGCCTGGTGGAAAGGTGAGTGACAGAGAGAGAGGGAGAGGGAGAGAGCGTGCATGTGAGAGAGACAGAGAGAGAGAAAGAGAGAGTGAGAGAGAGTGTGTGTGAGAGAGAGAGTGTGTGAGAGATAGAGAGAGGGAGAGAGTGTGTGTGAGAGAGAGATAGAGAGAGGGAAGGAGAGAAAGAATGAGTGAGAGAAAGAGAGTGTGTGTGAGAGAGGGGGGGGTGGTATTGGTTGGGTGTGGGTGGGAGGTAGGTGGTTACAGTTGCTAGGGGCTGAATGACAGCTACACGAGTGAGAGGTTTGTTAGTGTGTGGTCAGCTACATGACCATCAGCTCTCTCTCTAAGACCTTCCCCGTGTGTGAAAAAACGCATAGCTTTCCTGACACAGCCGATAAACATACAGCCTACAGCTGCGAGGATGTGCTTTGGATGTGTCTTTGCAGAAGTTTGCCTGTGCGAAGGCCCTGTACATATCTGATGCCGACAAAAGGAAACACTTCCGCCTGGTCCTGAAGCTCTTCCTCGGCAACGGGCAGGAAATCGGCTCCTTCTACAGCAGGCTTATCAAAGTGATCTCCAAACCGTCTCAGAAGAAGCAGTCGATGAAGAACGCCGACCGTGAGTATGCGCGGGGTCAGAGGGGTCATGTCCGCCAGGGAGCAGAGGTCCGAGCGGGGGAGTCTACCGCTCCACCCCCCTGAGGCAGACAGCTGACCCACCTTAGGATACCACCCTTTACATCTGCTGTCTGTTCCCAAGTTAAAACAGCGCTGCCGTAAACGCTCGGCAGCTGAGATCACACGAGGGGTTCTTGTCGAATTTCACACGTCGCCAAAGGGAATGGATGCATACATACATTTGTTATCTGTGAATGAACATGATCTGACGAAGGCAATGGTGACCGAAACATCAAGTTTTTTAGCAATAAAGTAAAGGTATATTTTCTTGTGGGGGAGTGTCACACCTTTTGCTCAGTCTACAACGTGCAGTATTGTTTTTTGAGGTCTCACTTCGGCTCTGTGTGCTTGAGCGATGTATTGCCACATATATAACGGACACAGAAGGCACAATAATTTTGTCATGCGATGCCATTGGATATTCTTTAATGTGTTGTGTGTGTGTGTTGTCCTGTGTGTGTGTGTGTGTGTGTGTGTGTCTGTGTGTGTGTCTGTGTGTTGTTCTATGTGTGTGTTGTCCTGTGCGTGTGTGTGTGTGTGTGTTGTCCTGTGCGTGTGTGTGTGTTGTTCTGTGTGTGTCTGTGTGTTGTTCTGTGTGTGTGTGTGTTGTTCTATGTGTGTGTTGTCCTGTGTGTGTCTGCGTGTTGTTCTGTGTGTGTGTGTGTGTGTGTGTGTGTGTGTTTGCAGTGTGTATTTCCTCAGGTTCAAAGGTGTCACTGTTTAACCGGCTGCGTTCCCAGACCGTCAGCACGCGTTACCTGGCTGTTGAAGGTGGAGCCTTTGTAGCCAGCGCGAGACAGTGGACGGCCTTCACTGTCACTCTGGGTAAAGCACAGAGCCCCTCCTTCGGCTCTCTCTCTCCGTGTTATCGGGATATCACAACACTGATTTTTTCATCAAGGGCAGTTTCTTCACCTGTCAGCCTCTTGGTTCTCCTTGAAATTTGTATATTTTTATTAATACTGAAAACTTTTAAATACTGGCAACCATAATTATAATATTCTGCTAGGTAATAGGGTTAGCTGCGATGGACTTGTCCAGGTGGAGCAGTCATTTTTAATGATATCAGAAATGTAAATATTGCTTGTTTCTGTAACCTCCGGGTTCAAATCTGAAGCTTCATAGCATTAGCCTCGTAATTTGTCTATTGATTCCCAAGCTGCATATTTTATTTAGACACAAAGCCATTATAGAATGCTTATCCAGAATGCTTATGTGCGGTTTAATAATAATAATAATAATGCATGGCATTTATATAGCGCCTTTCTAGATACTCAAAGCGCTTTACAATGATGAGGGGGAAACTCGCCTCTACCACCACCAATGTGTAGCACCCACCTGGGTGATGCAACGGCAGCCATTTTGCGCCAGTATGCTTTTTTGCTGTTTAAAGCACTTGTGTAATATGACAATGACTGGAGGCCAGTGATGAGTGAAAATCCCTGTGTGCAGTTGACGAACAGCAGTCGGAGCAGGGGGAGTATTCGCTGCGGGAAGGCTACATCTGCTATGGCTGCGTGCTCCAGCTGGTCTGCACTGTGACGGGCGTGGCACTGCCTCCTATGGTAAAATCACTCTCCGTAGATCTGCCCTGTTACTGGCATAGTGCTGCCGTCTATGGTAAAATCACTCTCCGTAGATCTGCCCTGTTACTGGCATAGTGCTGCCGTCTATGGTAAAATCACTCTCCGTAGATCTGCCCTGTTACTGCCATAGTGCTGCCGTCTGTGGTAAAATCACTCTCCGTAGATCTGCCCTGTTACTGCCATAGTGCTGCCGTCTGTGGTAAAATCACTCTCCGTAGATCTGCCCCGTTACTGGCATTGTGCTGCCGTCTATGGTAAAATCACTCTCCGTAGATCTGCCCTGTTACTGGCATAGTGCTGCCGTCTATAGTAAAATCACTCTTCATAGATCTGCCCTGTTTCTGGCATAGTGCTGCCGTCTATGGTAAAATCACTCTCCGTAGATCTGCCCCGTTACTGGCATTGTGCTGCTGTCTATGGTAAAATCACTCTCCGTAGATCTGCCCCGTTACTGGCATTGTGCTGCCGTCTATGGTAAAATCACTCTCCATAGATCTGCCCTGTTACTGGCATAGTGCTGCCGTCTATGGTAAAATCACTCTCCATAGATCTGCCCTGTTACTGGCATAGTGCTGCCGTCTATGGTAAAATAACTCTCCGTAGATCTGCCCTGTTACTGGCATAGTGCTGCCGTCTATGGTAAAATCACTCTCCGTAGATCTGCCCTGTTACTGGCATAGTGCTGCCGTCTATGGTAAAATCACTCTCCGTAGATCTGCCCTGTTACTGGCATAGTGCTGCCGTCTATGGTAAAATCACTCTCCGTAGATCTGCCCCGTTACTGCCATAGTGCTGCCGTCTGTGGTAAAATCACTCTCCGTAGATCTGCCCTGTTACTGGCATTGTGCTGCCGTCTATGGTAAAATCACTCTCCATAGATCTGCCCTGTTTCTGACATAGTGCTGCCGTCTATGGTAAAATAACTCTCCGTAGATCTGCCCCGTTACTGGCATTGTGCTGCCGTCTATGGTAAAATAACTCTCCGTAGATCTGCCCTGTTACTGGCATAGTGCTGCCGTCTATGGTAAAATCACTCTCCGTAGATCTGCCCTGTTACTGGCATAGTGCTGCCGTCTATGGTAAAATCACTTTCCGTAGATCTGCCCTGTTACTGGCATAGTGCTGCCGTCTATGGTAAAATCACTCTCCGTAGATCTGCCCTGTTACTGGCATAGTGCTGCCGTCTATGGTAAAATCACTCTCCATAGATCTGTTTTATGCTCCAATAAACTTTTTTTTTTTTTATTATTTTCGGACAGCTGCACTATTTAGATTCATTTAGCTAACATATTAACTTCTGCACGTCCAACATGCAAACAATTTAGTAGCACGGCATGTGTAATGACTGAGTTTTGTGCATGTTTTACATTGTGGGCAGTTATACTTTGGTGTTCTGGGTATGCAAAGTTATGGAATGTATAAATAACAGAGGCGACAAGTCATTTTGCAATGCTTTGATGGGACTTTGACACACCGGACTGTCGAGCATGTGTTATAATGTTTTAGAATCGCGAACTCTGGATGTTAGGGTCAGGATCGATTCCCAGCGGGCTTTCTGCTTTTGTGCTGTTGAAAACTTTACCTCGGTTGCTCCTTTTTTTAAAATCCAGCTGTATAAATCAGTAACAGGATGTAGAACTTATAAATTTCAATTATGTCACCTCAGAAAGGTTGTCTGCTACAGTAAAAATGCTTTGAGCTGCAAAGACTCCTGACTTTTATTTAAGGGGTTGTGATAACATGGGAAGGTGTCACTAGGGTGAAGTTTAAAAAATATTTTGCTGCAAAGCTGTGAGAATGAAATAAAAGTAAAAGTTTAAAAATATCATGACAACAGTTTCATCATGTGGCTATGCATTAAAAAATAAGTCATAAGAATCGTATGGGTAACTGGTGTTTCATTGACGAGCTTTATATTTATATTTAACAGGGATGTTCATTTGAAATCCTGACGTTTTTGATATGTGATGATTTCAGTTAGATTACTGTATGCCGTGAATGTGACTAGCTCTTATTGTAGTACTCCTGCAAAGAAGACCATTTCTTGAAATTCCAGACAATCTGCTGATTACACTGTTATAAACTGGCTGCCCCATATTGCCACACCACATTGGGGGGTGGGGGGGGTGGGGGAATGTATACCTTTATTGTACAGCTACACAGGTTGTTTTAGTTAAAGTAACTGCTGACCGGTTGTTGTTTTTTTTGAGCTTGTGTATATTTTAGTGGCTGGAATTGGGCCACTTTTTCATGCGTTTACCCACGCTGTCGTGGGCTGGGCTGTGGTCACAGAGGATCCAGAAATTGCTGTGTGGGCCCCCATGGTGCTGTGGTAGGGTGTGGGGCCCCATGGTGCTGGGGTAGGGTGTCTCGTTGTGGGCCCCCATGGTGCTGTGGTAGGGTGTGGGCCCCCATGGTGCTGTGGTAGGGTGTGGGGCCCCCATGGTGCTGTGGTAGGGTGTGGGGCCCCATGGTGCTGGGGTAGGGTGTGGGCCCCCATGGTGCTGTGGTAGGGTGTGGGCCCCCATGGTGCTGTGGTAGGGTGTGGGGCCCCCATGGTGCTGTGGTAGGGTGTGGGGCCCCATGGTGCTGGGGTAGGGTGTGGGCCCCCATGGTGCTGTGGTAGGGTGTGGGGCCCCATGGTGCTGGGGTAGGGTGTCTCGTTGTGGGGCCCTGATGGTGCTGTGTTAGGGTGTGGGCCCCCATTGTGCTGGGATAGGGTGTCTAGGTGTGGGGCCCCATGGTGTAGGGGTAGGGTGTGGGGCCCCCATGGGGCTGGGGTAGGATGTTTCTCTGTGGGGCCCTATGATGCTGTCTTAGGGTGTGGGCCCCCATGGGGCTGGGGTAGGATGTTTCTCTGTGGGGCCCTATGATGCTGTCTTAGGGTGTGGGCCCCCATGGGGCTGGGGTAGGGTGTCTCGGTGTGTGGCCCCATGATGCTGTCTTAGGGTGTGGGACCCCATGGGGCTGGGGTAGGGTGTCTCGGTGTGGGCCCCCATGGGGCTGGGGTAGGATGTTTCTCTGTGGGGCCCCATGGTGTAGGGGTAGGGTGTGGGGCCCTCGTTTATTAATTTCCAACTAGGAATCCCGATATCCGACTAAATGTAGGAAACGCCCTTTCAACTAGGGGTGCGTCCCGATATTCTTCAATCCCCACCTCCCTTCCTCCACTCCCCCACTACCACTCCTCTACTACCCGGAAGTATGTGGAGGAAGGGAGGGGAGGAGGGGAGTGGAGGAAAGGAGCCGTGAAGAAAATTGGGACAGTGAATCTGCTTCACCGCTGTCGACTCGTCAACAAACTTTGCAAAAAAATAAATAAATGGGCCTAGTATATATGAGGCCTAGTTAGTCTGTATGAGGCCTAGTTAGGCTGTTGGCTGGATCCATTGTGTTGCAGCTTTTGCTCTTGGTTTTCGTTTGTACAGGTGATTCGAAAGGTGAACAAGCAGCAGGCAATTCTGGACGTGGACGAGCCCGTTTCTCAGCTCCACAAGTGCGCCTTCCATCTCAAGGGCAGTAACAAAATGTACCTGTGTCTCTCAAATGACAAAATCATACAGTTCCAGGTAAATATCAAGGGTTAAAAGCTTTTTTGAAATTACCTGATAAAATAATCAAAACAGTAAAACAGTAATTTGTATCAACAATCAAACATTTTTCACTAAATCCACCCTTAGTGGGATCAAAATACAGCATTTTTTCCTACATACCAAAATGAAATATTAAATAAACTCCAGCCATATTAAGTGAATTCTAAATTATATATGAGCTTATACGGGCACTGTAACAACAAAGTGTTCTCCACCAAGTCAGTTTAACTGAACATTTTGTTGGGTATACAGTTTAACACTGAACATTTATTTGGGTATACAGTTTTTACCAGGCGGTGCAAGTTTTTACTAGCTTGTCTTGTGAGATAATCTTAGTCAGCAGTCCCACCTAAACGAGCTAGGGAAATTGTCACTTGCTCCATTCGTCGCATACACCAAGAAATTCCGCATGAAAAGCCGCGCGGAATGTGGTGTGGGTGGTTTCCACGGGAACGGGAGAGGAGCTACAGGCTTATGAGCCTCTCGGGGTGATCCTGTACCAGGCAGATCCATGCCAGAAGGATCCCAGCAGGGAGCTGCTGAACGACGGCTCCTGTTGGACCATCATCGGCACGGAGACGGTGGACTACACGTTCAGTCAGAGTCTGGTCTGCCTTCAGACCTCCGTCACCCCCATCCCCGTCGTCAGCGGCCTGGAGGTGAGTCCTGCCCAAACACCTGCCCTGTTTTTTTTGGAGCGTGTACCGGGAATGCTCTCGGTCAAAACCGTGACTGGCTTTTGGAGTCGCAGTTTTGACCCGGTTTTGACCCGGTTTTGACCCGGTTTTGTCTGCGTTTACAGCTTAACGGCGGTGGCCACGTGGCCATGCTGGAGATCCACGGGGAGAACTTTGGGCCACATCTGAAGGTCTGGTTTGGAGATGTGGAGGCAGAAACCATGTTCAGGTGAAGCTTGGCTGGAAATCACGCCTCACAGGATGAGAATATACAGCAGACATTATGTAACATTTACAGTGGGGATGGAAAGTATTCGGGCAGTGACACAATTTTTGTTGTTTTGGCTCTGTACTCCAGCACATTGGATTTGAAATGGAACAGTGACTGTGAGGTTAAAGTGCAGACTTTCAGTTTTCATTTGAGGGTTTTTACATCCATATCGGGTGAACCGTGTAGCAATTGTAGCCATTTTTACACTTTTTTAGAATGGAATTTGCGTATATTTACAAAAATCAATAAAGTTGATAAGGTTAAACATTAAATATCTTTTCTTTGTGCTGTTTTCAATTAAATATATGTAAAAGAGAATTTACAAATCACTGCCTTCTGTTTTTATGTGCATTTTACATACTGTCCCAACTTTTTTGGAATTGGGGTTTGTAAATGTGATGACTTTATTTAAGTTTATATTAATTTGTCCACTTACTTTTCGTCCCCTAAAATATGTATAAAAAGGGCTACAATTGCTACGCGGTTCACCTGATATGGATGTAAAAACCCTCAAATTAAAGCTGAAAGTCTGCACTTTAACCTCATTGTCACTGTTCCATTTCAAATCCAATGTTCTGGAGTACAGAACCAAAACAACAAAAAGTGTGTGACTGCCTGAATACTTTCCATCCCCACTGTACATTTAAGCATTTAGTAGATGCTCTTATCTAGAGTGCCTATATTGTCATTGATGTTTCTGTGGTCGTTATTCTATTTGGCGTCGTCGGGACGCTCTATTTTTTCCGTCTCCATTCCGGTTTTTGATCTCGCTCGGCTATTATTCCTTACACCTGTTTTGGGTTTCCTGTCGGTTATAAATAGCCCAGGACTTCCGCATTCTGGCACTTCAATATTGTTTTTGCTATGTTGACAAAGAAGTCGTAAGGTATAGAAATTCGGTCACTGCTTTTCTGGTTCGTATGAATAAGAAATGCAGCAAGTCCGGTTAAGAATTAGGATTAGATTGTTTTTTAGTTTTTTTTCCCAATCGTTTTCTTTATCCTTTATTCTTTTTACCTGTTACCTTTTGTGTTCAAGCTTGTTTGCTTCTAGAGCTTTGGATAACAGGTTCTCTTTTCCGTTCTTTCCTTCAGTCGTTTCTTTGAGTTTTGTTTTGTTTCACAACCTCCTGTTACACCTATTATTTAGTGCGTTTGGTTCTTTTGTTAGTTATTCTTGCTGTTTATCAAGATCACCTCCGTTTTTGAGGTTGCTTTGTTTTGCCTTGTGCTCGGGAAGTTTTGCTCCCGATCTTGTGTTATCTCCGTCCTGGTGCGGTTACTTCCGCTTTTGTGGCATATCTTTCTAGATAAGCTTTTAGAAATCCTTGACAGTATATAAAAATATATCACATATATAAAAATTGTGGTTGACAAGCCAAGCCAATATCAGGTCATCAGTGTTAAAAAATGATGGTAGAAATGAGAATATAAACCTGCAACATAATGTCTAGGTCATAGTATGTAGCAAAGATACAAGAAACCCCATTAAAAAAGCACAGCATTAGTTGCCCATAATAAACGCACAGAGTTCAGCATTAGTTGCCCATAATAAACGCACAGAGTTCAGCATTACTTGCCCATAATAACCACAGAGTTCAGCATTAGTTGCCCATAATAACCGCACAGAGTTCAGTATTAGTTGCCCATAATAAACGCACAGAGTTCAGTATTAGTTGCCCATAATAAACGCACAGAGTTCAGCATTAGTTGCCCATTATAAACGCACAGAGTTCAGCATTAGTTACCCATAATAAACGCACAGAGTTCAGCATTAGTTGCCCATAATAAACGTACAGAGTTCAGCATTAGTTGCCCATAATAAACGCACAGAGGTCAGTATTAGTTGCCCATAATAAACGCACAGAGGTCAGCATTAGTTGAGCCAGGATGGAATTTAAACAGGTGTGACTGTAGTGGGGTGCACATTCCATGTCTTGGGGAGTGTCCCTTCAATAAATAACAGCGATTATGGTGAAGAGTAAAATGCAGTTTTACAGGAAATAACAAGGTGGGGGTTCTTTCGGGCAGACCAAAACAGTGGGTTACTATGAAGTCAAAACAGTGTCAAAAGAGTAATTCAAAGAAAAAACCTTTTTACAAATTTTTTTTTTCTATTATTCTCAATTTTGTTTTAATTATTATTTTTTTCTTTTGAATTATACTTTTAACTTTTGACACTGCTTTGACTTCATAGGCTACAGTCTAATGATGCTCCTCATAGTCTAGTAGTGAATTCAGGTTTCAGTCGGTCCGGCCGCCCTGGTCGAAATGCGTATTTGCGCCTCCTCTGGTTGATTGAGTAACTGCAGCCTGTCAGCACCACCTGCAGATTAAGTGCACTCCTCCTAATGAAGTGTATTCCTCCAGACTAAGGACCTGATTTCCTAAGACCTTTAGCACTGAGATGTTGATATTCAAAATTGTGAGGAATAGACTAAATAACTTAAGATAGCATGGTGTATTTTGTGTAACTTAAAGGTTATCAATAACAGGGATCAATAATTGCCTCACTTCGTAGATGAATATTTCTCCGGGGGTGGAAAATATACAGTATATTGATCAAACCCATCTCAAAATGTCTGCCATTCCTGTTTTAATTCTAAACATCCTCCAGAAACATTTGAAATATTTTCCAGCAAAAGTCAGTACCAGAACTAAACACAGCCTGTGAACCGTTAGTGTTCATCCTGGCCTCGTAACCTCCCGGACTCAGACGTGCCATGTCTGCTGGCATTTCCTTTGGCTGCTGGAAATAAAGATTTTTTTAAAAACTTTTTTAAGGTCAGTATGTACCAGAGGGACACCCCAGAAGTGTCTAATATGCCCCCTGCCTGGAGGGCTGAAAACTTCACTGTGACTGGGGGAGTCCATAAATCATCCTCACCGCCTAAAATAAAACCTGTCACTGTTTTCAGTGAATTGTCTCACTCAGTCAATCTCATGATTAAGAGAGATAAGGAATTGAGTGAGATTGTCTGCCATTCATTCAAGATTTGGTCACACTTTATGCCTGAGAATCAGTCTAATTTCACTAGTGTTTCACCAGTGCCCTGCTACTCCAGGCTGTCACGGATGTTTTTTTGTTTCCCTTTTGTGCATTTATAAACCTGCGTGACCAAAATGGCCAAATGCATTTCACACAAGAATTACACTCATATCATCTGTACATTATGCTGGGGCTGTTTCAGGAATATTGTTGGTCGGCTGAGTTTGTTCCAAGCAAGCAGTAACACACCTGATTCTACTAATCAAGGTCCTTAGCAAAGACTCTAGTGATTAATTAGTAGAATCAGGTGTGTAACTGCTTGCTTGGAACAAAAGCCCGCACCCACACCGGCCCTTTCTGGATAACATTGAGGATCCCTGGATTAATGTGTTAGAATACTGTGGTAATCATGACTTTTAGAGAGGGAGAAATCTCCAAATTACATATCAGTCAAACTTTTGTTTCCATACCTACACCTGGCTTGTGTGTTTTACTGGAGTGTAAGGCAATTTGGTCCTGGAGTGCCGGAGATATTTCTCATTTTGCTATAGTCTCACGCCTTAACTACAGAATTGGATTAATTATTAGGTGATCATATTCTGGAGCCACCCATTGATTCACTTTTCAGGTCTGAATATTTAGGCTCAGATTATTTAATATTAATATTTGGATAAACTGTGTCCTCAAGCTGTGATGGAAGGAAAAACATGTTTGGTTCTCCAGATGAGTTGTCTCCCGACTGCAGTGGAGTATTCATTACAAATGTGAAAGAAGAATAAAGGTAGAGTGTAAGAGATGTTTTTGTGATGTGGTGAAAACATTTTTCATTAGCTTAGACCAGTGCTGTTATTTTACAAAATACGTATATGTGGTTTAATTTCGTCATAACACCTGTAGCATCTGAGAAAGCTACCAGAACATGGCTTCTTGCTCAGCTTAGAAAATGCCAAATTAGCCTGCTTGTTTAACAAATTTTGTTTGATTATACAGTGAAGCATTGTCAAACATCAATTCCATGAGACTGTTCTCACAGCAGACAGATCACAGGCAATGAATTTGGCTAGTGAAGTTCAAGCTTCATCCGAAGTTCATGTTACATGCATTCTAATATTGATTAATAACATAAATAGTGTTCTTTTGCCTTAATGATGACACTAAAGCTGCCAGGTTGGGAACCAATAGGTACGTATATGCAGATTTTCCCTTGTTTTATATTGTCCTGCTTATGGACTGGTGGTAAGCTTCTTTTTTTTTTTTTTTACCAGTTTTTACTAGTAGCTTAATGCTTTAAAACAAGCCCACTTTCCTGCGATTCCAGGGAGAGAAAATCTTTTATTTTTGGGAAAAATATTAATCCCTATTTCACAATAATTTTGTTATTTTTACGCTTGTTTCACTATTGTCCCCTAACAGTAGATTGCCCCCCCGGAACACTGCAGGAACTATTGGCCAATACAGAGCGTTCCCAAAGTTCGCCGTGAACTCCTGTTTTACCCGTTCTTGGCTGGGGATGGGGGACTTGAATGTATTTGTTGCATATATGTACAGGACAGCAGACTTTTGTCTCCAGCTCAGCTGCCAGGAGATGATAGAAGTTTGTTAAAATCTGGTGGGATGAATGCAATTTAAGGTGGCATTCCCCTTCGCTGAGGGACAGGTATGTGGTCTTTGACCGATGGACCCTTTTATTATTATGCATTTTTTGATATAGCCTACACAATAATAATATTTCACATTGTAATCTTGATATTTTTAGTCATGCTTGTGCACGCCCCTGTGTGTAACAGACAGGAGGGTGTACGTGCGTTGTGCACACGCCTATGTAGACTTATATGTGCCGTTAAAATAACATGAAAACAACTGCGACATGACTTAAGACCAGGTTTGTGGTGATTTTAGCGCAAGCGCTTTCTGCTGGCTCAAGATAGCAATACGTCAAAAATTGTCCTGGCCACACCTCACCTTAAGACCAACCCACCCAATTCAATTTCTATAGGCGCAAGGTCAATTGGTATTTAAACAATGTGAGCACTGGACGCTAAAATGACACCTACTAGCAAAGACACTTGCGTTTGGGTTAGTGCCGCTTAGTGCCGGGTTTAAGATAGGGCCCAATGTTTTTTGGTGATATCACTGTCATGAGGTGATGCCATCCTCTATCCTGCCCCCTAGTGGTGGAATAAGCTCACTGCAACAATCAGGACAGCAGAATCAGTGGCCACTGAAATGCACCGATCCAAACTGCACCTTGACTTACCTAATGCTGAACTCTGAACAGTTTGCATGGGTTCATTTGCTGTATCTATAATACATATAAAACAATATATTTTCTATTGCCTTCTTGCACCTGACTTCATTGCATCTAATTTTATATTGTACAGGGCTACCACGGACCTTGAAAATTTGAGAAAAAAAAATGTAAGGCCTTGATAGTTTTTGAAAATGGACATGGTCCTTGAAAGTGATTGAATCCATGGTTGAATATTTCGTTCAGTTTAACAGACTCACCTATCGGCCTGGGCGAGGAAGAACTCGGTAACAAACTTGCTAACTTCCGCTCCTTAAAATACTCCTGCTTGCCTATTTTTCGTAACTGTTCTCATAAATAAATAACACCTTCAAAGGTTCAGAAATCTGCCCTGCTATTGTAAGTCCCAGAAGTTGCCTGAGCGGTGTTTTCTGTGTGTCGTTGTTGTGTGACCGCAGGACCCCTAAGTCCATGCTGTGCGTGGTGCCGGACGTGTCGGTGTTCAGCGGCGAGTGGAGGTGGCTGAGACGCGCCATTACCGTCCCGCTGTCCCTCGTCCGGCTGGACGGCCTCATCTACAGCAGCACCTTCAGCTTCACCTACACCCCCGAGCACACGCCCACGCCTCAGCCCAAGGCCGCCCCGGTGTGCCCCGCTGACTCTGACTCACTCTTAGACTCCATACACCAGGAATTCACACGCACCAACTTCCACTTCTTCATGCAGAGCTAGCTCAGTGATTCATTCAGAGCTAGCTCTGTGATTCATTCAGAGTTAGTTAAGTGATTCATTCAGAGCTAGCTAAGTGATTCATTCAAAGCTAGCTCAGTGATTCAGGCAAAGCTAGCTCAGTGATTCATTCAGAGTTAGTTAAGTGATTAATTCAGAACTAGCTCAGTGATTCGTGCAGCACGAGATACGTAATTCATTAAGCTAGCCCAGTGATTCACCTACATTTACATTACATTTACATTTACATTTACATTTACATTTACATTTTAGGCATTTAGATGACGCTCTTATCCAGAGCCGCTTACAATTAGTGCACAAAGAAAAGGCCTACGTTAGTAAGTCACCACATTACTCAGTGATTCACTGCCCTGCTCATGTGAGCCAGCTCAGTGATTCACCTTACTCAGTGATTCACTGCCCTGCTCATGTGAGCCAGCTCAGTGATTCACCTTACTCAGTGATTCACTGCCCTGCTCATGTGAGCCAGCTCAGTGATTCACCTTACTCAGTGATTCATCATCCTCCACATAACAGATTCATCATCCTCTTTCCAAAAAAAAAACTATTAAATGAAAACACATTGAAGCAAGACACCAGACTAAATGGAATTTAAAACGGAGACTTAAATGTTTAAAAGAGAAATGATTGACACGGGAGAAACATCGAAAGCCATTCAAAAAGGGAAACTCTAGAAGAGGAAGCGTTTCCTGGAAATAGGACTGCGGGGGCTTTAGCAAGGACAGTACAAATGTGCGAGGGGGAAAATAGCCTGAAATGGGCGTCCGCTCCACGCTGTGAACACAGCTCCCGGACCTCACTGCGTATTATGTTCTGAAACGGAGAAGGGGAGTCAGCACAGCAACGCTATGATTTCATGTGAAATAGCTTAAATGCTCGGCGGAACATTAAACACAATTGGACGCTGTATTTGCTATACCGTATATCGTTTCTTGTGCTTTTTGTTAGTGGTGTTCCAAAACCACAGTTCTCATTTTACCAAATAAAGTTGAAAATGGGTCAAAGTAGCAATAATACCACAAACAAATTTACTTTAATTGCAGACTAATGCAACAGAAAACTATCCGGGCGTTTGGGCCTAATTACAAAGTATTTTTGGGACGGTCATTTATGGGAAGTTATTTAAACGTTGTGATAGAGCTCTTCAATCTTGCTATATGGTGTAAAATCTGTATCACAGAAGTCTTAAAAATCAATTAATTGATCCAGTGAAAACATTGGAAATAATTGCTTCAAAATATAGATTACTTTACAGTGTGCGTTGTGTGAATACAACTAATTAAAATTTAATTGAAAGAAATCATACTTGAATCCTACAGCCTTTATTCTACAAAATATGTAAATACTGTCATTGTAATATTAATGTACAGTACATAAATCATTCTGTAATTGGACCACCCATATAAATATTCTGTCATATACAATGGATGCATTTTATAGGGGATCCAAATGTGCTATCGCAGAACGTACAGTACTTGGCCAGTTGTGATATTTTAACATTAAATATTTGCACAAATCTTCTGAATGACAGTGGTTGTTTAAATAAAGGTGCGACGAGCTGTAAAGATGGTTTTCTAGTACTTTCTATAGACTTTTCAGGAGAAATAAGAAGGAAACATGTAAATTTTTGCCACTCAAATGATATAATTATGTCTCTTTTATTAATCTTAATTAGAACATTGTGAATATTTCTATGACAGTATTTGTTGCATTGCCATTTTCACCACCATGGGCACTGGAAGCATTTCTAAATAGGCGGGTTCAAATGTAAAGAAAATCATATCAGGACTCCTGACAAATTGTCAAATTGGGGTAGGGGTATCAGGGTAGACAAGATGAAGACTGAGACATCTATTAAATACGACACTAGTAAAAGGAATGCTTTTCATGCTGTGTCTATACCCTATTTACACTGAGTATTGCTTAATTTAATAAAGATGGCCATATCCACAAGAGCAGTTCTGGCAATTGTATTTAACCTGGGATCCAAAATGGTCAGAACAAAGTATGCATGTTGGAACATGCTAATAAAAAGGTTAATATAGAATGTGCTAGCCCATTGTTAGCCCATTTCTGACTAGTGTATTGATTACAGTAAGTAATAAGAGCTGAATGAAAATATAAATTTCTATCATTCAGAATCATTTTTAGAGAAAGGTTCCTCTTTAGCCAATTGTTTTCAGATGAAGCATTCCTGTGCGTTGGGCCTGTCCTACTTTGAATCAGACAAACAGCGCAGACCTTCTAAAGATTAGCGTGTTTGGGATTCTTTGCGGTGCTTTATGATCTGCTGATTTATTAAAAGGAATAAGTTCAAGCAGCAACCTGGGGTCTGACAATAATGAGTTTGTGGAAGATTACAGAGCACGGAGGACATGCTTGTTGCTTCACAGCTGGGACAAGGACCTCAAAGCCGAGGCAGATATCCATCGCTGGGCTCGGGAAGACCAGCCGACCAGCAGGCGGGAACAATGCATCCTTGTCTCATAGCCTATCTCTCTCATGTGAGTAAAGCGCACAGACCCAAAGCTGACAAGGTTGTGTTTGTAGTTTGTTTTCGAACACTCGCCACGCCCATGCTACTCGCCCTCCTCTGTGATGGATAATATGTGTGTCAGCACCACATGATGAAAGGAGAAATATTGGCCCCAACTGCAAAGTTGGATCTTTGGACGTAAAAATTCTTTTGATGATTTACTCTGTGGAATAAGTTGTGACTGTTCTGTATCTCTTTCTGACAATACTAGTATAATTCCATTATAACTATTACATCACAAACATGTGGAATTCATGCACGTGTAAATTGGAATAATTAGAATGTGTGTATTTGTAGTTGTCCATTCAGTGGTCTAACACTTTCAAAAGGGAAAAACACATTACGGTCACAGACCATGGAAACTGTTGTTTCATGCATGACTCCCATATTTCAAACTTAATCTGTAAACAGCAAAACATCGCCATACTGTGTGTGTGGTTTGCACCCTGGCGATATTTGAGTTATTGGACTAGTTAACACTACCACCGCGTCAACAGGCAGACGTGTCTGGCCTGTGTAATTGCGCGTGAAGACCGAGCGCTGTGTTGTTAGCGAGAACATAATCAGGCAAGCACAGGGTGATTGTGACAAGCCGTGTGATGTAGGAGACCAAAAACATCCAATCATTCCTCTTAATGGGCATTTTTATGAGGTCGTAGAAAAAACGTGTCAGCATACGGATGGGTAATATGAACAAGAGGCTCTGTATATTTACCAGCTGAACGAAAGCCTGAATATGATATGGAGGAAATGTGGAGGGTAAGTCTGCGTTATGTTTTTCCTTCTTTGCTAATAAGATAAATGTGTGTGATGAAAAGGGGACTGGCGCAGCACATTCCCTCTGTGGTAAAACTAATCTGCATCGCGTGCTCGTGTCCTTCAACTGATATCCCAAACCAAAAGGAAACTGCAGAGGAGGAAGATGAGGAGGAAGAGGAGGAGGAGGACAACAAGGGGATCCACACTGCACCTCTCATGCCCTCTTAGGCTGGAGGAAACGGTTTCAGGAAGAATAAGCATAACGTCAGAACCTTTTACCCGGACCCCTGAGGCGTGGGGACAGTAATGACCGCTGCGCAGAGGGACAGTCTGGAACCCTCTGCGCAGTGTCAGCACCTCCGGGTATTCAGTTCAATTTTATTTGTAGGCTATGGTGCTTTTAACCGAAGAACTGCCCTAAAGACGCTGTACAGAGAAACAGAAGGAGAATTGGGCAAAAATCAGGCCTGAACCCCCAGATGGCAAACGAGGTTAAAAACTCCCAGATGGGAAGGAAAAACACTCAAATGGTGGCGAGAAAAATCTCCCTGATGGGAGGAAATTTCGCCGATGGGAGGAAATCTCGCCGATGGGTTTGGCTCCGGCCTTCAGGCTCGGCCCTGGACCTCTGTGCTGCACGGCCAGAATAAAAGAGCTCTCTGTCCACCCAACCTCCTATCAGCCTGCCCCTGTTGTCATTTCATCACCCGTGTATCAAACCAAGAGCACATTGCCTCTCTCTCTGGGTGAATTCTGCAGAATGGAACGGCAGTTTGAAAAGGGTGCTTTCCCCCCCCCCCCCCCCCCCCTAGAGGGAATACACTTAAAAGGGACTGCAAAGAATCCCAAAAGGAGCCCGGAGAAAAATGTCAGAAATGCCAGGGCCTAAGCTTCTGTCACACGGGGAAGTTAAAGCCGCACGCCCAGATTTACGGAAACACTCAAAGTGCCGGGCTGCGCTCTGCGTCCTGATTGGCCGAGGGTTTTAGGAGCCATAAACTTATCATGCCTGAATGACCACCTGTGACTTGTAAACTTTTCAAGCCTCTTAGTGAACTTTTTGTTTTGCTTTTGGCTGGGGGCCTGCTGCATAAAGTTGAAGAGTTACATATCATTATGTGATCATTCAGTCTTCTAATGACATGTGTAAACAACGGCAAGCCCCATTCAGTCTTTCACTGGTACATGAAACATTTTGCAGATTTTCATGCACACAGATGGACAGAACAAACAGCGCTTTTCACAATTTGGATTATATCGTGTTCTGTGTGCAGGGATAGCGGAGGGGAATTTAGGAACATGGCAGGTACTGGTTTTACATCTAACTATAATTCCAGGAATCTCTGTCTGTATGTATGTATGTATGTATGTATGTCTGTCCTTCGATTTTCTCGAGGACCGTTCATCCGATCGACTTGAAACTTGGCCGGTGTATTGCTGATGATCCAATTAAGTGCAGTGTCGAGACTGAAGTCAATCGGATGAACGGTTCGCGAGAAAATCGTCCCGGTCCGAACGTGCACTGTACCTTAATGGGCACTGGATTAATGTGTGAAGTGGATTGGATAACGGTTCGGCCCATTCCAAACGGGCACTGCACTAGTCTTATACAAATGTGATCTGTGTCAATCACGCCATTTTGTGAGGGACCATCATGTGACTAAAATAATTAAATCAGTCAATATAGTCTGTGTCACTGACCTAATACATTTACATTTAGTTGTATATATATATTACATTTTTTTCCCTCAGTTAAGTTTATTGAAGAGATGCCAGTCAGTTGTGCCAAAGAAATAAAAGTTTGAAACTTACTTATCCAAGGCTACTAAACAAGCCCTGTGTAAGACTATGTGAAATGACAAAGGTGTGGAAATAGAATGATTTTACTTATGAAACTACATCTTCCTGAATGCAGTATTGGCCTTTTGGTATTTAAAGGAAATGGCCACAGAATAATGTGTTTCTGGCTTCATTCCAGCAAGGCCTCTGACACATTAGCTTGATCAAAGCGGATCATCATATTACCCTGGGTGATGTGTATGTTGGGGGGGGGGTCAGGCTGTATTTGTAGCGCCTTGATCCCTGTCCACATTGGAAACCCCTCTCTGCAGTGTGCTGACCGGTAAAAAAAAAGCCTGTGACCCACACATCCGCCCACCCCCCGTCCCGTCCCGTCCCGTCCCGTCCCAACCCTCCCACTCCCCACAACTCAGAGACAGGCGCTCTCAAAGGAAGAGTCCGCGCTCCGAAAATAGATCACTCAGGATCCTGAAGGAGATTAAGGGGGGGGAAAAACACTCTTTTGAGCCTTCCACTGGCTTCTGCTACCGGTAACCGGCTCACGTAGCTGGGAATAATGGCGCTATTCTGTGCCCCGATGCCCCGGTCAGAGTGGCCAGGTAGAGTGGCTTTTTGAGAAGTTAGTAAGTAAATCTCTCCTCACATCACTGCTCCATTCCGGCAGGCCACTCCCGCTGGTATTCCGATGGGAGACTCTTTCCTCACAGGAAGAAGGTCGCCTTTCAGTGTCAATACACCTCCCTGTACCCTCCCTCACCCCCTGAAACACACACACACACACACACACACACGAGAGAGGGAGCAGTGAATGCAGGGGCTGTCTGGAGCCACTTGTGTGGAAGGTAGAGAAGTCTTGGCTTTATCTTTAGGCCCATGCACACTCTTGGGTACCTAAAGCAGCTTTATGCCGGAGCGAAGCTGGAGCTATTTTTTTCTGACATTATTTAATGTGTATTCATTTCATTCATATATTCATTTACACCTGCCACTTTACCTCTATAGAGTATTCTGGGGGGCAATTGTAACAGGGGGCAATTGCAACACCATAAAACCGCACCAATCTGAAACAAGCTAGAGCTCAGATTCTATCCAGCAAGCTAGCTAGTTTCATGTATTCAGGGTTGGGGGCAATTGTAACAAAAAATTGTGTTACAATTGACCCCTGTTACAATTGCCCCCAGAATACTCTACTTCTCCATTGCTGGGATTTGACAGCTAAACAGATTTTCTGCCTTTTCACAGGATAGAAGGATAAGAAGACATTTTTTTTCAGACGTTTTAGAATTCAGCCAACTGTCATTAATGTAAGCACTGCACAATGATGGTCTTCCTCTATAATGGAGATGAGCAGTAATAATGTTTTCAGAAAAACCTTGAGAAGTAGGCTGCAGTAGTCTGGCATGTAGGTGTGCACTCCCTGACATCGTTCCCAGCCTCAGTACAAGCAGCTTTGTGTTTGACCCAAATAAAGCAGATATAGTGCCCTCCACTATTATTGGCACCCCTGGTAAAGATGAGTAAAAAAGGTTATAAAAAATTAACCGTTTGGTGAATTAGCTTAATCTCACACTGAAAAAATTGGAAAAATCCAACCTTCAATTGAAGTAAATTTATTATGAGAAAAAATAATCAAGAAAATAATTATTTTTAACAAAACCATGTGTGCCACAATTATTGGCACCCTGCATTTATATATAGAATAAAGTAATCATTTTTAATATTTGGTCGCATATCCTTTGCATGCCATGACTTCCTGATGTCTGTGACCCAACAACATCAAAAGACTTGTATCTTATTTTCTGGTACTCTTACAAGCGATACTATAACGTCTCTGCATTTGAATGGATCTCTTTGGGAATTGGGGGTTGGGACTAGATTTAGCTGTAAATTATGTTGGAACAGTATGGAATACATGGTTAGTAAAATGGCTGTCAGTCATCAAGGGTTTGAGGTATCAAACAAGCCTTAAACCATCACTCTGCTGCCAGAAATACAGTAGATATGGATGGATCACTTTAAGGGTTCCCTTGATGACTTAGAGCCATTTAGCCAACCATGTGTTACATACTGTTCCTGTGTAATTTACAGCTAAATCTACTCCCACCCCCCAATTCCCATAGAGATCCATTCAGATGCAGAGACATTATAGTATCTCTTGTAAGAGTACCAGAAAATAAGATATCAAGAGGCTTTTTATGTTATTGGGTCACAGACATCAGGAAGTCATGGCAAAGGATATGCGACCAAATATTAAAAATGATTACTTTATTCTATATATAAATGCAGGGGTGCCAATAATTGTGGCACACATGGTTTTGTTAAAATAACTATTTCTTGATGAGGGATTTTCTTTTCATAATTAATTTACTTCAATTAAAGGTTGGATTTTTACATTTTTTTCAGTGTCAGATTAAGCCAATTCACCAAACGGTGATTTTTTTATAACCCTTTTTACTCATCTTTACCTGAGGACATATAAAACAAGTTTCAACCCATGCCATATAAACTAACAATAACAACTATTTTGTTACAATTTCAACCCCCCCCCCTTCTCTCTCTCTCTCTCTCTCTCTCTCTCGCTCTCTCTCTTTATCCTTATCTCTCTCTCTCTCTCTCTCTCTCTCTCTCTCTTTATCCTTATCTCTCTCTCTCTCTCTCTCTTTATCCTTATCTCTCTCTCTCTCTCTCTCTCTCTCTCTCTTTATACTTATCTCTCTCTCTCTCTCAGATTGTCCTGAGGACCATATGCGGCTGTGTTTCCAGCACTGAATGTGGGTGGGCCTACGCTGTTATTCTGGGAAGGAAGGAGAGGGATAGATTCCATATTTTTTGCTGGGGAATATGGGCAGACATTCCAAGCTTGTAGCACAGCAGCACTGTATTACAGAGATAAATGGACAGAAGTTCAAACTTGTGTTCCTAATTCAATTCACCAACCTTTAGAAATCCACTTCAACAGCCCGAATATTACAGATTTCATTATTACGATATCCGAGATGTAGTGCTTACAGATTTCATGCTTTTTTTAATGCATTTATATAGATGGAATTAACAGTAAAGGTATTTCAACACCTCCATTTGTGTGACCATTACAAAGTCTGTCATGCTGCCAACATTTCCTGGGTGGCATTGGGGCTGGAGGGATAGGAGCAGATTAAACAGAATTCATTTACGTCACGTGCGTTAAACCTGTAATTTGCATCGTGTGGATTTTTAGCAGAGGTTTTTTTGTGACAATGGAAGGCTGGTCTGGTATTAATTTGCAGTTACCGACGCATACCAGTGTTGTTAAAACAAAAAAAACATACCGTATATAATTCAATACCTTTCTGGTGCGTAATGGTACCCTTTAACACTGAGAATAATATTTCCGAGGATGTTACCGTTTTAACACGGGGATAATATGTCTTCTGGAAAATACTTTGTTGTTGTACTCTTTGAAGGAAATACCCAGGATGACAAGGCGGGCCTCTGGGCCCCTGGGATCTGAGAGGAGAGAGTTGTGCCCATGGTGACACATAGATTGTACTTATCCATCTCGGTACAGCCATAAAGAAGAGAGGGAGGAACCCTTTGAATCGTCCCTGCGTGCGGGGAGCAGGGGCCTGCAGTAGTACGTTCCGTCCTCGTCCCGCCTCTTCGCCTGTGTGAGTTTGCCGAAAAACGAGTGTTTTTATTTCAGGGTGATAAAAAGAGGGTTTATGCCCAGGAAACTGCGGCGAAAAATAACCTGCACCTCGAGCTTCGTCGCCGTCCGCCAAGAATAACAGAGCGTGCCTCAGTGTGAGGATTACTGTGTGTCTTTCTTTCCCTCCATCTCTCTCTCTCTCTCTCTCTCTCTCTGTCCATCAGTGTCTCGTTTCTTCTCCCCACACACACGGCAGCAGTGCTAAATCAGAGCTCCTGGAGAGAGAGCCTTTTTTCAGGGAATTATATAACGTGTTAACGCGTTTGACTCCACGGCGCTGATATTAGCTCCACCAGAAGCAGATACGACCCCCTCGACTCATTCGCTTGCACCGAGACCTTGGCAAGTCACTTCTGCCGGTAGTTTAAAGGAACCAGTTGTATAAACACCTTTATAAAAATACAAATATTAAATGTGCAGCGCAAGGACGGCGGTGAAGGAAAAACAATCTCAGCATTTTCACAGCACAGGATTGTGGGAGAAAAGCTCTTGAGAAGGTCAAAAAAATATCGCATACAAAATAAAGAATTTTAAAAGCATTGCACGTTAAAATATAAGCAGTCATCGCAGCTTAAATACATGTAATGGTATACACACTGCAAATACAAACACACTGCAAATGCAAACACACTGCAAATGCAAACACACAATGCAAATGCTCTACAACCCAGAAACTTCAAGAAGCTCCTCAATTACTGTGCATCTTATTAGCTGCCTGTTGCAAATTTAGAATAGCCTTGGCATTTAAGATCTCGGGTCTGATGATTGCCTCTCCCGCAATATATATAAGCTGCTCTGTCTATTTAAGGCCTAAGGTGCTTTGCACCTGAATGGCTATATGACCAGCTACCTTAACTGTCTCCATCAAACAACCTGGACACACTTAGCCTGCTATGCCTGGTGCCTCTTTTATAAAACGGTCTTAAGATCAAATTGTATATTAAATAGTGGCTTACGCAGAAAACCGTAAATAGTTATTTATAAAACTTTGGTGTGGATATGATCGTATCTCTCTGTAAAGTTTACACTAGACTTAGGTTACTTACCTACTGGTTATGTGGAGGTGCTGCACATTTGAGGGCTGTGCATAAAACCCCAAAGTGGGCTATGCATGCCTTTAAGAATAACATTTAGTTCCTAAGCAACTTTAAGCATGAAGAGTGTAAGAATCATGATCAATCACAGGTGTGCTACATGAGAAAACCAGTATTCAATCATGGCTTCACACGCAATATTGGAGTTCAAATTGAGGTTCATTTGAGATTTGTATATCACAGGTGCATAAGACACCGATACGCCACTTTTGACCAACGTAAGCAACTTTTTTTTTAAAGTTATTTTTCTAAATCAAGCGTGAGCGCAACTTTGGAAATGATCATAAGATCACGTTTAAGTTTAAATCCAAGGACATTTTTTAAAATAAATGAGGCCTCTGGACTACAGTTAAGTATATAATCCAGAAGGCCACTGCGGTGGTACAGCGGACTTTCAAGTCGGTGCAGTTGTACTCCGAGGATTGGGGTTCGCGCCCCGGTCCTGCCAGATCCAAACATGGCCGGCGCCCTGTGGGAGCGGCAATTGGCGGCTGCTCCCGGGTGGGGGGAGGGGCTCGGAGAGAATCACTGCACGCATAGCGGCCCTGGCCGAGCTGGAATCACGGTCAGGAGCACAAGGAGTTGCGCCCTGAAGAGGACGTGGCTTCCTCCTTCCTACTACCGGCTGACGGGGTTGTGTCGTGGCGATTCTCTTGCTACACAGGGGGGGGGGGGTTCAATTGGTTACCAAATTAGGGAAAAAGGTCTCAGAATCTGATTCATCACAAACTGGAGCGTGACAGGAACACAATCCATGAAGTGCAGTTCTCAGTTCAAGATCTGGTGTTTTTTTTTTTAAATTAACAAGCGGCATATTAGGCTTTGCTAGTTTGCTCCAATACGACACATAGTATCCCCCCTGTCCCCTTTCCAACCCCTTTCACATTACTACAAATTTGAGAAATAGCACAATAGCCACCCCGGTTATGACTTCTCCTCCACCCTTGATTATTAAGGCATCCATGTAACGTTCTTCAACTCCAACTCATTTTCGTTATCTTTCCCCTTTCCCCCACATCTGTCAGTGCCACAGCTTTCCTGGAACGTTAGAAAACACTTCTCTGTTGACTTTCAAAATTCTGACCCTCCCTGACCGGTTCAGGACATAGTGTGGGGGTCGAAGGTCAGCTCTGGTGAGACAGTTGCGGCCGGATAGGGCATAGAGTAAAAATACGTTGGGGTTTTTATGTCTTTACAATCTTCTAAAAAACCACATTACACTGGCGAGACGTGTGGCACACTCCGCAGTGGACGCACACGCCATGAGTGACCCCCCACCCCTCCCATGCAGGTGGGGATTCGATAGTTTCCTCCTCCGTTTGTCACCCTCTCTGCTTTCTACCTCTGAATAAAGCATGAGAGTGGATGGACCCGTTCTCTTGAAAAATACAATAAAAACATTGTGCCAGCATCTGTCAAAACGTCTGAAAGGGGTTTAGTAATGCAAAATAACTCACCCCGCCCCACGCCCCCTCTCTCCGCATGGGCACTTCACTCTGTCATTACATTACATTACAGTCATTTAGCATTTAGCCAGTCCCAGTCCCTCCTGGAACATTACATTACAGTCATTTAGCATTTAGCCAGTCCCAGTCCCTCCTGGAACATTACATTACAGTCATTTAGCATTTAGCCAGTCCCAGTCCCTCCTGGAACATAACATTACAGTCATTTAGCATTTAGCCAGTCCCAGTCCCTCCTGGAACATTACATTACAGTTATTTAGCATTTAGCCAGTCCCAGTCCCTCCTGGAAGAACTTCCCACAGTGGTCAGGACGGCAGGATTGTTCTTCTTCCATCTTCTGACGCAGATGGAAGACTCACCTCCTCATACTGCTTTTGCATAAATCAGGTAAAAGCACTTAAGTGTGTGCTGCATTGTATTGCATAAATCAGGTAAAAGCACTTAAGTGTGTGCTGCATTGTATTGCATAAATCAGGTAAAAGCACGTAAGTGTGTGCTGCATTGTATTGCATAAATCAGGTAAAAGCACTTAAGTGTGTGCTGCATTGTATTGCATAAATCAGGTAAAAGCACTTAAGTGTGTGCTGCATTGTATTGCATAAATCAGGTAAAAGCACTTAAGTGTGTGCTGCATTGTATTGCATAAATCAGGTAAAAGCACTTAAGTGTGTGCTGCATTGTATTGCATAAATCAGGTAAAAGCACTTAAGTGTGTGCTGCATTGTATTGCATAAATCAGGTAAAAGCACGTAAGTGTGTGCTGCATTGTATTGCATAAATCAGGTAAAAGCACTTAAGTGTGTGCTGCATTGTATTGCATAAATCAGGTAAAAGCACTTAAGTGTGTGCTGCATTGTATTGCATAAATCAGGTAAAAGCACGTAAGTGTGTGCTGCATTGTATTGCATAAATCAGGTAAAAGCACTTAAGTGTGTGCTGCATTGTATTGCATAAATCAGGTAAAAGCACTTAAGTGTGTGCTGCATTGTATTGCATAAATCAGGTAAAAGCACTTAAGTGTGTGCTGCATTGTATTGCATAAATCAGGTAAAAGCACTTAAGTGTGTGCTGCATTGTATTGCATAAATCAGATAAAAGCACTTAAGTGTGTGCTACATTGTAAGCTGCTCTGGATAAGTGCATCTGCTAAATGAGTGTAATGTAATGTAATGTAATGGATGGCAGCAAAATCATGCCTTTTATCAAAACCTTTTATCCCGTCTACATTTTTTTTGAGTTCTGGTCATGTTGAGCACTCTCAGAGCGAGAAGCACGGGTGTGCGCTTGAATATCCCTGACGGGTGTAGCCACGCGGCGAACGAGCCCCACCGCTGAGTTTGATGCCCGATTGCGCGATGCTCCTTCCTTCCGGTCGCTGTTTCGCCCCAAACGGAGCAGGGGTCACGTGGCTGCTTTGGGCCTGTCTCATATGATCAAGCACGGGGGGAAATGACAAAGAGGTTCTCTCAGGAAGCCCGGTCTCGCAGGTTAGTCACAACACAGCCAGCATTCCCTGACTCAGATAAGTGAGACAGTGAGAATTCTATCATCCTGGTGACGTTCCCAGCGCTCCATTATTCTCTAGTTTTCCCGAAAAGCACTTATGTTTATAAACACATGATGTTTAATCCCAAATCAGATCATTCCCACCATGGAAACACACTGTAATTGGAGGAGCCAATAATTTTGTCTGAAACGATCATTTCATTGGTTTATATCGGAGCTGTGCATGGGGATGTGATTTTGATTGATAGAAATTCTTTTAACGGTCATTGTGTACAATATGGAATAAATCACATTCAGAGGATTTCTTGATATAAATTATTTGAACGCAATTCTGTACAATACAGTATAAATCATATCCAGAGGATTTCTTCAGTAAAAAAAAAAAAAAAAGTATTCATCAAACTTTTTGTGGAATTTTTATTTGGTGTCTGACATTGAATATAAGCTCTGTTACAAATATGTTAGAAGATTCCAGCACATGTTCATTGTTTGTGATGTATTTGCAGACCCACATGTGCTCAAATAGTTCAAGATTTTGGACCATGAAAATAAAATGTCAGAACGATGAAACTAAGTAAAATGATAAAAATAAATTAAAATATATAACTTGTTTAAAGATAGCTCTTGAGAACACTGCTGACGATATGTGCATACTTTCAAGGGAATCAAACACACGTGACTCTTTATGATGAATTGTTGCCTCAACTTTGATTCTCCTAAAACACTTGATTGCATTGCAAATGCTTATCGGTATGTTTAGTACTTGTTTCCTATAGCTATACTGTCCTGAATGTAGTAAGTATTCAGGGGTTATTTACACTTAGGGCATGATTTACTAAGACCTTTAGCATGTGCAAAACCTTTCAGCACACGCCAAACCATTAGCATGACAAATGATTGGTCATGGTATTTGCTTTGCACCAATCATTGGTTGTGTTATTAGTTTTGCATGTGCTAAATGTTTTTGCACCCGCTAAAGGTCTTAGTAAATCAGGCCCTTACCGTATCCTTCAATGGGATTGTTTTTTTTTTCTTTCTGTAAGTTTCACTTGCAAAAAAAAGAAATGGGTTTTGAGTACATAAAGGTTACAGTTGTTGGAATATGACATGTCTTTTGATTTATGAGTCCAGTTGTTCTGTCAGTGTCATTTTATAGGCCCTCAAACACAACAGAGATAAGAGAAATATGAGAAAATAAAGGCATGTAGCTCACAGCACCAGCCTCTGTGAGATGTGCAATATAGCGCTTTCTGCTCAATTTAACATGCACTGACTCTCATACGGTCATGTGTGTTCCGCTCACTGGATAAAATGAATGTAAAACATGACTTAATCAGAGTAATACTGTGGATCAGACAGACCGTACAGTAGCATGTGACGCATTACTACAGCATATAATATTAATAATGATGTTAACACAGCTGTAACAGACACAGTGACATCACAGGGAGTCGCGGGGATTATTCTGAATGAGCTTGGATGGTTATGAATCATAACTTTTATGTGTATTAGGGTGCATCGTCCCAAGTATGCTAATGATGTTCATTCCAAGACAAATATTCCGATGCTGTTATGATGTTGCTGTGCACTGCAAATGGTAAAATAGACTGATAGAGTATATGTGACACCTTTCCTGTTGGACTCGTATAAACTCTTTCACTTCATATGAACTCAATTTACATTTTACTGTACGTCAACAGACCCCCAATTCCCAATTGTGATAACTTTTTTTGTCATCACAAATGATGCAAATATTTTGGATATGCCTAGCGGGCACTTATTCTGTGGCTGTAGTAACGCCTTGCGTAAGTTGGAAAGGTTTTCTCTGTCGTCTCCAGAGTGTTATAAGTCTTGTTTAAAGTACACAGTATGCGGGACAAAAATGGGGGAAAAAAAGATGTGTTGGCCTGAGTTTAGTGTCGCCTTACCCAGCTGAAATAGTTACAGCGGTCTATTGCCCCTACCCCTCTACTGCCCCTCTACTTTCCCTCTCCTGCCCTTACCCATTGCCCCTACCTCTCTTCTGGGCACTCTATAGCCACTGCCCCTCTTGTGACCCTACATTACTACTGTCCCTCTACTGCCTCGAGCCCTCTATTGCCCCTTTACTGCCCCTCTACTGCCCCAACCCCCTGCCCTTGTCCAGTGTGCACTACCACTGCCCCTGCTCCTGCCCCCCAGCCTGCCCCCAGCCTGCCCCCGGCCTGGCTCTGGAGCCCCCTGTGAAGTGCACTCAGTCTCCACTGTCAAAACCACGATGGCAGCCTACGCGGAAACTCACGAGAGCCTCAGTAAATAAGCTCTCAAACAGAGCCATGTCACATTCCCGTTTACGAGCGCTGAAAGGGATCCACTTAGAGGAAGCATTTATTTTTAATTTTTTAATTTTTAATTTTTACTGACCACAATAACTGAAAGGAGGGCCTCGCCCTCTTCTGTTATTCAAACCCATCTAATCACAATCCCTTATTTGTTTGCTGCAACTAATATAGAGGAAAAGAAGTTTGGTTTTACAAGTATTAAAAAAAAAAAGAGAAAAAAAAGCACTGACTCATCACATTACACACGTCTGTACACTCAGTGCGAAAATATATAAAGTTAGACAAAGGTACCGTCTGAGCTGGAGAAGGCTCACTCTTAAAAGAATTATGGGAAATGACCCACTTTATTTACTTTACCACACGCTGTGGCATTGCGTTTGCATTAGTCTGGCATTGCATTTGCATTAGTGTTTAAATAAGGGCCACTGAATTCCCTCCAGCTCAGGCCCCTCTTTAAAAAATAAAACAATTTATATTGCCTATAGCACGTTATCGAAATAAAAAGGTACAACGCCTAACATGTCATTAAAATAAAAATGCACACGCCTTGTGTGTTGTTGTAAAAGAGCGCTTGTGGCGAGGAAAAAGCTGTTGTTGTCTAAGGGAATGGTGAGCTGTGTATAAATCTAGGCAGCGTCTCCATAATGTGAGCAGTGGCCCTCTGTGATAGAAGGGTTTATTTTCACAGGAGTTTCCACTTTTGCGGAGATGTGGAGTAACAGACAGGCCACAGTGTAGCACCTCTCAGAGCCTGACAATAATGTGAGTGTCCCTGGCTACCCTAAAGCACCTTCAGTGCCCTAATAACAGAGTACACTACCCTAAAGCACCTTCAGTGCCCTAATAACACAGTACACTACCCTAAAGCACCTTCAGTGCCGTAATAACACAGTACACTACCCTAAAGCACCTTCAGTGCCCTAATAACAGAGTACACTACCCTAAAGCACCTTCAGTGCCGTAATAACAGAGTACACTACCCTAAAGCACCTTCAGTGCCGTAATAACAGAGTACACTACCCTAAAGCACCTTCAGTGCCGTAATAACACAGTACACTACCCTAAAGCACCTTCAGTGCCGTAATAACACAGTACACTACCCTAAAGCACCTTCAGTGCCGTAATAACACAGTACACTACCCTAAAGCACCTTCAGTGCCGTAATAACACAGTACACTACCCTAAAGCACCTTCAGTGCCGTAATAACACAGTACACTACCCTAAAGCACCTTCAGTGCCGTAATAACACAGTACACTACCCTAAAGCACCTTCAGTGCCGTAATAACACAGTACACTATCCCAAAGCACCTTCAGTGCCCTAATAACACAGTACACTACCCCAAAGCACCTTCGGCGCCCTAATAACACAGTACACTACCCCAAAGCACCTTCGGCGCCCTAATAACACAGTACACTATCCCAAAGCACCTTCAGTGCCCTAATAACACAGTACACTATCCCAAAGCACCTTCAGTGCCCTAATAACACAGTACACTACCCCAAAGCACCTTCGGCGCCCTAATAACACAGTACACTACCCCAAAGCACCTTCGGCGCCCTAATAACACAGTACACTACCCTAAAGCACCTTCAGTGCCGTAATAACACAGTACACTACCCTAAAGCACCTTCAGTGCCGTAATAACACAGTACACTACCCTAAAGCACCTTCAGTGCCGTAATAACACAGTACACTACCCTAAAGCACCTTCAGTGCCGTAATAACACAGTACACTACCCCAAAGCACCTTCAGTGCCCTAATAACACAGTACACTACCCCAAAGCACCTTCGGCGCCCTAATAACACAGTACACTACCCCAAAGCACCTTCAGTGCCCTAATAACACAGTACACTACCCCAAAGCACCTTCAGCACCCTAATTACACAGTACACTACCCCAAAGCACCTTCAGTGCCCTAATAACACAGTACACTACCCCAAAGCACCTTCAGTGCCCTAATAACACAGGACACTACCCCAAAGCACCTTCAGTGCCCTAATAACACAGTACACTACCCCAAAGCACCTTCAGTGCCCTAATAACACAGTACACTACCCCAAAGCACCTCCAGTGCCCTAATAACACAGGACACTACCCCAAAGCACCTTCAGTGCCCTAATAACACAGTACACTGGGATTCCTCTAATACCCCAATATGGTACACTGGAATTCCTCTAATACCCCAATATGGTACACTGGAATTCCTCTAATACCCAAATATGGTACACTGGGATTCCGCTAATACCCAAATATGGTACACTGGAATTCCTCTAATACCCCAATATGGTACACTGGAATTCCTCTAATACCCAAATATGGTACACTGGAATTCCTCTAATACCCCAATATGGTACACTGGAATTCCTCTAATACCCAAATATGGTACACTGGGATTCCGCTAATACCCAAATATGGTACACTGGGATTCCGCTAATACCCAAATATGGTACACTGAAATTCCTCTAATACCCAAATATGGTACACTGGGATTCCTCTAATACCCAAATATGGTACACTGGGATTCCGCTAATACCCAAATATGGTACACTGGAATTCCTCTAATACCCCAATATGGTACACTGGAATTCCTCTAATACCCAAATATGGTACACTGGAATTCCTCTAATACCCCAATATGGTACACTGGAATTCCTCTAATACCCCAATATGGTACACTGGGATTCCTCTAATACCCCAATATGGTACACTGGAATTCCTCTAATACCCCAATATGGTACACTGGGATTCCTCTAATACCCAAATATGGTACACTGGGATTCCGCTAATACCCAAATATGGTACACTGGAATTCCTCTAATACCCCAATATGGTACACTGGAATTCCTCTAATACCCAAATATGGTACACTGGAATTCCTCTAATACCCCAATATGGTACACTGGAATTCCTCTAATACCCCAATATGGTACACTGGGATTCCTCTAATACCCCAATAAAGTACACTGGGATTCCTCTAATACCCCAACACAGTACACAGTGATTCCTTTAATACCCCAATATATGGTACACTGGGATTTACGGCTCAACAAAACACAGCGTACCTTCTGTCTGTGCAGTCAGGACTGTCAGGACCACAAAGAGAATTGTTTCACATTGCAAAACATTTTGTGTCAAGTTTCAACTAAATTATTACAATCTGACCGTATAGTACACTAAGCCTCGTGTAACAAAATATCTTTCAGAGTTCATAACGAGGAATCCTTTTCAAATCTGCTAAATTTTGCTGTTCCTTTTCAAATCTGTTAAATTCTGCTGGTTCTGTATTCCATTACAGTTACAAGCACAGCGTAGGATGCCGAGTTAAGAATTTAATAGGCAAAGTCGTACGCTATTCAAAAAATGTTAATGTTAATATAAATAATGTTTGATATATTATGATATATATATACATATATATATAATATATATTATAGATTATTATTTTACTGTATGCTTTTGATTGGCCCAGATAGTTCTGTGTGCAATGACGGATAGTTTACGTGCTTTGAGAAACATCTGGAAACCTGCCGGCTTTACAGTGGCAGGTATTGGGGCATTCAGGGGCAAGAAATGTAGGAAAATACACATCAAGTAACTCCAATTCAGCTGGTACACTTACATTATTCTTCCATAGGTTGTACATACGTGTATTGCCTGATAATTATTTTTAAATTACATTTAATATTACAGTACCAGTCAGAAGTTTGGACACACCTACTCATAGAAGGGGTTTTCTTTATTTTTACTATTTTTTTACAGTTTAGAATAATAGTAAAGACATAAAAACTATGAAATAACATAAATGTAATTATGCAGTGACCCCATCTCTATTGGGTTTAGGTTGGGTGTTAGATTAGGTCATCTGATGCAGCACTCATCACTCTCCTTCTTTGTCCAATAGCTCTTACACAGCCTGGATGTGTGTTTTGGGTCATTGTCCTGTTGAAAATCAAATGAGGGGCCCAACTAAAGTGCAAGCCAGTTGGGATGGCGTGTCACTGTAGAATGCTGTGGTAGGCATGCTGGCGAAGTGTGCCTTCAATTCTAGATAACTCATCCAACAGTGTCACCAACAAAGCAACCGCACACCATCACACCCCCCAACCCCCCTCCCCATGCTTCACAGTGGGAACGGTGAAGTTCTAAATTAAAACTACTTGTTGGGGATGCATTTCAGAAACTCTCTTTTTTTTGTTTTTTTTTTGTTTTGGAAAGAAATTCATACATAGGCATCAACTTCACAATTTATATTTGTCTAAGAAAAAAAATTCAAGCATTTAAGCATAAGCCTTTTGATGAAAATGTCTTTAAGATAATGAGAAAGATACATTCAATCAACTGTGTCCAAACTTTTGACTGGTACTGTATATTAAAATATATTTTCAGCTGTAACTATTTCCTGAGACTGCAGCACTCAAGGAAATACACGTACATAAACATAAATTAGAATGTAATATTTATGTTTAAAATTGTGAATAAACGCTACAAAATGAATCTGTTCATTAAACCTGTTTGTGGCTCGATCTCTGGGCTGTGGCTTGTTGGAGGCAAGGTGAGTCTTTGGTATTGTACCACCCTCTGCTGGCAGAATTTGACTTTGGGAAGGTGCTGGCCTGGATTCAGAAAGGATAATAACCCACAGAAGGATATAACTGTAATATGCATGAAACTTGCAAAAATAAAATCTGAAATTTGAGACTTATGCATGCAAACCAAAGCACCTCAAAGAACATATACTAGCCTAAGACTTATGCATACAAACCAAAGCACCTCAAAGAACATATACTAGCCTAAGACTTATGCATGCAAACCAAAGCACCTCAAAGGACATATACTAGCCTAAGACTTATGCATGCAAACCAAAGCACCTCAAATAATGTATACTAGCCTAAGACTTATGCGTGCAAACCAAAGCACCTCAAAGGACATATACTAGCGTAAGACTTATGCATGCAAACCAAAGCACCTCAAATAATGTATACTAGCCTAAGACTTATGCAGGCAAACCAAAGCACCTCAAAGGACATATACTAGCCTAAGACTTATGCATGCAAACCAAAGCACCTCAAAGGACATATACTAACCTAAGACTTATGCAGGCAAACCAAAGCACCTCAAAGGACATATACTAGCCTAAGACTTATGCATGCAAACCAGAGCACCTCAAATAATGTATACTAGCCTAAGACTTATGCATGCAAACCAAAGCACCTCAAAGAACATATACTAGCCTAAGACTTATGCATGCAAACCAAAGCACCTCAAATAATGTATACTAGCCTAAGACTTATGCAGGCAAATAATTAATTCACGTACACTCTTGACCATACAACTAAAACAGCAACCATGAGAGCAACTGTTTGCATTGGAGCACACAGCTGATTGGCCAAAAATGTCACTCATACTGCATAGAGAAAGCAAGAGTGTTGTCCCGATTTAAACAAGCAAAGTTACCAGTAAACCCTCCTTCCCTATGGCTAATGCCTGCTGGGCGGGTCCCGGACATGATGAATGACCTGACAGCTCCTGTGTGTTTCTATTGTGTTTTTATTGTTGACAGAAATGTGGTTGGTTCTCGTGTACAAATGTGCATACTTCTCCTGAGTGAACATCTTGGTCTGAAAAGAAAAATAAAGTAAAAAATACTGTCCATTGTGATGCATACATACTGTATAGAGCAGTCACGTACAATTGTTATGTGCAAACACCTGCGGGTCACTGCTTACGAGCAGTACAGCACAGAAATGAAAAAGCAGTTATAAAAATAGTTTCCTTTGTGCCTCTGGTTGGAGGATTGAATTTAATGTGAAAAGGTTTATTTCAAGATTGCTGGCTGGCTGATTTCAGTTATGTTTTAGTTACATGCAGTTATGTTTTATGCAGTTATGTAACAACTGCAGCCTCGGAACAATCCTATACATAACTGAATGTTTTTGTATTTATTCATGTTTCACAGTTGCAGCTTAGGATGAACTATGGTTGTTTATTTAAGAATATGTTTGTCAAATTAATCATATTTGGTAGGGTATCGTTCATCGTGAGAATTCTCTGCGCTGCGCAGTGACAGGCTACTAGATAACAAGTACGTGACCTTCCTCTGCATAGAATCACATGACGGGACACGAGAACTTTCGGTGACGTAGACACCGTCATGTGCGTTGTACGTCACCGTAATTTGCGTTGTTGCAGAGTCACTGCGAGTGTTACGAGTGTAAACAAGGGGTTTGTAAAAGAAAAGTCTAGAACTACACGCTGTAATATTATTTTCGCATAATTTGTCGGTATATTTAATTTTGCTTAAAATAGATGCCTTCAGTTTCAGCATGGTGTGATAACAGAGGAGCACTGTGGCAACGGGGGAAATGCAATAGTTGGTGATTAAAGCGAAGTGACCGCGAGGAGACGAATCGATTCCTCGGCCTGCAGTGTCGCAGCGAGGGGCTGAAAAGTCCCTGCATGTCCGGGCCTATCTCAGTCTGGACCGCAGGCGGGGCCACCTGAGCCGTGAGTGACCATTTTTGGTTGTAACTTGTCATTAGCTGCCTAGATATCGTGCAGTGGTCGTCTGAGAGTGGGAGCTAGTCAACAAGCTACCGAGAGTTTTCGACAACCTTTTATCACCAGTCTTCTGTAATCAGCTAGCAATGGCTAACGTTAGCTAGCATGGGTTGGCGCTGCAGTGTTTGTCCTGTTTCCCTCTCGCTGTTGTCAACGAACTAGCTTTGTAGCTAACGTCAACTTGCTAAACACATACAGTGTAACATTATGGCTTTAAGTTCCCTCCTGTTTTGTCAGCTGGATCTCATACTATAAGTTGACTAGCTAGCGCTGACTATAATACATTATATGTAGCTAGCCAGAGTGACTGGAAATGGGTGTATTACGCTAACGTTACTGTTCGCTAGCCACACTAGCTAGCTTGAGAGCTAACGCTCGATAATTGCAGGTTGCATAGCTAGCTAGGTAATGTTAGGCTAATGGCTAGACAGCTGAGTTAGGTAGTTGCTGTTAGCACTCATTTTGTTTGAAATTTTACATTTTAAGTTAACGTTAGTTAGCTAAGTTACAAATAGCTCACTGATATTTGCAATTGAGATCTCCGTTTGCTGTTTTTCTTGCGAGGCAAGAAATAATTTAGCTAACGTTAGCTTGCTAGTTAGCTACCTAGCCAAAAATTATATAGGAAACAGTTCAACAAAGTGACATTAGCCGCCGTTAACTAACGTTACTAACTCTAACATTCTGTCACATTCGCATCACATATGAGTTTATATTCTAATATTATATGTCAGTGTAGCTTGCTCAACATTACGTGACTAACTTGGATATTTCGATGCCTTGCAACGAGGACACACTGAAACCTGTGAGTCGTACACCTAGCTATTCATAGCCTGTTTGTAACGTTAACTCAATAATTTTAGCTACTTAGTTGATGATATAACGTTAGGCAAGCCAAAAGGACAGATTTAATTAAGTTAATTTTTTACCCCAAAAGCATTATATTATCGTTATTATTGTTTACTTATACGGGGTGACTTTATAATTGTTAACACAAATGCGTGCTTGAAATAATCTTAAGAATTTAATTTCCCATATATCACCTCTAAGCAACTAGGTGTTATTTATGTTCTCTGTCCAATGGATTAAGGGTAGATGCAAACTATATAAACTCTAGATTGATATGTTAATACTGAATTGTTCATAGCTCAAGTAATGCAAATAATTTTAAGGTTGTGTAGGTGTGACATAAGGTTGACTGCCTAGACGTATATGTAGACTAGTTTCAGTTGGACACAGCTGCAAATCCAACCACATCAAAGTATTTTTTTTTTCCCCCCACAATGTAAACTGTAGAACTTTCCTCTTAAAACGCATTCTGTGTCCACGGATTTGAACTGAACAGACTTGTTTGAGACAGGTGTGTGGAGCTTGATTATGTGTGGGTTCTGTGCAGCATCGTGGCTGTTTCGGGCACGTTGTTTTCGACCATGGCGTCCGAGGTGAAAGACTGCGAGGACGAGACGTTGCAGACCGCCTTCAAAAAGCTCAGAGTCGATGCGGAAAGGTTGGTATGCGCCACTGGCTGCTACTTCTCACTGTAAAAAACGTAAACACGTCCAGCAAAGACAAAATCAATGAGGCGTCCGGTCATCCAGGGAGCACACACTGTACTTCACATATAAGATACAAAGTAAGACTCCAATATGGTAAATATTTACCAGTAAAATGCTTTAAAGTGTCATGTTATATGTTCACTTAAAATAAACCTAATGTTAAAAGCATGCATACATTTCAATTATTGGGCTCAATATGTTCCATCAAGTCAGTTAAACAGTTGCAACATTGATGAAGTAATATTTAGCTAGATGTAGCCAAAAGGAAATTCTGCATAATTACTGCATAATAACTCTTGAGTCATTCCATTAACACGCCGCTAATGTATACATGATGTCATTTATCCCTTAAGCACTGGCGTCACAAGTCACATTATGTCATTATCTGTCACCTCAGCTGACCTTATGGCTTTGGTAAATGCTGCCTTGCGCTGGCTAATTCTAGTATGATTTTTACATTATTTTTATGACAACACTGCTGATGCATAAGCAATGCATAATATTTGCTGTGTATTCTGTGCATTATTTAAAAAAATAATTCTGTACACTTAAATGCATAGCATTTGAGTTCTGCCAAGTTATTGTTTAATGCTACCGCAGGCCTTGAATTTAAGCATTTTTAGGGTAAGGCCGCTATGGCCTTGTGACAAGAGAATTTCATAGGGCACCCAGGTGAAATCAGAAGGCCGAAATCGAATTTGACATGAGCGTATCAAGGCCAGAAAGCACACTGCAGCAGTGTCTATCCCATTTGTGTAATGGAAAGTCACGAATAAGGAGCAAACAAACATAAAAGGGTTTATACCAGAACAGTATGTTGGGTACTGGTGTTCAAATGACTATTTACAGACCGCTATTTTTTACTGTATGATACCGTTTACACTACACACTTTTTAAATTTTATTTGTATTTTAATATTGTTATCCTTGCTATGATGTTCCCATGTTGATTTAAATGGAAAGGGATAGTTCACTTTCTGGAGTTAATTGGTTGTCTAATGGTCACCTATTGGGCTGACCTTCCAATGAGTGAACATGTTTGTTGAGAACACAGAATGGTTGGAATATTAATGCACGTGGTACTTCATCTGTTTCACTCAGTTGGAATATTGACACATCCTGGGCATCCCAGGGCTTTGATAATAACGTGCAATACATGTGACGCCGCGCCGGCTCGCGTGCCAATGACGTCGTTCAAACCTGTTTTTCAGCCCCCGGGGCTGCGGCGCGCATCTGCGAGGCCCTGGCCCAGAAGACGGACGGCGGCAAGGCCAAAGGGGCGTGTCCAAAGGAGAACTGGCACGGGGTGCGTTTTTTTTATTTTTTAGCCGCTGGACGCGTACAGACCTACGTGATCTGGTGGAGTTGTTGGCGCTGAGGTCATCTTTCCTGAAACGATAGCCTGCCGTAGAGATTGTATTGTTTATTAGCCATCTTATCTGAGACTGGGGCGGGGCGGGAAACCACAAAGCAATATTACTGTGACTTTGAGTTGAGATTGACAGCATGCCATTAAAGTTGGCTAGAAAAAAAACTTGCAACGAATTTGCTTGGGTTAAAACAATTGCGTTAAAAGATGTGCCACTCTTAAGGAGTGACTGAGCTATAGTCACAGGGAAGTTAGGTTGTTCAGAGAGATACTAAAAATAGATAATGGAACTTCCAATCTGATGCGTGACAGAAATGTTTAAATGACAGACGCGTGTTTTTTGTTTTAAATGACAGACGCGTGTTTTTTGTTTTAAATGACAGACGCGTGTTTTTTGTTTTAAATGACAGACGCGTGTTTTTTGTTTTAAATGACAGACGCGTGTTTTTTGTTTTAAATGACAGATGTGTGCGTAAGACTTCCAGAGGAGCTGTGAGGAGCCAGAGGCGGAGGAGATCAAAGTCTCCAATCCTCCACCCGCCGAAATTTACCTACTGCAGCTCCAAGATGTCGCCCCCCTCCTGGCCACCCTGAAGCACAAGAGCCTGGCGGAGCCCGAGGCCCCCGACACGCCCCCTGGGGGTCCCCGCTAAGAAGGAGCTGCTGTCGTCGGGCCACGCCTCGCCCGTCTTCGGGGCCGCCGGCTACGAACCCGCGCGCCCGCCAGCTCCGGGGCGGGGCCGCCTCCCCCCGAGGTCCTCCTCAGACCCCTGTCCGATGACGACGAGGGGGCCGCGGAGAGCCCGCCGCGCGCGCGGGCCGGAGACTGCTCCTCCCCCCCCGACAGAGCGGCAGGCGGCGGCGGCGGCGGCGGCGGCCACGCGGACTTCCAGTCGCTGTCCAGGCTGCAGGAGAGCCAGTCGGGGGGCCTGCGCGTGCGCCGGCGGGCCAGAGCAGTGCCAGTGCCGCGGCTGGCAGGGCGTGGAGGTGTACTCCTTCACCGGCCTGAGGGACGTCATCTCCGAATGTGAGCGGAACCTGGTCGCCCCCCGACGACCCGTCCCAGGCCTCGGCCCACCGGCGGACTCAGGCGACCGGCGGCGGCACCGGGGGGCTCGCCGCGATCCTGCTCCGAGCAGGCCCGCGCCTACGTGGATGACATCACAATAGAGGACCTATCAGGATACATGGAGTACTACCTGTACATCCCCAAGAAAATGTCGCACATGGCCGAGATGATGTACACTTAAGATTAACGGCGTCCGTCCATCGGGGGGGTGGGGGGGTGGAACGATAAACGGTTAGGCATGACGTTAATAATGGGGCAAACCTCGACGGGACGGGCCGTTTGCTACCCAGCCTGTTTTCTGTTCTTCGCGATGACCTGTAATAGTGCTGAAATTCATATCACGATGTACCTGCTTCTTATCTTGCATTCTGTCTTTGTTTTTGAGAAAGAGCTTGATTGATTTATCACTGGTTTACACGATGAGAAGTTGCCAAAAGCGCGAAAACTACTAAGTGTGATTACAGGTTATGTGCAAATGTTGAAATTTCCATGGCCAAGGATGTCATTGGAATTTCTGTTTCGCTTAATACATTTAAAAAAAAAAAAAATTTTTTTTTGCTCAAAATTATGCGTTAATAGAAAAATTCCCTTTCTTTCTGCGGAACTTATGCTTGTGAGTTTGTATCTCTTTTCTTCAAAGATGTTTGACCTTCGGAATATAGTATACACCAGAAAAATAGTTGAAGAGAGCACTGCCAACACAGATGTGGTATCTAGTGTGATGCAACGGCCATCTCATACAAATGTCCATTAATTTGTGAGGAAAACTTGATTGGACTACAGACACACAAAAAAAATCTGGAACCATAAAATATTTAAATTTTTCTTAGTGGGTTGTTTAGGATTATTTTGCCAGGAATGCCCAGACTTGTAGAATTCATCAGCATCTGTTGTCGGTCCGTTTGACGTGAACATGTCATCCAAATAAAGTACTGAGAGGTGTGAATTTGCCTTAATTTATTTTCCACTGCTCAGAAAGAAGGTTATTTTTGTCCTTAAAGCACAACTGAACTTGGGTAGAACTTTGGGTTGTGTGGTTACCTGGCCATGATATGAGTCCAAATAGTGGCGAAATATGTTCATTAGTTTCTCTGTGCTCCCCTGGGGTGATAATCCAGAATAGGGTATTTGTCGCTCTCCATTCACTTCTATAGGGCAGCTAAAATGGTCTCAAAATGATACTTCTAGCACGTATACGAATGCGAACGAAGCGGATTCTGTAAATAAAAACAATAACCAGTCGTCGTTTGTATTTTTTTTTCTTCATGTAATTAAAATTATTTATAAAAGTAACATTTTCTTCAATGTTATTAGCAAGCTACCAGAAAAGACTGGCAAAATGCTAGCAGGTTGGTTTGTTTACCATAGAAATATACTACCAGGAACGCTTGCTTCTGTGGAAATTTGGACCAATGGTTTCTGGACGCATTGGCACATTAACGCTGTTTCTGGTGCAAGAATAAACGTTTCTACGTTCCAAATAAAATACGAAAAAGCCAGGAAAGGACCATTTAATAAAAAAAAAAAAAATTATATATATGTACAAGGACTGGTTATTGTTTGTATTGACAGAAACTGCTTTGTTCGCGTTCGTACGTGCTAGAAGTGTAATTTTGAGACCATTTTAGTTAGAAGTGAATGGAGAGCGACAAATACCCTATTCTGGATTATCACCCCAGGGGAGCACAGAGCAACTAACGAACATATTTCACCACCATTTGGACTCATATCATGGCCAGGTAACTACACAACCCAAAGTTCTACCAAATTTCAGTTGTGCTTTAAGCCAAAAACTGATTTTCAAATTGGCCGCACGGTCCGTTTTGTCATGGCAGTGGTCAACCTTTATGATGAGTAAACTACAGTATATTACCGTTGATGTGCCCTATCAAAATTATCTCAATATATTAACATGTTTTTGTGATTTATTTCAAATCTTATGCCAGGGGTGTCAAACTCCAGTCCTGGAGGGCCGCAGTGTCTACAGGTATTTGTGGTTTCCTTTCAATCAGCACCCAGTTAAAGCATTGAGAACAAGGTGTGTGGACTTCTTAGCCAATTAGTGACTTAAATTAATCACTTGTGCTTAAACGCACCAAAAACCAGCAGACACTGCGGCCCTCCAGGACCGGATCTTGACACCCCTGTCTTATGCCAAAGTACACCAATCTGTACACCAGGGGTGGGGATCCAGGGGGGCCGGTGCAGGTTTTTGTTTTAGCCCAGCACTAAGACACCTGGGATTCTACTTATCAAGGTCTTCATTGAAGACCATGATTAGTTACTTAGTTGAATCAGGTGCGTTAGTGCTGGACTAAATGAAAAACCTGCACCCACACCGGCCCTTTTCAGATAAGGTTCCCCACCCCTGGTGTACACCAATCCAAACACCAATGTTAACAGGGTCTTATGCTGGGTTCACATGGTAGCCATATGCAGTTGACGGCGAACCGGATGTTCCAGGTTTTTCAATGAGGCAGCGACGGAAAGCTCTGCCTCGGCCAGCGTTGAATACCGTACGCCGCAACCGCCGACGGAACCTTCAACCTCTCGTTTTCTCAGCTTTTTGCCGTCATGCCGTAGCGGAGGGACAAACCGGATATGGTTTTGATGCAACACGGACTGTTTTTTCCGGTCTTATTTTCCGCTGCAAGGTAAATTAACGAAACGGCGAATGCTCGCCTCCTTTTCTCATCCGTGCTTGCACAGTACCAAGCGCCTTTTCCGAAATAATAAAACTCCCACCAAATCACCATAGCAAGGTTTAAATGACGTTTACCATCTTGTGCTGCAGTTTACTGCTGCGGTCGTCACCTGTTGTATTTACGCACGGTATAACCGTTTTTTTACAGTCAAAATGTGAACGCCGCATTACGGTGAAGACTAAGAAAAAGGCGGGGAATACAGTAAATTTTTGCTAATGGACCGTCAAGTCGAAGATCACAGACCAAAGGGAGATTGAAGTGAACAGGTAAGCACGCTTCACGTAGGCCTAACCTCTTATGTGTAGTTTATTTTGCTGTTTCTATACGGCATCTACGAGTGCCATGGTGTAGGCTACGTTTAATCGTCATGTTGACGTTATGACGCCTTTTATGTTTAGGGTCAAATTGACCACAACATTTTAAAACTCACAAAAGTATTGTACTAGAAATGTTTTGACACTTTCTGTGTCATATTTTGGGTGTGTCACAGTTGACCAGCCTTTTAACCCTTAATATAAAAAAAAACTTTTGGAACATCTCATTTTAGAGCCTGGGGTAAGTGAAAGTTTGTGAAGTTTAAAAGTGCCACCACAAAAAATCAGATAAAAAATAAGAAAGGTATGTTTTCTACTTGCATTTTATACAGTTCCCCCACACAACACCTTTGTACACAAAGTTAGTGCAGGGCTTTTGAAAACAGCATTATCTTTATTGCATGTTTACTATTTAGTCTTATCATACAGTGTCGAAATGAAAAAATAAGGTTCACTGGTTTTTGAGAGATGTAAAACGTTGAATTGGGTCAAATTGACCCTGAATGTAATATGAGGATTAAAATGACCCAGATCACACTGGTATTTAGGGTTTCTCAGATCGGGTTCGAATGGAAAATTCCCACTAAGCCTGGATGTGTTAAACCTGCCACCAGAGGGCGCTGTCAGCATAGCTCATTCCACTGGAAATGTGACATGGGAGCCTTCAAATAAATTCCGGGAAAAAACGATAATTCCCATTTAGATTAGAAAAGAAAAACACAAGTACAGGTGTTTATGCTATAATCAGTCTCTTAGGGTTATTTGTACAGCAGGTTCACTTGTGCAGGGAAAGCTACACGGCATATATCCATAACCACTCTGTCACACTGCTATTGAGCATCAAGACATATTTCAGAGCTTGTCTGAAAGGAAGAGAAAGACAAAGACTTAATCCACTGCCACAGTGACCTTTGTCTGAATATCTGAAGGTTTTCTATGTTCTTAAACACTCCCGGGAATTCAATGTCCAGAGTGTGTGAAAAGTTTGTGACTATAAAACATACCAGGGGTGGGCAGTGGAGAACAAATTCTATGTGCACAGAAACAATTTTGAAAAACATGAACACCATGATGAAATGGGTATATAATATTTTCCGCCAGAGGGGGGCAGTGCCCTCATTGTTTTGTCCACTTTGACCTTATTTAATGTGTTTTTTGAATCGTGAGACGACACACCGTTGTAATTTATTGAAAAACATGACCCAGAATGTTCCAAAAGGGAGTGTCCTTTTGGAAGAAGGATCGTACGGCTGTTTGGCACAGGACAATGTCACAATGAAGGCTCAGATTGCACAAATCAACTTGACTTTTCACGTTTAAACGTACATAAAAGTAAAAATAGCCTTGTATACTACTGTTTCTTCTCTCATCCCATTATCTCTCTACTTCCTCCCAATGGTCTTGAGAAATTATTTCATAAATTTACATATCTTTAGTTGAGTGGAAGTTTCTCGGCCACCGACAGGATATTACATTTTACTGTATAATGTATCTTTTATTAAATATTATTGTACCATGCTTATGTTTGTGATTTAAGCTAAATATAGCAAAAATATTTGATGAATGTATTCATATTTATTAAATATATATGTAAAATCATTACAAGTTCATACACATACGCATGCATCAAGGCAGTCCATCGATGACCAATGATAATGATGCTCCGTAGGGTGGGTGGATGGGCGTGGTCGCTGCTGCCGAGGTTGATGCCACTTCATTGGCTGTGGAGGCCGCTTCTAGATTTGTTATCCCCGAGATGCGCTGGAGGCATCTTACATGGAAGGTCTCAAGCATCTTTGAGTTGAGGGCAGAACAGTCGAGCCTCTTGTTGGGGGGCTTGTTCGGGATGAGAAGGGCGGATTTTGCAATCTGAGTTTGGCTCTGATCATGCAGTGAATCACAGCAGTCAGCGCCATGCATGGACCTTGTGATCAACGCCCCGTTACGATTCACCTGACGGACAGTTATGTCGTCCAGGAGCTGCCAGTGCCTAGGACGGGCATGTTGCCAGGATGTCTTGTGCTTCTCTTTCAGCTGGAACATTGTGTTGGTAACTGACAGGTGGGGCTCGGCGCAGGGTGTTAAATGCTGGAGCTCATCCTTTTTAACTTTGCCAGTTCTGTGTCGACTTGTTTCCATACACCTTGAAATCTCCCAGGAGCAGAATTCTGTCTCCTTTTGGGAGTCAAGGTAGCAGTTGAAGGTTTCCTTGAGGTCACTTAGGTCATCCAATGTGGGGACATGCAAAGTGGCATAGCGGCCTTTGACAAGAGGGATGCACGATGCCATTAGTCTCTCACTGATTCCAGCAGGAGACTCTGGTATTTGTTTTCCTTACAGCAAAATCCACTCCATGAAGGTGCCTGATATGTTGTGGGGCACCTTTCCAAAAGACAGCGTAGCCCTGTCCAGCCTCCGTGAGCGAGTCCCCTCCCAATGGAAGCGGGTCACGTTGAGGCGCTGCAATGCCCACGTTGTACCGGTTGGGTTCATAGGCGACCAGTGCTGTTCTCCGGCATTGTCTGAGTCAAGGAGTGTCCGAACGTTCTACGTGGCAAGCTGAAGTAGTATGTGTGTCTATCCCACCATCCATTATCTAATCCACTTATTCCTGGTCAGGGTCGCAGGGGGGCTGGAGCCTATCCCTGCATGCCTTGGGCGAGAGGCAGGAATACCCCCAGGACAGGTCGCCAATCCATCACAGGGTACACACACCATTCACTCACACACACTCATAATTTAGAGTCTCCAATTAGCGTAACCTGCATGTCTTTGGACTGTGGGAGGAAACCCACGTGGACACGGGTAGAACATGCAAACATACGTGGGGCTTACCTTTCATTTTTAATTTCTGGCCGCTGGTGGTAGGCTGACAAACCGCCCAGGAGAAAAAGGAACAGGCATTGTTTGAACTGTCTTTTTTTAGGTCCGTCGCTGTCTGAGGTAAGCAGTCCGGGACTTAAAGCCCCAGGGAACAAATATTTTTGTTTTTGGATTGAAGTTGGGCGGTACTATAAGTGGGAATGGTGACGTCACTAATCCCACACCAATCACAAGGCTGATATCGCTTGTCCCTCCCACCAGCATTTGTCAAAAAGTGCCTTATTCGAACATGGCCAGTGTGTTAGCTAACCCTGTGGATTTAGCTACTACTTTCAGTAACGTTGGGCGTGTAGCACTTACGTTAGATAATAATGTCACATATGCCTTCTCATCGCTGCGCTCGCCGGTGCTGTACAGCGCAGTTGATTTTTTTTTAATGCACAGAACTGAAGCGGAGCTTTAGTTGCCTGGGTAACAGCATGCGAGCTACCCAACGTCAACTAGCTGGCTAACTAGCAGCAATACCCACGTCTTTATTGGAAGAAACAAATGTAATAAAGTTAAATTATGGTTTATTATTAGGCCCACGTGGAAACTTAATATGTTGAAACCCACCATTTCGTCACCACCTGTGAAGCCTACCTCACCACACACAACCATAACGCTGGTCCTCACTACACACAGCCTACCGCTGGTCCTCACTACACACAGCCTACCGCTGGTCCTCACCACACACAGCCTAACGCTGGCCTACCGCTGGTCCTCACCACACACAGCCTAACGTTGGCCCTCACCACACACAGCCTAACGCTGGTCCTCACCACACACAGCCTAACGCTGGCCTAACGCTGGTCCTCACCACACACAGCCTAACGCTGGCCTAACGCTGGTCCTCACCACACACAGCCTAACGCTGGCCTAATGCTGGTCCTCACCACACACAGCCTAACGCTGGCCTAATGCTGGTCCTCACCACACACAGCCTAACGCTGGTCCTCGTGCAGCAAGACATGCAAGCAAGATGCAGAACTACAGCTATGCAGCGTGACTGCGCTAGATGCATCACAACGCCCTGCAGAGGGAAACCACACGCATACAGGCACACACACACACACACACACACACATCAGCGGTACAGATAGCGTACGAGAATCGGGTTTGTACATGTTGAATCAGGCCCACCTTCTCTATTTACTGGAATTGACTCGGCTCTGCCAAGCCGACGCCTTGAGTTGTGATTTCTTTTGTAGCCTCTGTTTTGTTTTGCAGAGAAATACTGGTGGCTGTAGACAGGGTTCTTTGTACTGCTAAATCAATCAATGGGCTTGTGTGTGTGTGTGTGTGTGTGTGTGTGTGTGTGTGTGTGTGTGTGTGTGTGTGTGTGTGTGTGTGTGTGTGTGTGTGTGTGTGTGTGTGTGTGTGTGTGTGTGTGTGTGTGTGTGTGTGTGTGTGTTTCAGACCATGTTCAGAATGTCTTGTATGTCCCAACACTGTCCCAATATTCTGTAATGAAAATAAATGTGACAATTTGAATGTTGTTGGGTGGTTCTTTATTAATTTATTAATTTATTTATTATTACACCCGTGTGTGCGTGGCGCAAGCAGGGGGTATTGTTTTTCACTCCTGTCTGTCTGTGTGTGTGTCTGTCTTTCTGTCTGTGTGTCCCTGTCATCCATAACTCGAACAATTCTACTCAGATCCACTTTGTGGAAATGTGGACAGTTGGGCAATGACCTGAATCTTGAATTTTTTTTCCCCAATTGGTCAATGCCTGCCTTCACAGCGCAAGATCAAAGTTTTAGCCCCATGCATATTACGTTCAGGGTCGAGATTAGCACAAGCGCGGGTGTAGCATCTCTCTGAGTGCCATTCTAGTTAGTATTATTATTATTATTGTTGTTATTTGAGACAAATGGTTAACAGCATAATAGAGAGCATTGGTTGAAAGCTTTTATTGTGTGTGAGAGACAAAGACAGAGAGTTTATGTTTTGTGTGTGTGTGTGTGTATTTATATACCACACCTGTTCAATTACCAGTATCCAAGTCTCACATTACTACCATTATGGCGAGGGTGAATACAACAGTTTAAAACCTTTTTATTCCAACTTCAATTCAATTTAATTTTTAACAGGAATTGCTCATCTAATGACTTGCCATTGAAATGCCATTTTTAAACATTGCCCTCCATCAAAACATTTCACTGGTTCACAGTCTGCATCTGATATTTACAGTGTGCTGTCGGGAAGGCTATCCGCCACGTGAAATTGAACTTTGGCTTCGGTTCACGGGTGTGTTTTTCCATTGCATCGCTGTTCCTGTGGTGTAGGGGTACTTGTGTCAAGTGGGACTGCCAAATTTCAAACTTCAAATGTTTCATAAAAATAAGACATTATATTTCACCAACAGAGTGAAAACGGCCCATTTCAACAGCATTCTCAGGCCCCACTTCTTGGCCTGCGATAGCAGAAATTACATTGGTTTGTAAGAAAGAAAACAAACTATATCTAATGGTGGTATAATCTTGGCCTGTTAACTGGGGGGGGGTGGGGGGGTGCAGAGCTCTCGTCTCCTTTTCGCATCAGGGCCTGGGAATTTCCCCTTTGTTATTCGCTGAATTTCTAGTGTGCAGAAACCCGTACAGCACACCCACGTATTACTCTTAGCATCAGGGTAAGTCTGTGATTGTCTGTCTCTCTGAAATAGATTGCAATTGGAACTCCTCCAGGTTGATGAAGATCCGATCAGGGGAGAGTCTGTTACCATGTAAGGTTCGGGATTTCGTAGGTTTTACGGAATTTGTAGTCTTTTACTTGTTAACAGACAGACTTATGGACGTATGCACGGTGTACATTGTGCAAGACGGAACCGCCTCCCCCAGCCGCCCCTCGCGCGCCCCTCATTCCCCCTGCCCCGGACTGAAGCTGGCCGCGCATCACGTAGGATCAGGTGACGGCTCTCCAAACAAACCCCGCCACCGCGACCTTTATCTGCAGGTCACGGTGGGTAGTGAGGACATTCCCCCGTATCCAGAGGTGCGTCACGGGACGACTGGTCCGGACGACACAGCGTGCGTACCCCATCGCCTCTCTTGTAAGAGGACGAGCTCAGTTTGTCATAAAGCAATGCCTTATGCAATAATGTGCTCTTACAGCTGAACCAATGCCCTTATTATTGGCCTGACCTCCAGATGTGACACTGATGCATGGATACTCCTTCACACCATCATGTTCTTTAATTATTTGACTTTTTTGCTAAATATGCCCCCCGCCCTCCCCCATGTTCCTATCACTTAGTCTGTGTCAAAGGCCTGAGGGGAACACAAAAGGGGGCTGTGGTTTGGGGGTTTTGGGGTTTTTGTAGTTGCTGGAGAGAGGGGTTATGGTGAAACCACGGCAACGGGAAAAGGAATTCAGAGGCCATTGCCAGTCAGTGATTGCGGAATGTTTGGGTGGCTGATTTGCATCACAATAAAATCTGGCCCAACATAAATGGTGAAGATGGCTATAGGATGGCACGGTTGTATAGGCTGGCCTCTGTTTTGGCTTCAAATGAATAAAAGTTGTGTTACTTGCGCAAGTTAAGCTTTTCCGTTACAATGCAGCTCTCTCAGGAGAGGGCTCACACACTCTTCCTCTGAACTGTGTGTCATCCAAGGTCACAGGAGCTGCAGCTCAGTCCAAGCTTGAACCCAGCACAGCAGAATCCAGCATACCATCGCATAGCAGAATCCAACACAGTATAGCACAGCGTAGCATGGCAGAATCCAGCATACCATCGCATAGCAGAATCCAACACAGTATAGCACAGCGTAGCACAGCAGAATCCAGCATACCATCGCATAGCAGAATCCAACACAGTATAGCACAGCGTAGCATAGCAGAATCCAACACAGTATAGCACAGCGTAGCATAGCAGAATCCAACACAGTATAGCACAGCATAGCATAGCAGAATCCAACACAGTGTAGCATAGCAGAATCCAACACAGTATAGCACAGCGTAGCATAGCAGAATCCAACACAGTATAGCACAGCGTAGCATAGCAGAATCCAACACAGCATAGCATAGCAGAATCCAACACAGTATAGCACAGTGTAGCATAGCAGAATCCAACACAGTATAGCACAGCGTAGCATAGCAGAAGCCAACACAGTATAGCACAGCGTAGCATAGCAGAATCCAACACAGTATAGCACAGCGTAGCATAGCAGAATCCAACACAGTAGGCTATAGCACAGCATAGCATAGCAGAATCCAACACAGTATAGCACAGCGTAGCATAGCAGAATCCAACACAGTATAGCACAGCGTAGCATAGCAGAATCCAACACAGTATAGCACAGCGTAGCATGGCAGAATCCAGCATACCATCGCATAGCAGAATCCAACACAGTATAGCACAGCGTAGCATAGCAGAAGCCAACACAGTATAGCACAGCGTAGCATAGCAGAATCCAACACAGTATAGCACAGCGTAGCATAGCAGAATCCAACACAGTAGGCTATAGCACAGCATAGCATAGCAGAATCCAACACAGTATAGCACAGCGTAGCATAGCAGAATCCAACACAGTATAGCACAGCGTAGCATAGCAGAATCCAACACAGTATAGCACAGCGTAGCATAGCAGAATCCAACACAGTATAGCACAGCGTAGCATAGCAGAATCCAACACAGTATAGCACAGCATAGCATAGCAGAATCCAACACAGTATAGCACAGCGTAGCATAGCAGAATCCAACACAGTATAGCACAGCGTAGCATAGCAGAATCCAACACAGTAGGCTATAGCACAGCATAGCATAGCAGAATCCAACACAGTATAGCACAGTGTAGCATAGCAGAATCCAACACAGTATAGCACAGCGTAGCATAGCAGAATCCAACACAGTATAGCACAGCGTAGCATAGCAGAATCCAACACAGTATAGCACAGCGTAGCATAGCAGAATCCAACACAGTATAGCACAGCGTAGAATAGCAGAATCCAACACAGCACAGCACGGCAAGTGGAATCCAGCATAGCAGCATTGCAGAGCATAGCAGAATCCAACACAGCACAGCAAGTGGAATCCAGCATAGCACAGCAAGTGGAATCCAGCATAGCACAGCACAGCCGAATGAGAAAAGAAAGGACCATTTATCCTCTAATAAACTGTCACACACATACACTACTCACAAAAAGTTAGGGATATTCGGCTTTCGGGTGAAATTTCAGGATGAACCTAAAATGCACTATAACCTTTACAGGTGAAATTAATTTGACCTTCTCTAAACTTTTGAATGCACATGTCCAACTATTCAATGTTTCAGTACTTTTTGCACAACTTGCTGTTCTCTAACAAGGAGCTGAACGGCAAAATTCACAACAGGTGTTTGATCCATGAATCGACCAATACATTTCCTGGTTCAATTAGAATTGGTATTTAAACAGTCCTCTTCATCATGTTGTTCACATTTTGACATCATGAGACCAAGACGACACCTAACAATTGATCAACAGTACCTCGCCATTGCGAGGCTTCAAACAGGATGTTCTCAGAGGGAAGTGGCCACTGAGCTTAGAGTGTCACAGAGTGTCATCAGCAGGTTGCAACAGAGATACAGAGAGACTGGAAGAGTCACAGAAAGGCATAGAAGTGGACGTCCTTTGGCCACATCCCACACTGATGACCGCTTCATTGTGAACAGTGCCCTGCGGAACCGGATGATGAATGCCACTCAACTCCAGGCACATTTAAGGGAGGTGAGAGGCACCCAAGTGTCACGTCAGACCATTCGAAACCGTTTACATCAGCGTGGTCTGCGTGCTAGACGACCTTCAAGGGTACCTGACCACACCACCAGGCACAGGCGTCATCGTCTTGCATGGGCCAGGGAGCATTTACGCTGGACGAGGGACCAGTGGGCCTCAGTGCTGTTCTCTGATGAAAGTCGATTCACGTTGAGCAGAAATGATGGCCGCCAACGATGTTGGAGACGTCAAGGAGAGCGCTATGCATCAGCCACTGTTGTCACCAGACGACCTTTGGTGGTGGCGGTGTTACAGTGTGGGCAGGTGTGTCTAGTCAATACAGAACTGCCCTACACTTTGTGAATGGTACAGTGACAAGCCCATACTACCTGAATAACATCATTAATCCAGTCATTGTGCCCCTGCATGAACAACACAGGCCTAATTTCATCTTCATGGACGACAATGCTCCAGCTCATCGAGGTCGCATCATTAGGGAAAGGCTGCTGGAGACTGGGGTACCTCAAATGGAGTGGCCTGCACTTTCTCCAGACCTGAATCCCATAGAAAACCTATGGGATCAGCTGACTCACCGTGTAGAGGCTCGTAACTCTGTACCCCAGAACCTCAATGACCTGAGGGCCGCCCTTCAAGAAGAGTGGGATGCCATGCCTCAGCAGACAATAAGTCGACTTGTGAACAGCATGAGACGTCGTTGTCAAGCTGTAATCGATGCTCAAGGGCACATGACAAGTTATTGAGACATTGACATTTTTGTTGTGGTATACCCACCACTGTTGTTGGCTTTTGTTTCAATAAATTGTTTGAGATGAGGAAATCACCATTGCATGCTTCTACTTAAATGCCCTACTTTCATGATACGTATAATATCACTGTAGCGTGAACTTACATTTTCCATAAATTTCACCCGAAAGCCAAATATCCCTAACTTTTTGTGAGTAGTGTATGTGGAAGGGCATTGCCATCTGAGATTTGTGTTAAAATTTCATCCACTTTTTCCAGTGGGTCCAACAATTTGAAGGAAACAAACTTTGTGTCTCAAACTTTGAGTGTGTGTGCTTGTGTGTGTAACGCGCGTGTGTCGGAAATCCCTGTGAAAAACCGATCAGACTGGTTCCTGTAATGCGATCAGGAAGGTCTTGTTCAGACTTGCTGTCTCACCTGCGCCAGCCCCCCCCCTCCCCTCTGTGGCTGGAATGTTGGCGCTCAGATTAAACTCACAGCAGTGTACAGAAGACCTGGCCACAGAAAGGGCTCTTATTGGTCCGTCCCTCTCTGGATCTCTCATTGGCCAGATTTCCCCCCCTCTTCCGCTGGGGGTGGAAGGTAATGCATTGTGTTTCAATGGCTCCGCAGTGTCTTCAGTTAGATTGACAGGACTCCTAAAGATGAGACCTGTTTTTAGTTGATTTTTGAATAAGCTTTTAGGATATTAAGACGTTCTGGGTCCTTTCCTTTCTCAGTCACAAATTCTTACAGTTTTGTACCTTGCTAATAATATACTGACCTCTCATGTTGGGTGAGGTGGATTGTGGTTAGGGGACGTGACTTGGTTTGAGGTTCTGCATCTGCTGAAGTGGTTTCCTCACCATCTGCTGGGAAATGGCTGCCCACCCCCCCTTTGCTGGGAAATGCCTCCCTCCCCCACCTCCGAGCCCCTTAAAGGGCGTTCAGACTCTGTATTATTATAGAGATCAACGGTCTGTCTTGGCTCACTCTGCCTCGGCGACCTTTGACCTCCCAGAGCGGGGGTCACGTCCTGTCGAGGGTTGGTTCTCGTCCGACTGGGTGACAGGACCGTTCGGAGCCGCGCAACCTAAATGCTTCCACATGACAGAGCCACTTCCAGAGCTGTAGGAAACTGCGACTTCACACGATTACACTTAGCAACTGTCATTTTTAAACTGTAATTTTCAAACCTTTCATCTGCATTCAGAGTGTATTTCTGTGGTTATTCTTTTCACCTTTCTGAGGTATTTGGTGAACGAGCCTTACTGTTCCCTCTGACTGGATGTCCCGGACCGGTCTGTTTAAACGTTAGCATTTAAGTGAGCATAGAGGGGCTTGTAAATAAGGCTGCTATGCTATACCGAGCTGTAATATAACTGTTTTTTTAGGTTGTGGAAATGAATGTAAACATGCTCTTGTGAGTTTGTCGGGTCTCAAATGCAACCGTAAAACATTTTCCTGTAGGATGTAATGTATGAAAACACAAGGACCTGTGATCAGGACCTGCTTACAATGCTACAGGAAAGCTGTGGTGTGGTTAAAAAAAGAAACGTTTAAAAAACATTGCTTCGGCGTTATTATCCACAACCTTACACAATGACACTGCGAGTTGTAAAACACTACAGTAACAATTTGTGGTACCTGGGTGGTATCATTCCTGAGGATTCGGGAATTTTCTCATACGGGAAATGATTCGGAAAGATAACGTGCGTAAATCATTCTAAGTGCTTTCATCCCACATAACAATTTAAAAAATGTATAATTAATGTGAATTATTTTTTTCTGCATTTTTCTCCCAGCTCTGGAATGCCCCATTGCAGCTGTAACCAATCACCTTCCCACCTTCCCAATAAATAACCAATCACATTCCCTTCTCTGTAGTGTGCTCAAGTAGGATGCACATTTACGAATGCGTATTTTCAAACATGCTAAAATAGTCAGCTGCCTCTTATAAACATCGCAACTGGTCGCTACCTCATAGGGCAACATTAACTTAACCCGCAGTTAAGTCATGATAGCATCACCTGTTTACCTGTGGAATATTACAAACAGGTGTTTTTGGAACTTCCCAGTCTTTTTTTGCCCCGTCCCAACTTTTTTGGAGCGTGTCGCAGGCATCAAATTCGGAATTAGCGTATATTTACAAAAATCAATAAAAGTTGAAATGGTAAAACATTAATTATCTTTTCTTTGTACCGTTTTCAATTAAATATATGTAAAAGAGAATTTACAAATCACTGCTTTCTGCTTTTATGTGCATTTTACATACTGTCACAACTTCTTTGGAATTGGGGTTTGGAATATACAACCTACTAACTTCACAGTGAGTGAGGAGATGGTTACACACTGTGCTGTGGGACTTCTGGCAGCTGTATCTTGGTCCAGATTTGGCCTGGGCCATAGGGTGAAGCACCAGTACCTCAACTGGATGGGCCACTCGTGAAAACCCACCTAAAATGTTGTTAAATTAGTGACAAAGGTGACGTCAAAATAACAGCATGAAGCAGCTTAGCTGCTCCCTCAGTCGACACCCATGCAGCTGATCAGCGACACTGCATGATCTTGAAAGTCAATCATTTTTTACTGGAGATTTCAGTCGACCTGTCGATCTGTGCTGCAGCACTGTTCCCCCTCAGGACTACATGCACATCACAAGGTACACATTATTGTACCCGTAATGTAGCTAGTTAGCTAGATAATTAATAATTATTATAATAAGCATGACTCAAAGTCAAATGTAGCATGATGTCACAATATACAGTAGACACAATATGGCCAAAAGTATATGGACAAAATCTTGGGCATAATATGTAATTGGGCCCCCCTCCCCTAACTAACTGAAATAAAATACAAATACAAGTTCTAAAAACTACTTGGGGGTGCATTTCAAAAACTAATTTTTTTAATTTTTGTTTTGGAAAGAAATTCATACATAGGCATCAACTTCACTATTTATATTTGTTGAAGGAAAAATATTCAAGCATTTAAGCATAAGCCTTTAGATCAAAATGTTTCTAAGATAATGAGAAAGATACATTCAATGAACTGTGTCCAAACTTTTGACTGGTACTGTCCATCTATTTTTTTCCAATTCTGAAGAATGGCTGAGATATACTGTATATACACACACATTTATACAGCTGTTTCATGTAGTGCAAGGCCTGAGTCAGGAGCCTTATCAGGAATGTGTGGCATAGGAAGTCTGTGGGCGTGAGATCAGGTGTGATCTCATGAATGGTTGTGAATGAAAAACAACTGGAAAATATAATTCGAGACAGGCAGAGATCAGGCGACCTCAGGCATCAGGAGCTCAGGAGAGCAACGGTGGAGGTGAAACGCTTTAAGTTACGGTTAAAACATATATAGGGCCCGATTTTAAAATTTAGCACATGCAAAACCAATAAAATGGTTGGTCATGGTATTTGCTTTTTACTGATCATTGGTTGTGTCATTAGTTTTGCATGTGCCAGAAGGTTTTTGTCTTAGTAAATCAGGCCCATGTACAGTGTAATATATAGTTTTGCAATGCTAGCCATGTACAGGCAGATTTCATGGCCCTCATAATGCAAATGCTTTACACTTTAGCATCAGAAAGATGAAAAATCTGTGGATCAAAAATGACTTTATTAAATGTAGCCGTGAGCTAGGCTATCTTTACGAAGCTGCCATGCTATTTTGTGAGAGATTTCTTAGCATGAATTGTATCTGTGGACAGACGAGCTAAATAAAATAGTCTGGGAAGCAGACTGGGAGAAAGGACTTTATAAAAAAATAACATTGCGCTTTATTCAGGACGTGTAAAAACTTTGCTTCCTAGCGAAGCAGAATGCGTAAAATTAAGAAAAGAGAGAATCCAAAACCCAAGTTCCTTTGGTCTGGGGGATTTTCTCTCCTGTGGAAAATATTTCTTCAGCCTTTGAGTGTGCGTTTGAAGTGCAGCGTTGCGTGCTGCCGGCCTGTGGACTCGGCGAAGATGTTAATCCAGACCTCCCGCTCCTCCGTCTGCTGCCCTCCTCTCTCACACGTTAAATAAAGAGATACAAGCTCTAACTGTTTCCACATTTATCAAGCCGCTAAATCCCTTCCAATGGTGAGGCTTTTCAGTTAAATAGTAGAGCATATTTTGCATTTCTTGTGTACAACCCCAATTCCAAAAAAGTTGGGACGGTATGTAAAATGCACATAAAAGCAGAAGCAGTGATTTGGAAATTCTCTTTTACATATATTTAATTGAAAATATATTTAATGTTTTACCTTATCAACATTATTTATTTTTGTAAATGTATGCAAATTCTGAATTTGATGCCTGCAGCACGTTCCAAAAAAGTTGGGACAGGGGCAAAAAAAAAAAAAGACTGGGAAACTCAAAAAAACACCTGTTTGGAACGTTCCACAGGTAAACAGGTGATGCTCTCATGACTGGGTATAAAAGGATATCAATATTGAATGTTGAATGAATATTGTACTCTTGATATTTTATTTTCAGGTAAAATATCAAGAGTACAATATTCAAAGCACATCGAAACAGTCCACATACATGAATATCTGCTTCCTGTGAAAGGTGCTCTAATTCCTCAGCGATTACCCAGAGAGGTTCCCCAAAGGCCTACCTCAGCCGACACTGTGATACACTGTGGTACACTGTACTTAAAGTGGGCCTGTGGTGTGTGCAATAATAATGCTTATTTGTACTGCACATTTTCATACAATGAACTGCGGCCCAAAGTGCTTTACATTAAAAATAAATATATAATAAACAAGACAAGAAAAACATGAGATAAAAGAGATGAAATAAAAAATTAAAACAATTTAAAAGTAGTAGTAGTAGTAGTAGTAGCCTAATAATAATTCTAATAACGATGATAATAAACATAATAAAAACATGCAATAAAAGGGGTTAAAATATAAAAGGAATAATAATAATTTAAATAAATAAATAAATAAAAATACAACATAAAATAAAAATAAATGTGATCAGCCAAATGCCTTCTTTAAAACATGTGTCTTTAACTTGCTCTGGGTGCATAAAATGAAAGGCCCGGCTCACCACTGTTCTTCAGTTTAACATTGGGCACCTTGAGCAAGTTGTCATGGGGTGATCTCAAGTTCCTTTTGGGCTGATAGCTAATGAACATTTCTGAGACATATGAAGGTGCTAAACCAGTGAGTGCCTTAAACCCACGTAAAAGGATATTAAAATCAATTCTAACTGATACAGGGAGCCAGTGTAAGTCTAAAAAAGCATACCTTTTCCATGCAAAAAGCAGCCCAAGGTGAAAGCATTTGCTTTGGGCACATATCTATGCATGCTTTCTGACACTGCGTACTCTTTGACGAACGGTCTGGAGATTGCAAGCGCTCTTCCTTGTAAGATGTGGAGGGAAAACGACTTTTTAACTTAAATGTAAGGGTGAAAAAAATGCCTTGCTAGAACAAGTTGCGTTTGGCAGCCCATACCATGGCGGCCATGTTGTTTATGATGGGCTCTTCTTCATTAGATGGTTCAGAAGCAGGCTTAGGTCAAGGTTACGCACACAACAGGTCTGGCCAAAACAAATTGTTACCGCTATGGGGATGTGCCACGGGCAGGAGCGGTAAGTTCTCTACCTTGTTTACGTAAGTCAGTTTATTTAGTTACTGGTGAAATTGTTGACAGAACGAACTCAAGCAAAGTCCTCGCTCTGAGAGTGATCTATTAACGGCTTTCTGTATGACTCATAATTTATGATTTATGAGTTACAGTTACTGTATGTTACCATCGGCAACACCAACTCATGCAGGGAGAGAGAGTATACAAATGTATGCATTTGCAAAATGTGTTTTCCCACAATGAGGTCTAAATTTTTTTTGATTGCTTCTCAAAAACAGACATGGTGGCCAAAAATAGAGAAAACCACTTCAAAAATAATCCCTTGTGCCACTAGCGCACATTACAAAGCAGGAGTTGTTCTTGCAGGTGTGCTCAGCTAACATTACTGAAGGGGTCCAATGAACAAAACAAGTGTGGAAAACTGTTTGATTTCCAACCCTGTGGAAACTATCCTTCTAAGACCCTCCAAATTCATTTTTGTCCCCTGTAGTGGACACGAGTCTCTGGTCTAAGTAATTTTAAAGAGGTCTGTAATTCCTATAGGGATCACCCGATATGGATGTCAATACCCTTAGCATTAACGCTGACAGTCTGCACTTTAACCTCATATTCATTGTTTATTTCAAATCCAATGTGCTGGAGTATAGGTTTGCATTTAACTGTATATATTGCACAAGATTATCCTCCTGTGTCCCCTGTAGTCCACATGAGGCTCTGGGCTCAGTCTCAAGAACAGTATGTTCTACTATGATGAAACCTACACTACAAGGGACATTCAGTAAAAATAAAAGTATTTTCACTGCAACATGTTTTTGTCATCCAAGACACTTGTGTTATGTTAAAAGAAAATTAAATACTTTAACTTTTTTTTCTGCCCAGCCTCAGGAGGATATGGCTGTAGACCTGTATGTGTTATCATGTGAGGCTCTGCACTCCATATTCCAGCAGTCCTCCTCTCTCTCTCCCTCTCTCTGCACCTCTCTCTCTCCCTCTCTCTGCACCTCTCTCCTTCCCTCTCTCTCCCCCTCGCTCCCTCCCTCCTCTGCCTCCCTCCCTCTACTCCCTCCCTCCCTCTCTCCCTCCCTCTACCCCTCTCCCCCTTGCTCCCTCCCTCTCTCCCTCCCTCCTCCCCTTTCTCCCTCCCTCTCTCTGCACCTCTCTCCCTTCCTCCCTCCCTCTCCCCCTTTCTCCTTCCCTCTCTCCCTCCCTCCTTACCTCCCTCTCTCTGCCCTCTCTCCCTTCCTCCCTCTCTCTGCTCCTTTCTCTCTCTCTCTCTCTCCCTCCCTCCCTAGCATCAACATTGAGCCCCCCCCCATTTTGCAGGGCCATGGATCAGCCTGAAGCTGGCTTTTTATGGGCGGGGTCAGAAAGGACGGGAGTGAAAAGTTAACATGCTTCAGATATGACGCCTGGGGACAGCTGGGGTGGGTGGAACCATAACCTTGTGAAAGTTCATTGCACTGAATATTTAGTGTGTGTATGTATAATATATACACAGTGCCCTCCACTATTACCCCTGGTAAAGATGAGTTAAAAGGGTTATAAAAAATTTAAGGTTTGTTTTTCCTGACAAATTTTCCTATTGAACTCTATGGAAAAATAAGTCAGGAGAAGAAACCCTTCAAGTTATCCATCCATATCTACTGTATTTCTGGCAGCAGAGTGATTGTTTAAGGCTTGTTTGATACGTCAGACCCTTGATAACTTAGAACCATTTAGCCAATCATGTATTCCATACTGTTCCAGTGTAATTTACAGCTAAATCTAATCCCACCCCCCAATTCCCATAGAGATCCATTCAAATGCAGAGACGTTATATTATCGCTTGTAAGAGTACCAGAAAATAAGATATCAAGAGTATTTTGATGTTGTTGGGTCAGAGACATCAGGAAGTCATGGCATGCAAAGGATAAGTGACCAAATATTAAAGATGATTACTTTATTCTATATATAAATGCAGGGGTGCCAATAATTGTGGCACACGTGGTTTTGTTAAAAAAATGTATTTATTGATGAGGGATTTTTTTCTCATAATACATTTACTTCAATTAAAGGTTGGATTCTTCTCATTTTTTCAGTGTGAGATTAAGCTAATTCACCAAACGGTGAATCTTTTATAACCTTTTTAACTCATTTTTACCAGGGGCGCCCATAATAGTGGAGGGCACTGTGTGTGCGTGTGTGCGTGTGTGCGTGCGTGCGTGCGTGCGTGCGTGCGTGCGTGCATATACTGTATATATGGTCTGTATTTCATCATATTTCTAATGTCTAAACTCTGAGCTTTTTTTATGTTCAACACAATCTGTGGCCTCAGTTCCTCGCTGGTCTTTCTGCTCATTTCCCCAAACTGCTGCAATGATTAACATCGTGTTGCTTTTGTTAACAAGGCCTATTCACACAGGACGACCTTTTATGATTTCAAAACTGTTCGAATGAAACCGAAACGCAAAATGCACTATTTTTTTAAATTTTTTTGAACAACAACCGTTTGTTTGCTTTTTTTTTCCACATTAAACATGTTCTGTAAGGACAGGGAGAAATGCATTGTACTTTGAAATGTCACACCTCACTGTAACACTAAACTCCCACAACCCCAGCCAATTTGGCAGCCACTGACGGTGTAATGTGAGCGCCTTCTTTCCCTCAGATAGCTGATCTCTGATGGTCACCTGATAGCGCAACTCCAGAAAAGGTAAACCGATCTGTAATGACTTCCTCCTACTGACAAAAGCCATACCTGCAAATCTTTAGATGAAATGGGAGAAACCCCAAACCCTCCCTTGTTCATACAGCACCCAGCTCCTAGCCGACATCGCCGGCCCGGCACCTGTGTGAATGTGTTCTGATTGTGTGACCGTCAACACCGCTGCCTTATTGGAGCCCAAACACAGATAACACACACAACGACGTCAGAGGAAATGGCCCCTCTACCTTACAGAACGAAAGGCTAATATATGTTATAATATTTAATTTCACGACTGATTAGCATCACAGTACGTCAAACAAAAACAGCCCCGGTGACTGGTCTTCATGTTTGACACTTGGCTGAGGAAGCGATTGGCCGGTTTTACATAGATAGGCTTACAAAAGCAAGTTAACACGCAGGGCCCTGTTTTTACACTGCAAACAGCTGGCATAATAACGGTAGCTGGTGCCTATGAACCGAAGTAAATGGATAAAAGCATGTTTGTCTCAGTCTGCCTTCAGTCTTTTTAGCACTTGCAATGGGGGGGGGGGGGGGCTGGACTGGGAGAAGGATCTGTCGTTTGGAGTGGGAGGGGTTGAGGGTATTTACATCCATATTAGATGATCCATGCAGGAATTACAGCCCTTTTTATACACACACCCCCCCAACCCCCCACCCCCTTTCCATTTTAGGGGAGCAAAAGTAATTGCATAATTATCATAATCTGAGAGAAAGTCATCATATTTAGTACTTGGTTGCAAATCCTTTGCATTCAATGCCCTGCCTGAAGTCTGCGGCCCACAGACCAGACTCTGGGGATCTTCCTTAGTGATGCTCTGCCAGTCCTGTACTGTCTTTACTTCCTGTTTGTTACTTCCTTCAGTCTTGTTTTCAGCAAATGAAGCTTTTGTTCAGCTGAATTCAGGATAGGTGCCTGACTTGTCAGTCAGTGAAGAACATTGGGGAGAACTAAAATGGGGGGGGGGGGGTTTGTAATTCCTACACGGATCACCCGATATGGATGTAAAAACCCTCAAATTAAAGCTGACAGTCTACACTTTAACCTCATGGTCATTGTTTCATTTCAAATCTAATGTGCTGGAGTACAGAGCCAAAACAACAAAAACTGTGACACTACCAATACGTTTGCCTTTAACTGTATATATTGGAAAATAGTTTATCCTCCTGTGACTGCTGTAGGGGACATGAGTCTCTGATCTTAATCTCAAAAACCATATATTCTACAACGATTAAACCTACACTACAAGGGACATTCAATAAACAAGAAAATAAAAAATATTTTTGAAAATATTTTCACTGCAATATATTTTTGTTATGTTACAAGACACTTGTATTATGTCAAAAAAAAATGTAATAATTAAACTTTTTCCCCAGCAGGGTCCCGGGGGCATATTGGTACACAAGCCATTCCAAACAGAGCACACAAACAACACAAGATGGTTTATAACCAAATGTCCATTACGTCATTAGTTAAGTCATCCAGTCCTATACAGTCATAGTACACAGGCAAGATAGCCTATGCCCTACATGGGCAGGGCAAAGATGAAACTGCATTGTTATAACCGCATGGATAGGTAGACAATGTCCAAGTGAAGCTAGATATGTCTTCTGGTGGAATATGGTGGAAAGAGTGTTCTATGCGCACACTAGCAGTTAGTACTGCGATCGACCACTGTGATGCAACTTAATCATTACCATGGAGGCAGCAGGTGTTGTATGGAGAAGGGCTCAGCTGGGAAAAGCAGAACAGTACAACCAGTCACCCGGGAAATAGAGCTTCAGTCAGCACAAAAGAGCCTGACGTTTACAGTTACGCATTTAGCTGACATTTACTTTGTCATTTGACATTTGATGAGTAGTGTTTTCCTGAAACTCACTCAGCCCACTTTTTACCAATTTTTAGAAAATTGACATTTTGGTTCATTTTAAATTGGTAGAGGTTTTTTTTTTTTTTTTTTGCTTGAAAAATTTAATTTTTATACTTAACCCTTGTGTGGTGTTCGTGTTTTTGTTACTCACCCAGTGTTCGCGGGTCTGGTGGACCCACAACATTATTTGGTTTTTAAAACAATACTTCAGATATTGACATTATCTCAATTACAAGCAATATAGACAGCATATATGGTTAATATTGACCATTTACCTCTGCTAGATCACATTTATCAATAAAAGTGATATTTGTTTTTTGTGATAAAATGTGATTTTTGTGTCCTTTTACATGTTTATCACAGAAAATGAGCCAAGGCCAATGAGGCTCAGGTTGAAAAAAATTATGAATTGTATCATTTTTCTTTTAGTAAACATTGAATACGGGTCCCACAGACCCGAACACCACACAAGGGTTAAATCCAGAAGAATAATGGTGTGAAAGTAAAACTGCAAATATCTAACCATTTATCAGAAAAATTATAACCACCTTGAAAAATATGGTTTAATTATCAAAATTGGACTTTTGGAAGGTTTGGAAAAACACCCTTCACTTGGTCTCTTATATAGAGCGACATAAAGGGAAGAAGAATAGTGCTCGACCTAGAAAATCTATGAAGTCACAGGCAAATCTGGGCCTGTTGTAGAGACAAGCTCAGGAATAAGCGTGACTTCCTTTGGATTTCTCTGGTCGATGCGGCCACTGAAGTGTGCTTGTGTCCACTGTGCCAGCTGTGCAGTCATACACACCAGCTGCAGGTTGCTTTGTGTGAAAGCAACAGAAAACACGCGCGCTTCCGTCCTCACAGAGGGATTGGGCCTATAGCTGTGTTTGCAAAGTGTGCAGAGAAATATGTGTTTCCTAAATGCGTTGGAATACTAAAAATATGTATATTATGTGTTGCGTACATTTTTTTTGTTCTAATTAAGGTTTGTATTATCATTTGAAGTAGTCCATTGGCAATCTCTGCAAATGTAGTTTGTTCCAAATGCATAGTCCAGTCACTGTCCATTTTAATTGTGATTTCTGATGATAGTGTCTTCGTAGAATTCCCATCAAAGGTTTTTAGGTGAGATCTGCACAAGGTAGAAAAGTTGAGAATACGTGACAACAAGGTGAAGTTGAACCCAATGCAGTTCAACTGAATTAGGTCTAATTAAATTAGAATTTGGTTGATTTCAGGGCATGTAAGTGGTGTATTCAGTGACTGGTCGAGTGAAATGGATGTAACAGACATGGTTCTAATCTCCCAGGACAGAATGCACGTGAGGTCAGCTCACTTGAGACTGAAGATCAAGGCTGGCTACGTTCACATCCCGCTCTTGCCTTGTTTTCCCACCAAAGTCACTGCAGCTTTTCCCCGGAACGCTCAGGAAATTCCATCCATTCCTCAGTAATTCCCCAATCAATCCCCTTTCCTCCAGCTGTCACTCACAGCCTCCTGCTTCCTCTGGCCCCTCCTGAGTGAGTGAGTGAGTGTCCGTCCGTCCTTACCGGAGACCTCCCCTTCTTCTCCGTACTCAATCTATAGCCCTCTAGAGGCGTCTCCAAACACCTGTTTTGACTGCATGTAACCCCACAGAACCCTTCCATATTTTCATTGACCGATGGGAGCGTTTGCGGCTATACGTTTAAGGGAACGTCGCGCTCACAGTGGAGGGCAGGCTCCACAGTGGACCAAATTCAACGGTCCAATCAGTGCGTCTTTGTGGCTCTGCCTAAACGCTATTTTATAGAGACAATAAATCCTTTCTGCTTGCTGTAACTTAATCGCCATTGTGGAATAACCCTCAGTACGTCTGCCGTTACTGTAACTTACATTCGCAAAATGACAAAGAATTGCATTCCACCGGAGCCGTTTCTGACCTGATCTCCACCCGGGCCATGGCATGTGATCTGGGACAGTTAATTCTGTAGAAAGTAGACCCATGGCACATTTATTGTGTCCTCCTTATCTCCCAGACTGATTCCGCCAACTGTCTGCGCCGTCAGAATGAATAGACCCAGTGTACAGTTATGCAGTTATTGTCTGTTTACTTGGAGGGAGTGTTTAATAAGGTGGGCAACTGCTTATGGGGATGTGTTTCTTGGTCCAGAGTTCAGAGTACTGTCAGGTGTGGTTTCCATACCAACGTATACTAGCAGTGTAGTATAATGGGTAGGGAATTGGGCTTGTAACCAGGGCCGGATCTAGGGGGGGGCCAGAGGGGGCCGTGCCCCCCCAAATTTTTGCTGTGCCCCCCCAAAACTTTGACCATTGACTTAAAATAATCAATTGCTTTGATCGATCCCTAGAAAAGTTATAATTTTTTTTTAACTGATATTTTGCATTCTTTCTCAGTTCAGGAGACTTAGCCAATCATAGGGCCCTATCTTACACTCGGCGCAAAGCGGCGCTAACCCAAACGCAAGTGTCTTTGCTATCTTACACCCGGCGCTAGGTTCATTATAACACTTACGTCCTTTAACTAGCATGTATTCTTGCACCCGTTACAAGTGAACTGGGCGTGTTGGTCTTAAGATGAGGAGTGGCCAGGATTATTTTTGGCGTATTGCTATCTTGAGCCAGCAGAAAGCGCTTGCGCTAGAACCACCACTAATCTGGTCTAAAGTCATGTCGCAGTTGTTTACATGTTATTTTAACGGCGCATATAAGTGCGTCTACATAGGCGTGTGCACAACGCGCGTACCCTCCTGTCTGTTACACACAGGGGCGCGCACAAGCATGACTAAAATATCTAGATCACAATGTGAAATATTATTATTGTGTAGGCTATATCAAAAATGCATAATAATAAAAGGTTCCATAGGTCCACATACCTTTCCCTCGGCGAAGGGAAACGATGCCACATTACATTGCTCTCAGCCCACTCCATCAACATCCAGGCGATGTCCGATGGTACGGGACAATGGCTATCCATTAAAAAGGAGCTGATAACACCTATATCAAGCCTAATGCGCGAATTGTCATTTACACCTAATGCGTGAATTGTCATTCAATGGAAAACTCGCGCACTGCAATAGACGGACTTTTGAGTTCTGAAAATGCGCTTCAGACGTCATTACAATACAGCTCTGTTTATCTAGGAATACAGCCTGTAAGTAGGCTAAATAGAATGGTTTGTGACTGAAAAAAGTTCAAAACCTTGTCCAGTGAATATTGCTTTTATTGTTTTTCAAATAGCCTAGGCTACAGCGGATTCGCTGTGCACATGTTTTTTTCGATAGCCTATGGTTAAAAAACGGAGATAAATGTAATCGTGTTAACTGAATTGTAACCTTAGCTATTCTTCGTCCTTCATATTTTTTTAATTAGGCCTACAGTGACAAGGTTTCCATGCCCTCAGCTTATTAAAACCCCGCTGATTTCACTTGTTATTCCATATCTGAACAAAAGATTTTAAAGAGAACTAAGCGGTTAATTAGAAACGAAATTTGCAGCACGTTACAAAATTAATTTACAATTAATTTTAATGCCATTATCTGCATGTGGGCTTTACATGAGCAGGTCTGTTTCCTCTGCTGTAAATCGCACTTTTTACGGTCTTCCTGGGAAAGACGGATCGTTTTAAAGCATTACGCTACCAGTAAAATAGGTTGGTCGCATTTCCATAAGCAGGACATTATAAAATAAGGGAAAATATGCTGAACCTATGGGTTTGCCAACCTGACAGATGTATTATATTTAGTGTCATCATTAAGGCAAAATAACGTTATTTATGTTAGTAGCTAATCAAAATTAGAATGCAGGTAGCCTAATGAACTTCGGATGAAGCTTGAATATGAGTTCATTGCATAATCAAACGAAATTCGTTAAACAAGCAGGCTAATTTGGCGTTTTCTAAGGTGAGACGGAAGCAATTGGTCGCTTATTCTCAGCTGTTGCAGGTGCTTTTAACGAAATTTAACCGCATATATTTTGTAAACAGCACTGTCAGGAATTACCGGGAACTCATAATGGTTAGCCCGAATAATATTGATCATAGGCTACTATTGATCCATATAGCCTATTCCTTGATCGCACTAAACACGCACGAGCATGTCTGTTTCGCCATCATAAGCAATCCGCCAAGGTGGAAAAGCAGGCTTTTAAAGGGAATGGGATATAACATTTTGATTGGTTTATTGCATGTCACGCCCAAGACACGCACCTATAATTAATGAAGAGACTAGGTTCAGCCCAGTTGCACCTTGCGCTGTGCTTAGCGCCCAAAAAATACGCCGTTAAAATAGCAAAAGTGGACTTGGACACTTAGCGCCATGCGCTTAGACCAAGCGCCAAGGTCACCAAGATAGGGCCCATAATGTTCTATTCAAAATATCAAAAAACAACAACTTGGCAATGTATTTCTGATTGGTTGGTTGGGCAGTTTAAAACTGGGAGACGGACCGATCTGCTGTCACTCTCTACATTTGTCGGTGTTTGTCTGTCACTTGAAGAGGTTAACGTTTGCCCACAGCAAAAATAAATAAAAATAATATAGGTCTAAAAGTTATTCTTTTTAAAAGTTTATAATTAAGCCTGTGTATTTTGAGTCTTGTCTTGTTTCATTTTAGTAGTTTAGTGTTATTACTGTCTTAGTGGTGGTGGTTTTACGCAACGTTAGCTAGCTAGCTACAGTACTAGTTTACGTTAGACTAGCTAACCTAGCTAGGTAACGTTAACTGTTAGCTAGCTAATTGTCACTGTTATAGCTAAAGCTAACTAACAGTTAGGTCGCTAATGTGTTTTTCTTTTCTTATTCTCTGTGCTCCACGGTTCTTCTTTCCTTTTGGTGACAGTTACCCTACTTGCTTATACGGTATTAGCCTAAATCATTATGCATCGATTTTTGATTACTAAACCAAAGCACAGTAATGTTAACACAAATGCAGCTCTAGTTGTACATACCGGTAGTTCAGAATCTTCATGCTCAGTATCGGATCCTGTGCCCGGTCCCAGTTCGGAAGAAAAGGCAGTCGGGGGTGCTTCCGTGGATCTCGGCCACGATTTAAATGATAACACACCATCTCAGCCAGTTCTAAAAGTATTTCCCAAACGGGAGTTTGGCAAAAAGGCTCGTTTTTTCAACCCAAGCTGGTATCAGTCACGATCATGGCTAGAATATTCAGTGAAACTAGATGCATGTTTCTGCTTCCCCTGTCGCAAGTTTTCAAGCACAAATGACAGAGATCTAGTTTTTACCAAGACGGGGTTTATTAACTGGAAAACGGCATTAGAAAAGGACAGGGGATTATACAGGCATGCATCTAGCCATAGCCATTTGAATGCTGCACGATCATGGACAGAACTGAACACGAGAGTGGAAACTGGTGACACTATATCATGTCTCTTGGGAAAAACACAGGTTGAGAAAAACCGATACTACATCAGAAGCATAGGGGAAGTGGTGCAGTTTCTGGCTGTGAACGAACTTGCTTTTCGTGGAAGCACTGAAAGTCAGTCCGAAATAAACGATGACAGTGATATCTCTGCTGGGCTGTTCCTGAAATTGTTTGAGTACACTCTGGCTAAGGATTCCAAACTTGCTGAAATAGCAAAAAACATCCCTCAGAATGCAAAGTACACATCAAAAGGCATTCAAAATGAGATAATTAACACTCTAGCCAGTATGGTGTTGCATGAGGTGAAAAGAAAATATGATAATGCAGATACAGTAGGGTTCTGCATCAAATGTGATGGAACCAGAGACAGGTGCAATGTTGAGAATCCTTCACTTGTGATTCGGTTTGTCTGTAATTCGGTTCCTGAGGAGCATTTGATTGGTTTACTGAACTTGAGTGGGTTGGATGCAGAATATATAACGACAGAAATGCTCAAACACCTGTCCAGTGAAGGTTACAGTGCCGATAATATAATCAGCCAATGTTATGATGGCGCATCAGTCATGAGTGGGATCAGGGGTGGGGTTCAAGCATTGTTGCAACAGAAGCTTGGCAGGCTCATTCCTTATGTACATTGCTACAACCATCAGCTGCACCTAGCAGTGGTGCATGCCATTCAGGAAGAGCCATGCGCCAAAACATTCTTTGAACTCTCCGGCTCACTACATTCCTTCGTTCGCCATCATTATGTAGCCAAGAACTATAATGCACCCTCTCTTAAAAGGTTACTCGAGATACGGTGGACCAGTCATTATGATGTAACAAAATGTCTGGTAGACAATGAGGATGCCATCTTGAACATTTTGTCAGCGATTTCTGAAGATAGTGTGGCAGCAATGGCTTTATGCACAGAGGCATCAGGGCTCCTAGTACAACTCAGGAAGCATCATTTTTTTGAAATTGGTAAATTCCTCATCAAAATTTTTGGTGTCTTGAAGCCAGCAAATTCTATTCTGCAGGCTAAGGCTGTGGATCTTTGCAGTGCTGGGGAGGTTATCAGTGCCTCACTGCAAGCTTTAAAAGATATCTGAGAAGATGATTCATGGGATAATTTTGAGATATTAGACAGCCCCACTGCTACAAAAAGAAGGAGAACAATGAGCAAACAGCTCATAGACAGTTTTGTTCTCTCCACCGTTGGTCTAAAGTCCTAGCATTTCAAGCCTTTCCTCATAAAACTTATCTTTTATACCCGGGATCAATCTGGTTGCCCTTCTTTGGACCTTTTCCAGCGCCTCTATATCTTTCTTGTAGTAAGGTCCCCAGAACTGCAGACAGTACTCTGTGTGGTCTGACAAGGGCATTGTATAGTGTGAGTATGATCTCCTTAGATTTATACTCAATACTCCTGGCTATGTATCCCAGCATCCTGTTAGCTTTTTTTTTACCGCTACAGCACATTGACCAGACCCTGATAGGCTTTGATCGACTATTACTCCTAAGTAAGTCTTTTTCTGCATGTGCACATTCTAGTTTTGTACCCCGCATAAAGTAATCCTGCCCTATGTTTTTATTCCCCACATGTAGAACTTTACATATAGTTATATTGAATTTCATTTGCCAGGTTTCTGCCCACTTCTGGAATTTGTTTAAATCTTCTTGGATTACCTTAGTAGCTTCCAGACAGTTGGTTAAACCTCCCAGTTTTGTATCATCCGCAAATTTAACTAATGTACTTTCAATATCCGCATCTAGGTCATTTATGTAAATGAGGAAGAGCAGTGGACCCAGAACCGAACCCTGTGGAACTCCACTTCCCACTTTACCCTGCTCAGATAAGATCCCTCCTACGACTACCCTTTGTGTTCTATCCCGTAACCAGTTCCGAACCCACTCTGAAATGCTTTTGGAAGTCTAAGTATATAATATCATAGGCCTTGCTCCCATCTAGACACACGTGCGTGTGGTTGCAAGGATACACACACACACACACACACACAAATATATGCAAACGAGGGGAAAAAGCCTGGGAACTGTATGGCACACACAGTGCCCTAAATAAAAAAGTGCCCCCCCTAAATTTCTGTCTGCCCCCCCAATCACAGCAGTCTAGAACCGGGGCTGCTTGTAACCCAAAGGCCGCAGGTTTGATTCCCAGGTAGGACCCTTCCGTTGTACGCTTGAGCAAGGTACTTAACCTGCATTGCTTCCGTATGTATTCAGCTGTAAAAATGGATAGTATGTAAATTGAAAGATAAATTGTTTAAGTCGCTCTGGATAAGAGCGTCGACTGTAACGGAATACATTTACAAAGATGGCCATTCTTAATGTAATGCCCTGCTCTTGCTGAACGACTAAAGCTAAGCAGGTGTCATTGGTCCTCACCTGACCCAGAAATCGATCGAGGTCCGCCATCTTTAAGGACATTCCAAACCACAAAATGCTCCTTGGAGGAGCGAGGAGTGGGGAATGCGGAAGCCTTTTCTCGGAACGCGTGACGTGTGTAAATTATCCACCACTCTCCACATCTGCCACGTTGCAGGCACACCCCTACACAAATGCAATTTTACCGTTCCTTTCCATTTATTATAAAGCACTAATCCATAAATGCCAATCATTCTCTGTAACTAACAAAATCCACGTTTATTCATGAAAAGAGAGGCTAAAAAGATTATAGTTAAGCACGTAAGCATAATATGACGCTGACGCTTGATTGAGCAAGGACGCTCCATTTGCCGATTGCATGTTCCCTCGATTCCTCCGTCCTCGTGCCTGATCCTTGCATCCTTTCCTCGTGTCCTCTGTTGGGCGGAGCTAAGGAGCGAGGAAAGGATGCACGGAGTGAAAATAAGCGATTGGAATGAACCCATGGAGACATTTCCTAGGAGAGCCATGTTACTGCTGGAAGTGTTTTTTGTGGGCCAGTAGGGGCACTCTTTTCTCTGAATCAAACAAACCCCAATGCCACAATGGAATGATAGGGACACTGTTCTGTCGGTGATGCCATATTTTGGACATGGACGTTAAACCGAGGTACTGGCTAGCTGTGGTCATTAAAGAGCCTGTGGTGCTCATCGCAAAGAAAAGGATGTTACCTGGCTACCTGCCAAAATGCCCACACAGACTCTCTCTCCACCTTAGCTAATGTGTGTAGAATTATGTGTGAAAATTCTGAAGCAGATGGATGCTACACATTATCGGCGGTTGATATGAGTTTTCCCCATAGACACCGCAGACGGTGGTGCCAGGGTGCATTTCCACACTCACTTTTGAAACGGGTGGTACTGTGGTATTGGCTGGCACCATTACTTTTGTCTGCTATAACGTTAGTCTACCTTAAAATTAAATTTTGAGAAGACACCTTAGAACTTATTTTACAATACAATGAAACAAACTTTGAAGTGTCTTTGGCGTGCTGTTATTGGGGCAACATATATTTTTCATATACGTTTCTAAGCTTATTAAGCCCCATCTACCCCGTAGCTAGGCAACGTTTTTTTCCCCGGCACTTTGTTGTGAATAGTCGGAGAAACGAAAACAAGCGTCTTTGGAGACGCCCAACAGTTTTGCTACATTATTCTGTCCATATTTGTACCGTGCAGTTACCGTTAACGTAATAATATTTAAGTCGATTCTCTCATTACACTAACGCCAACTTTGTTTTTATCCTGCTTGCTAACTAGCTTACTAGCATACGGGCCTTGATATACAAACTAGCTAGCTAGCTAACATTAGCGTTCAATAGCTAATTTTATTGCGTGCTGCTAACAACATTATCTAGCGAACACGTTACCATCTTTGCTTACAAAATACTTAGCTAGGTCACTCCCCGTGCCTGTCCACCACATCGTGATTGCTATGAATGATGAAATTAAGAAAGGATCTCCCGAAGAACTGCGCAGATTTCCGTGCAAGTTTTTCAAAAGGTTAGTAGCTAACTTAGCTAGCTACGCTATCCATACTAGCATAGATAGCTAGCTAGCATGTGTCCGTTTAATACCAGAGATTGTATAGTATATCTCTCTCTATGGGCTTTGTTAATACTGAGTCCTGACAGTTGTATGGAATGCTTAGCTAGTGCACTTCACTTGGAATAATTACTATATTGAAAACTTTAGCTTAAACGTTAGCTAATTATTTCATTTTTGCTAGCTATGTAGCTAGCTAGGGAGACAGCATGTCCCCAGCTGACAAAGGTAACGTTAGCACTAGGCAGTATTTGGTCAGTATTCAGCAAACTAACATCATAGATATCGTTAACGTTACTAAGTTAGCTAACGTTAGCTAGACACTTTTTGGGTCAGTTTCTATCAAACAGGAACAGCTGATGCAATGTAACGTTAGCTAACTATTTGTTTGAAAAATAAGAGCGCCAGGGGGTCACTTTCAGCATAGGGTAGCTAGACATCTGTTATAGAATCAGTTTCAATAGAAGCACTTGTTCTTATGCCCCGCATCTCGAGAGCTGCTGTCCGGCTTCCTGTCCGTTGCCGCTTGCCCCTCCCTCCTTACCACCGCTGCCAGCTGCTCCCGCCGCCATCGGCGCCCGGTTCCCCACCGTCACTGCCGCCACATCTGGACTGTCATCTAGCTGCTGCAAATTGTATTATCATGGACATTGGCTGTTTTGACCATGTTGGTCCTTAAGCCCTAGACCCTGAGCCGACCAGAGGAGGATGGGTTCCCCCATTGAGTCTGGTTCCTTCCAAGGTTTCTTCCTAGTTACACCAGGGAGTTTTTCCTTGCCACTGTTGCCTTTGGCTTGCTCTTGTGGGGAGTTTAGGCTGGGTTTTGCTGTTTTGCTGTGAAGTGCATTGTGACAACTTGTTGTGAAATGCGCTATATAAATAAATATTGATTGATTGATTGATTGATAACGTTCATATTCTATTTAGGAGCAACATTTGCAACGTTTTGGAATGTCTATTTAATTATTTTAGGCAGTACAAGGCAGAAAGAGAGGGTGGGACTATTTAAGACCAGGTGGAGGAGGACAAGTCATGGAGTGTGAGGCTGGAGCAACAAGTGGCAGATTGCGACACTTCACAGAGGTGAGTGGCTGAAGTCTTAAATGTTGCAAAAGAGTCTAGTATTATCTTAGAAAGGACGTGTGATGACGACAAAAATTCACTCTAATAAGTGACCGGGCAAAATAACAGTTTCATTTACCTATATTCTGGACCTTGCATGTTTTTTTTAATGTTGCTGTGATCATTTTTGGTGGTGAAAACTGTAACCATCTCCTAAATATATTTAAATGTCCAGTATCTTCAACCCGATTCGCTCTCATTTAGATCAAACCGTAGAGTAGTTGAGATACTTTTATGAAATATGGAAGAACGCTGGCACATCCATGCTACCCCACTTTCTGGTACAGTAGGATGTTTGTGATGTAGACCCCAGGGTCTGACGTGGTACAGTAGGATGTTTGTGATGTAGACCCCAGGGTCTGACGTGGTACAGTAGGATGTTTGTGATGTAGACCCCAGGGTCTGACGTGGTACAGTAGGATGTTTGTGATGTAGACCCCAGGGTCTGATGTGGTACAGTAGGATGTTTGTGATGTAGACCCCAGGGTCTGACGTGGTACAGTAGGATGTTTGTGATGTAGACCCCAGGGTCTGACGTGGTACAGTAGGATGTTTGTGATGTAGACCCCAGGGTCTGACGTGGTACAGTAGGATGTTTGTGATGTAGACCCCAGGGTCTGACGTGGTACAGTAGGATGTTTGTGATGTAGACCCCAGGGTCTGACGTGGTACAGTAGGATGTTTGTGATGTAGACCCCAGGGTCTGACGTGGTACAGTAGGATGTTTGTGATGTAGACCCCAGGGTCTGATGTGGTACAGTAGGATGTTTGTGATGTAGACCCCAGGGTCTGATGTGGTACAGTAGGATGTTTGTGATGTAGACCCCAGGGTCTGACGTGGTACAGTAGGATGTTTGTGATGTAGACCCCAGGGTCTGACGTGGTACAGTAGGATGTTTGTGATGTAGACCCCAGGGTCTGATGTGGTACAGTAGGATGTTTGTGATGTAGACCCCAGGGTCTGATGTGGTACAGTAGGATGTTTGTGATGTAGACCCCAGGGTCTGATGTGGTACAGTAGGATGTTTGTGATGTAGACCCCAGGGTCTGACGTGGTACAGTAGGATGTTTGTGATGTAGACCCCAGGGTCTGATGTGGTACAGTAGGATGTTTGTGATGTAGACCCCAGGGTCTGATGTGGTACAGTAGGATGTTTGTGATGTAGACCCCAGGGTCTGACGTGGTACAGTAGGATGTTTGTGATGTAGACCCCAGGGTCTGACGTGGTACAGTAGGATGTTTGTGATGTAGACCCCAGGGTCTGACGTGGTACAGTAGGATGTTTGTGATGTAGACCCCAGGGTCTGACGTGGTACAGTAGGATGTTTGTGATGTAGACCCCAGGGTCTGACGTGGTACAGTAGGATGTTTGTGATGTAGACCCCAGGGTCTACGCCACTAGGGGGCCTGACAGGCAAGTTAAGGTTTTTGCATAACAAAATGTGCATTTTTTTCATGAAAAGGTTGTTGGCTGTATTTTGTATTTTGCTGTGGTTAGTTGCTTTGAGTCCTATATTGTGTCAGCCGCGTCGACCCCCACTGCAGTCTTTACTTGAGCACCACCACTTTTAATCGTGTGATGGCACCCCTGGTTTCTCCCATTCGCTGTGAAGCTCTTTGAGATCTTAGAAATGCTGTACGATGATCTGTTTTATGTTTGCAGTCGCCTCCAAAATTAATGGCACCCTTGATAAAACTGTGAAAGAAACAACACAGCGATATTTTTACGTTTGAAAATTTGGGAGAACTATATGCTTTCATTCTAATACAATTGGTCAGAGAAAATGTTTTTTTTCTTGCAAATAATTGTACGTGTATTTCTCAAAAACATACGAAATGATTTTGCATCCTTGTTTTCATTACCTTGTGCACCCTCCCTTCACTAGGAAAACACTCCTGAGTCATCTTCTGTGGTGAATTATGTGATTGGTGATTTTCTTGTGGGGCGGGGGATCTTTGACCTTTTCTCCAATCAGAATTTCTCTCAAGATTCTTTGATTTGTGATTTAAACTGTGGTCCAACCCTAGAGACTGATATGGCCATTATAAAACAGTAATTTTGTGGCCAATTATTACCAATTTCTTGGTTGATTTTGAGGATTGTCCTGAGCCATTGTCTTGCTGAAAGGTTCATTTGCAGCCAATTTTGAGCTTCCTGGTGGTGGGAATAAAAGGCTTTTTACTAGGGCTGCCCCCGACCAAAGATTTTCTTAGTCGACCAGTAGTCGTCAGTTCAAACCCACAGTCGACTAACCGTCGACTAAATTTATGATATTAATTAAATCATTTAAATGCGTATTTTTGAGGATCAGAACATGGTTTGACTTCCATCTGATCTATATATTACAGTTTACTATATTACAGAGAAATACAAAACCGTCATTATGAGCATTTAAAATATCAATTAGCCTATAGCTAAAAGCACAGGCTGCGATTTGCTGGCCTGCGCTGCATATTAACGGCATCGGTTTGCTTATGGCCAGCGCTGTATTAACGGCATCGAAAAAAACGGTAAATGAATGTGTCGGAACAACAAGCAATGAGATATTTAATATTGTTATTTTTATTTCCACTCTTTATAACAACACACAACTTAAAAATAATGAATAACTAAATAAAAAAGCAGCCTTTTGTCCGGTGATATGAAAGAGCACAAACAATGTTTTAACAACTTCACGGTTATCAAAACTAGGTGGGAAAAACAAAATTATTTTCTTTTTAAAATGCAAGTTAAATGGCTAAATGGGCTATAAATTATATAAACAAACGAATAAATGAAAAACACAGCAAACTGAAACACTTAAAAGAGAAATATCAACTACATCAGGCCAAACGAAAGATTAATTATGATCTATATTAGCAACGTAAAAGTGTGTTTTAGCCTACTTGTAACCAGCGAACCTCATCACATTAGGCCTACTCACTGCTGTTTTTCCTCCGATCGCAGTTTTCTCATATTATGCGTGAGGAACACGAGTTTGTTGACGTTGCTCGGGAGAAGTGAGCTCCGCGTTTTGCTGACAATGAAGCCGCCCTTTGAGAAGATGCGATGAATGATAGGCGAATTGTTGCTTGCAAAGTTTACATTTAACTTTTTTAGGGTCATCCTTTAGAGGCTCGAAATGCTCGCATACTTGATTTTCTCTCAGACATTCCGGAATGAATAGTTCCACTCTCGCGTTTTTTCACACTGCCACAATTCGACTAATTAAAATTTTGGTCGACTAAGTTCTTTTGACTGACTAATGGTTTAGTCGGCTATCTGGGGGCAGCCCTACTTTTTACCAAAATGTCTTGTAACTTGCTGGAGGTCATGACCGCAGCATGAGCCCGAGAGCCAGTAGTTGCAGCCCTGTAATGTCAAAAAGCCCAAACCTGACCATACATACAGTGTCCTCTTTTTTTCTTTTTAGGAAATACTAAATGAATTACTAAATTAAATACTATTAATAATGAGAACAAAACAAAGCTCATTACCTTTATATATTATCAGGTATTTTCCCTCATATATATTTTCTCATATACTGGTAGATGAGCAAATCAATTAATTACTTTAATTCATGTTTTGATAATGAGAGAGAGAGAAAAGATAACCCTAACCTACCCACCTAGCCTTTTGGGGTTTCTTCATATCACCTGTGCAAGTATTACTTTGCAGCTAGTTTATAGTTTCTGGAAAACATGGATGCCATTGTAATATTGTACAAAGACAATAAACTACCACCATATACAACACTCACATAACTTTGGACCTTTCATTTCTACATCTACACGCTGTTGTGGTTGTCATGGTTGCTTGTGGATGGTTCAAATGGTACTTTATTTGACGTGAGCATGAAATTAGACTACCTGCACAATTTAACAGGGAGGACGTGTGACCCACTTAAGGTCTGACCTGGGCCAAGATGCCAGTGTGAACAGGGTTTTAACGTTCCTGCGGTGCTGTATGGTTTCATTCAGACCAGCTTCCCCTCACATGAGACATACCAATGGCTCTTTAATCCTCTAATCAGCTTAGGAGCTCAGATACACCATCCTGTCCTATGGTTCTCTGCCATGTGTTTTACTCTTGAACAGGAACAAACTACATAGCATGTTTATGCCTTAAATGCATATATGCTATAGGCTACATATATAATTTGAAGGACTTGCTAAGGCTAATCTCTCTGCTGAACATTGATCTGGTCCACAGTTATCATAATGCATGAGAGTGCTTTGAATAAATGAAAGTCAGACCTAATCACAGTTGCAGATTAGTCCCGACTGCTTTCTGGTTTCGCCTGGCCCAACAGTTCACTCGCAGCAAGTAGCATTACTACTTTTTCTGTGTAAAAAAAAAATATATATATATATATAGGTAAAAATATGATACTGGAGAGATTTTTTAAAGTGATTTTCATTTGTTTACCAAAGTGTCTTGTGTTTACTTTATGGGAAAGTTTTACTTGTATGTGGTACTTCATATAGCCATGTAATACATAACATAAATTAGTGGGCCAGACTTTCTTGAACTGTTGTAAATTTTCGATTTTTACCCATTAATAGGACACGAAAATGTATACATTTTCATGTCCTATTAATGGGTAAAAATCGAAAATTACATGGCTATATGAAATACCACATACAAGTAAAACTTTCCCATAAAGTAAACAAGACACTTTGGTAAACAAATGAAAATCACTTTAAAAAATCTCTCCAGTATCATATTTTTACCTATATATATTTATGATATGTGAACACAAACAAATAACGTCATATTTGCTTTAATTTCCTCCAGTAAATTATATGACGCACATGACTAGCTGAGGAGACTGGTGATGTGTCAGCTCCTTTACCATGAAAATTAAGGTCTATTTCACAAAAATGCAATATATAATATAAAATATATATTTTAATTTACATGATATACAACAGAATGCAAAAACTATTATAAAATGAATGTACACTTTGTAATGATCTCAAAATACCAGTACCAGCATTATTATAGGAATTAAGCAATTCTGTTTAATATGTATCGCTGCGATAATATGTGAAAGACAAAAATTCCAAAATGGATAGATTTTTAAAAAAAACTTTATCTTTCAAATATTTTTTGAGTCTGTTACTAGGAAAGATGTGTGAGGTGTACTGTCCCTGTGGTTTTGTGGTCCTGCATGTGATACAAGTTTCCCCTTTGTCTGAATTTTCACTTCTCAATATGAATGGTCTACCAAGGAAAACTGCGTATGCAGTAAAATGCGTCATTTTGCCACATGCTTTCCTGTCTCGTATCAGCGTTCTTGCAGAGAAGCTGCTTACTCAGGTCAAGGTTGAAAATACATAATCTACAAAAAAGAACACAGTTGGGACATCGTGACAAGCTAAAATCTTTAATGCGTGTGACACATTTATTTTACTTAGAATCTTGCTATGACTAGTTATTTGACTAATTTACGCTCTTCCAACCTGGCACACCAGTCTTTTAAAAATATATTTCTGGAAAATCTGTAAAAGACAGGACAGAAAACCTTTCACCTAGAACAGGCTGTGCGATTGCACATTAATGAGCACATATTTGAACATGATCCCAAAAAATAATTCCACATTGTAAGATCAACAACGTTGCGTAAGAATTCGCTGACATGGATTGCCATAACATTTGCTTTGGCTGCCATAGCAAAAATTACAAATGTGCATGCATTTGCAAGAATTTATATGCTTCATCCAAAAAGGGCGGTGCTGAAAATGGCTTCAAAAGCCCCTGCCAACAAATCAGAGAAACCTCATTGGGTTATCCATCTGCCTGACTATACAACACACCGCTGCATCCCAATACTCTTCACTCCTCACCTCCTTTCCTCCACTCGTCTCCTCTACTCGCCCCCTACCCGGAAGTATGCAAAACTGCCTGTACGTTTTAGTTGCATGTACAGTATACAATGTACCTGATACTGCAGTTTGCATCGAGACATTAATTAATATGCAACCGTTAATATGTAATTAATGTGCAATCAGCAACATTAGATTAGGACGCAACGATCGGTTTCCGGGCACAGGGGAGAGGACGTCGGAGTGGAGGAAAGGAGGATGCATTTTTCGAGTATTGGGACGCACCCAAGGGTTTTGGCCATGATTGGTTTAAGTCAGGGGTGGGGAACCTCATCCGCAAAGGGCCGGTGTGGGTGCTGGTTTTTGTGTTAGCCCAGCACTAAGACACCTGATTCTACTTATCAAGGTCTTGATTGAAGACCATGATTAGTTAATTAGTTGAATCAGGCATATTAGTGCTGGGCTAAAACAAAAACCTGCACCCACACCGGCCCTTTGCGGATGAGGTTCCCCACCCCTGGTTTAAGTGAAGAGAGCCATGCTTTTATGCAATATCTGTGCACTGGCTGACGAACACATCCAAATTTGATTTGAAGAAGACTGTATGGCATGAATAATTGTTTGGCACACTTTGTAATGCATATTAATACGATTCTGAAGTATGGATTAGTTAACTAGTTTTATGACTATTTGTTCACCAAACCAGACCTTTTATAACAATTAGAAGCAGACCATTACGCAAGTAATTTACATGTATGCATTCATTTATTATCTACGAACAAACAAGCAAAATTTGCAGGGTAAATTAGTAGACACTATATATTACTTGGACTTTTGCATCACATGTGTTTGGGTAATTTAGAACAAATTAGGCAAAAGCCTTGGCAGCCTACTGCCCAAACCTGTTGGCCCCCCCTCCATTTTAAATAGGCGTTAGCCTCAGTCTAATCACTGAATCAATTAGTTGCATCTAAGACATGCAATGTGTGCAAATTAATCGAGGAGTCGGTTAATGCAATTGGTCAACGAAGCTTATTACGTAGTCCTTTTGTGAATGAAATGTTAACATCTAGGAAAATTACAACACATTGCCCGCACATAAATTTCACAGCATATGCAAAGTCCTGCCTTGTCTCCACAGTGCACGCTTCTCCTTCACAAAGACCCCTGTATAGTATTCGATGAACATTGGTCTGTAACGTCAATTTATAAGGAAACACAAGCATTTTCTTTAGAAAATCAGTTTGGTGAGTCAGTTCTTTTTTTCAAAATTGCTAAACTTGTTTGTGAGGAAAAAAATCTTTTTTTTCTCTTAAAATGCTTTTAACCCTTTAGGGTGTAAGATCACAAATATGTGATTAGAATGTTCTTAACCAAACATTCTAATGCTGATGTAATCACTACTGGTAATTGATAGCAATTGAGTTTGAGAACACTGACTTTGAATTTTGAAACAAACATCTCAACAACCTACTCAAAGGGTTAAGTGTTAAAACTAATGTCAGTTTAAGGACAAATGCTGATTGAATCTCAGGCGTTGACTCATATCAATGTTGCAACATCACTCCCGCAAGTTAAGATACGTAGATAAAATCATTATTGCCACATCACCGCTGCAACATAGATCAGATCATTATTTGGACATCACCGCTGCAATGCAGATTCGATAATTAATGTCAAATCACTGCTGCTGCAGCAAAGATAAGTAACAGTATCAGTGTAATAAATCAAGGGAGCAAAACGAGTCCATCTATTTTTGGATTCATGCCAACTTTTAAATTATTGGGATATATACTTTATTAGTCCCCAAGGGGAAGTTAGTTTTCTAACACACAGTAAAGAACAATCACAAACAACGTAACAATAATAAATATAACTTTATTAATTTATTTCATCTGACATTGTAGAGGAGGTCATGAGCTGTAGATGTTGTCTTGAGGAAAACGGTGGCCCGATGCAGCTGTTGAGAAAATTGAGCCAGTATAATTATGCAGCAGAGACACTGGCCCCTCCAAGACTGGAGTTGTACACCCACTAGACGAGATCATTGGTAAGACTGCAGCGTTTTGGCTCCTCTCTTCCTGGGCCATCATGCATCCTGTCTCGCACCAGAGAAACGATCAGCCCCTTTTCACATGGGAGGAAACGCAGTGCACATAGAGCTAATGTCTCCATACGCACGTCTAAAACATTTTTAAAAAAGAGGGACGAGAAAAGTGGAACCGCACGCAGAAGCGTGAACACAAAGGCCCTCATTGTCATCCAGGAAAGGAATGTGTCTCCGGCTGTGTGGAATTTGGTTTATGCAACAAGACAATAGAGCAAGTGTGAGACTTTGAATTCAGTCAGTAAGGAGAGATGGGCCAGGGCCACTAATTTCATACATGTGGTTATAATTGAGGGGGGTGTTCATTTATGCCAGATTGCTGGCATATTACTGACCAGCCTTTTGGTCTCTGGTAAACTTCGCCTTCACGCTTTGGCCATATTGCTGTCAAAAGTTGTCATGGAAACACAGCCACTTTCAAACCACTACACCAAGCAGAGAATGTTGATCCCTGTCAGGCTGGTTGCCAGGCAGGGATTACACTCTGTAACCCCCAACTGTAAAATGTAGCAGACAGGATGGTCAGTATTTGAATGGAGCATCTTCAGCCAGGACTAGTGCTGAGAGTGGCCATGTTGATTAGTCGTCATGACGACATCAACACTCTGTTTTGATTTAGAATAGAGTTTGCTGGTGCAATACTGGTTCAGAAAAAAATAGTTACATGGTATATCCCAGCATCCTATTGCTTCAAAAAAAAGAAATTCATTTGTTGATATAATTGATAATAGGTTCAATATTAATGGATGCACTAAATCATTTCCATTGTAAACAGTGCATAAAATTAGTGCTTTTTCCATATATTGCTTTTTGAATAACTAACAGGCATATCTTGTTAGTGTCAAAGCATTTCAGTCAATCAGAAGCAAACATGCTTACCTGTAATACAGTTTAACTTTCATTATATATTTTTTTATTTATACAGATTTGCCAGTTTTGTTAATCAATGCAAAGACCCTTACTTGACTAAATGCATCTTCTAAATGTTCAGTTGACCCACCCACCACCCTGTGCAGAGATGAACACTGGCACAAAATGGCCGCCATGCATTCTCCAGGTGGGAGCTATACATTGGCCATTGGCTGAAATGGGAAATCAAATCACCTCAAAGTTCTTCGATAGAAGGTAGACCATCATTACAGTAAATATTTACATTTTTTAGATTTATGGCAAACATGGCATAGAGGATGTTATTAAGGATAGCAAGTCTCCCACCACCCCTCCATGTTGTGCCCCCCACTCATTTAAAATGGAAACAGGGAGCCATATTGGGGGGATTAATGTATCCGTGTCTCTGAGAAAGAAGATAGTAAGATCCGGTTTCCTCATTCACCCATTAAATTCCCCTCCATTGTAAATGTGTTGGTAATATGATGTGATCCATTGATATTATTTAGACTTACTGGGCTGGGCTCAGTTTCTCTGCTGGAGATCCCTGCACATTTAGTGTGTCGCTCCTTTATTGTCTGGCTTTCAGGAAAGGGTTTGCATGTCTTTGCACAAATTGGCTACACACAACGCTACTGGCTATAAAAGCTCATTTAGACCCTACAACTAAAATTAACACGTAGGTGTATGCAGGTAAAAGAGGCCCTTTGTATTCACTGTGGTAGACAGGGTGGCATCGTCCAAAAACTTTTTTTACTCGCTTATATTTGTGTGTATTGCCTTTGGCACTAGTCTTTCATCACATCCCCTATTCCTCTCAGGCTCTTTGAGTAATCAGACAAATATTTGACTGATAAATCAGTGAAATCAATCATCTGCCCTCCCAGGAACTTTTTACCCATCTCAGTCTCCCACAAAACGAATACACACAGAAGGTACCCGTATTGCGAAAGTCAAATATTTGGCTTTGGAATTTTTTTTGTTTTGTTTGTTTTTTGATCTTTGCACAGAATTCAAGGTGAATTCATTGTGTAGATTAGAAAGGGACTCCATAACCAGTGGTAAGGGACAAGAAATGCCCAGCTCTAAGCTTAGTTGAGTTATAGCCTGTGAGTTATAGCAGCCGATTCCCTTTAACTCACAAACGGCAGTATTTTCAGCTGCTAATAAAACATCCCATAACCCCCCTGCCAATATGGCAACAAGTCTGGAGAATTCAGAATGTACTATCAGTGCTGGAAATGACGTGAAAATTAAAGGCGTTCAACTCACAACAAATGCAAGCAGTAACTGCCATTTCCTGTTGTGCGTATACTGATTACATGGGGGAGACGGATCCGATCTACAAGACGCAGATTTGCACAATCGTTGCGACACGACTGGTGATTTTGTGATTTAATTAGCTTCCCACGAGCAAGGCTGGGAAAACAAATTAAATTTAACAAAACCCTGAGACGCTTTCTTCAACACAAACAGGTTCCCACTGAGTTTATATGTACAGACGCACAAGAGCGACAATAAGTTAGGGCTCGCCTTTTGGATGTTGTCAGAAGAGCCCAATAAACACTATACAGGGCTGTGAAGAACGCCTGTAATGACCTGTCTGCTCGGCTGCCTATGGTAACAGTTCAGCGAGCGCCATTGTATTGCCGTCTGTTTACTGCTCTTTCACCTGTCTGTTGGAAAGCCCCAGTTCCGTGTTTTTCCACATCGAATTCGGCATGTGCCAAGAAAAACAAAAAACAAGGGACTTCTGTGATTTGATAAGCGGGAATTTCACAACACACAGTAAAACAGTGGCTATAATCAGTGAATTTAAGCTTTTAAAGGAATTACACCAGCTTTGCTTTGTTTTTTTAGAACAACTTTTTTTTTTTGTAGAACTTAAAGTAAATAAACCATATAATATTCAATTCAGCTGTTGTGCAAAGTTATGATAAGTCTTTGATACCATTTTTCTATAATTACCAACCTGAAAAGCACAATTTCTTAATTTGCACAAGACATTCTTGTGTAAATCTCTGAGAAAAACAGGTTTGAAAATGGACCAATCTTCAAATCGTGGCTCATTCTCCCCAATGCCACCATCTTTTTAGTTAAAATTAATATTTAGGTATAAAATAACAACCTATGAAAATATGACATTACATAAGGATATACATGAGAACCACCCCCACACTTGATGGCTCCAGATTTTCTTGACAGCTTCTGTGTTCTCCTTTGAAAGAGAGCAGCGAACATGCATCGGCACGCTTGTCTTCACACACGCAGCTGACAGTCAAAAAGCACCGTTGGGACGGGATTACTGAACTCCTGTTTTTTTTTTTTTAGGCGGGGTAATATTCACAGCGCACATTCCAACGGCAGCAGCACAAACACATACGTATTAAAACGGTGTCTGAAAAAAGCAGGACTATCTACCAGGGATGGGGCCAATTCCAGTTCGATTCAGTCAAGGATTTGATTAGAAATGGTTTTTGTAAGCTGAAAAATCCCAACAGAACCCCCCACCCCCCCACCCCCCCACCCCAATCTACTGTCCACTGTCAGGCTGATGTGTACGCTCAAATTCATGACAGCTCGCAAGTACTTTTTTTGTTTTTTTTAATAAATTCAGTAACAGAACAACAGAATAGAACAATATAAATTCAGTATGTACAAAAAGAGTAAGCTAGCCAGTCCTCGTTCTGTTGAATCGATCTCGCTTGGCAGGACGGCAAACGCCTTCAGGCGTCCCGCCTCAACCCTTGAAACTCAGGGCCAGCATTTTTTACCTCAGGAAATGAAAGTATGTGGACATTCTCAAGCATCGCAAAAACGACGTCGTTTGGCGCTCTATTTACGGGGAAACGTGAAGTGCACGGCGCCTCGGCTCAACGGCCTTTCGATCTGTAGGCCACGTCTATTTTCGGGGAGGGAGCGAGGGCGCTGCAGGCACGTCGGAACCCACGCGACAGAGTGAGGGTGTTGTACATTCGGTAGCGCGCGTCGGAGTAAACGGAGGTTGTTCTTATGATTCTGTCAGAGCTCAGCTCAGAAATGGTCCGTGAACATCAGGGCTGCTGTGTGACATCTGAGGCCACGCCACGGCAACCATGCCGTCACCTCCGTCAGACAGCTGCTAAAGACCCTGTGCAGTCAAAATGAAATAAAACTTGATTTTTGACAATAGGCCTATATTAATAACCTTAATTCATTTTTCTTAATCTTGAAAGCAACAAAGCTCTTATACTGCACACTACAGGAGGATTTGGGATTGTAACTAACATGGCTTTTGCATTTTAATCAATCGGCGGTGCGACCGTTTAGCGGGCAGCCAACGAGCTCGAAGTGGATATCCATACAGACGTGGTCTTGGCACCTCACGCCTCTAGAGCTTAAGCTTAATGCCACACTTTACATTGAAAGGAAACGTCACCCTTTTGCAGCTTACGCATGTGAATAAGAGCTACACAGTATACACGGTGATTGCATAGGGTCATTACCAGCCGTAACAGCCAAAGAGCACAGAGCCGCCCTGAGAGTCCAGCTGCTGGCAGGAATCCCGGCTGTTTAAAGCACAGGAACGGGCTTTTACAGTACGTTTAATCTTAGGAAACCAATGCTCTCTGAACAACAATGGTTTCCATGCCCACCATCGTTCAGCGAATCAGGGGACTTGAGTCTGATTAGCCACTTTAATGCCATGATGATTGACCATTTCTGTATCAATACTGAGCAATGAGGCCTCACCCCAATTAAAAAGATCGCTGCAACTTCAGAGCGTAAGGACCTACGACCTTCGGAGCGCAAGGACCTACGACCTGACGACTCAAAACGACGATGCCCAGTTAATTAGTTTGTTTACCCAACCAACCTTCATAACTTAATGAAGCTAACACATCAGGTGAGAAACGAAAGGAGCTTAGCGATTAGTTTGCAACTCGGATGTTAACTGATCAAACAAAAACAAAAAAAAACAGCAGCATTCAGCGTGGAAAGGGGTCAAATAATTTAAAAAGTTAACATGCATTAAAAATAGCTTTATTTTCAAAGAAATCAGAACCTGCATGCAGAAATCAATGATTCATTGACTTCTCCATTGGTGAGTGATTCACATCTCGTGACGAAAAAGCAGCAGAATTTTTTCCCCCCCATGCGAATGACACATGGCTTAATTCAGAAGTAGCCCTGAAAATGACATTGCATTCCTTCTACAAAACATAAATATAAACTTGTTTAAAAATGTCTAAAAGAAATACAAACTTTTACAAAATAAAACCTGTCTTAAAACTATTTGCTTCTGAAAATCTTGAACTAGCATATATAAAAACATTTTTTTTTTTTTTTTAAATCACATATACAACAGCTTAGAGTCCCAACCTGAAAAAGGCAATAAAATATTTCTGACCGTTAAATTAATACCAAAAACAATTATTGAACTAATAATCTATCAAACACTGAAAATAGAGAAACATTAGTACTGGCAACTAGCATGGGTATTAAAAAAGGTCTTTTCTGAGGTTAAAAATAGTTAAATGGAACATTTTGGGGAAAAATAATTTGGCATTTAAATATTTGGTAAATAAAAGTCTGCCAAGACAATGGCTAAGTACCAAGTTTTTGTTTTATTCAAATGGCTATATACAGATCCCTGGAGTAAAAAGTCCATGTGCAGCGTTTGCTTTATTTTGCCGTTTTTTTTGCGTGAAAAGGTCTTTAACTGCACCGTTTACACGATTATGGGCGATAAACGACTGCAATAAAGATGCGCTAGGTTTGACATGCGTTATATGCATTCCCTGGGATGTTCTGTTAATGTTGGCCATGTCTGTACTGGATGGAACGTAGGCGTGATCAACGGTCAGCGATTTTGAGCGACCGTTGTATCGGCGCTAAATTCACCACCCCCCGGAAAGACGCTTCCTTCACTCTACACTGCCTCGAAGCAGAATGAACAAGCTTATTTAAAAAAAATAATAATAATTACAACTCCGTTTATACCGTCGTCATCGTTAATTTATTTTTGAAACGGTGTGCTTTACCCACTTTTCCATGAAATTTAAATTGGCAAGAGGCGGGTGCATTGGATTGCGTTTCGCCGCACATGGACTTTCTACAATTCCATTACAAAGAAATCATCACCATGACAACGTCGCCTGTAGCACCGGTGTTGATGGCAGCATTGATCACCACTGCATATTGAAATTAGACAACCAGTGGTCAGCGCAGACAAGGAACAATAAATATCAGTACCGCCATCGGTACCGAGCCAATTCACCGGCGGTGAATGTCCGTTAATTTTGTAGTGTTGCGTTACAGCGGGGGAAAACAGAACGTGACGCACTGGGTTTCGCTGCTGGTTCAGGACATTTAAAAAAATAAAATAAAAAAAACTTCAGGCCATTAAGGCGATAAAAGCATCTTTCGTACCGCACCAGTTTGGACAGTGGAAAGTCTTTCCATGGACCGCTCCCTTCGCTGTCTTTACACAACGGATTAACTTTCCCGTCGCTTTGGGTTTTGATCAATCGTTGAATTTAATGGTTAAAAGCATGGAAAGTGTCTTTTGGTTCTCCCTCCCAGAGTGTGTGAGTTTGGCGAGCTGATGGCGGTTGTTTTTGGAGGCACTGTTGAAGGAGCCACGAGGCACAGTCTTTATGCGTAGATCTCTGCGGTGGGAGCCTTGGTGTAGATGGGCTTCTTTCCCAGGTCGTAGCTGCCCTCGTCTTTCTTCTTCATGCGGTAGATGAGCAGGAGGATGAGGAGGATGGCGAAGAGCAGCCCCACGGCACCCCCGGCAATGAGCGCTGTAAGCAGAAGAGGTGGCGGTTGGTTAGGCGCAAGTGCGTTGAGGTTCTCAAGGAAACATCAAATCCGGTAAAATTTATCTCGCCGATTTTTGTGGCGCCGTTTGGCCTTGTGACGTGGGGGACTCACCTGCTACGACCTCTGGCTTGCTGAACACGCCCTCGTCGCTGGCGTGAGCCATCAGAACGTTGGGCAGCGCGTCTTCAAGCGTCGCCCCTAGGCGCGGTCCCACCTCGTTCTTCTGAACGGCCTCGATGTCGTCGTCCATTGGATTGCGCTTGGGAGACTTATCCTCATCTGGGATCTGGTTGTCAATCACATCAGGCTATGGGAATGGGGGGGGGGGGGGGGGGGCGCATGTTACTTTCATTAAATTAAACACAGTTAAACGTAAATAAATATTTATACAAATACAAAAGCATGATATATATATATATATATATAGCAATCGTACCTCGGTGGGCGCAATGTCCATGTCTTTGTCTGTTGGTTGAAGAGAGCAATTAAACTGATTAATGCAAAGAAAACTGACATTACTTCAATCCAACTAGAGCCCTGTGTCTGTGCTGAAACGGCCCTCACAACATTACCAGTAAATCACAATCATCCTAATGCGTTATGTCAGTTACTTATTTCATGATTAACCAACTTAACGATGACTGATTGTCAGAAGTCTGTTGTTCTATAGTCTTAACACACTGAACTAACATCATTTGCAGGATTACAACAAACCCCTTAGTCTACCCCCAAGCCCCCAAATGTTACAGAAAAGCAATACATTTAATTCAAACATCAACCTTTAAAGCCAGGTGGAAGTTCAGGCATCTCTTGTATCTTAGCGACATCAAATAAAATTTACCGTCATCTCCAGATCCTGAGAAGTCATCGTCATAGTCATCGTACGTGTCATCGTCATCGTCGGCATCTTCATCATCGTCTTTGGTGAAACCAAAGTCTGAGCCGGGGTGGTCTCCGGATGATTCTGGCTGGTCAAGCGACCAGTCAGTCTGCGGCTTTCTGGGCACCCACGTCTCCGTCTCCCGTACCTGCTGATTACAACGACAAAGACACAGTTTAGAAGGCTCACAAGTTTTATCCGCCATAAAAAGTCAAACGGGCCCAAAAAAGTATTAATTTAAAAAAAAGATTTAAATATATATATATATATATATATATATATATATACATATACATTTTTTACATGACACATTGAAATACATTTTTAAATCCAAGACACATTTATGAAGGGTTAACCCATTTGTATTTAACCCATTTATTATTACGTTCTATTTTGCAGGTTATATGGAATGATGTATGCTGTGCTGTTCAGCATTACTTATTATCTTCTGTATGATAAGGACTGGCTCAGTAACCGTGTGAGCCAGAGACCAATATATCACAGGTCGAAAACTTCCTTACAGGCCTTGAGCAAGAAGCAAAAATGGAGTACGCAGCTGGATGGAGGGAAACCCTATGAGGTGGTTGTCCTTGGTACGCACGCACACAGACGCACGCGCACACACGCGCACACACACACAGGGAGGGTATGAAGAACGGCTGTAAATAATGCTTTTTTAGCACGGTGTTGACTGTCAGCAGACGTGCTCTTTCTGCAGAAATAAAGGCCCTCATAATTGGATCAAGCTGTAAATTCCTGACTGGATACCCTCAATACAATACAAGACAAGGGTGGATTTTTCCTTCTCAACCCGACACTTAAATTGTGCAAATATGCAAGTCAATGGTTTTCATTATATGTCCTATAACATCACAGCTGATCACGCAAGATTTAAATTTGAGAAAAATCGATTGGAGTGATTTAGAATGTCAGAAAACAAAAAAAAACGAAATATTATATATCAGGTTCACCATTCCCAGGGAAATGTCTGTAGAGGTCGAAGGTTAAACAGGAAGCTCTTTTCTAGTGGCTCCACAGGTAAGATAGGAAGCATCCGACAGGGGGTGGGGCTAAAAAGGCCAATTTTATTCCTGATTTGCAACTTGAGTGGCGGCCAGCACTTCGCTCTTCGACGGTGTCCCCAACATGCAGTATAAGTTTGGACTGAGGCTTAGCTACCGTGAATGTCTACTCCGTCCAAATGCTTCATCTCTCCCTACCCCCCCCCCCCCCCATCCACCCCTGACCACCAGTATTCTGTTACCACACTCTTATTCCAGATGCTCAGCTGTTGCTTAAAGACCTCAATCTCGCTAATCACATTAGCGCGCTTTAAACTGTTGCCGATGGGTGCAATTGAATTATCAGCAGCAAATGAGATTAAAGGGAACTGTCTTTGTAGCGAGGCATTTGCATTTTACTGCAGAGGGCTGGGGTGAAAAAGCGTGAAGCGAGGGGGGGGGGGGGGGGGGGTGTGGGGGGGTGCGTGGAGGATTCCTCAAGTACATTTAAGCAGAACGTGTTTGGGTTAAAAGCGCTGCCCTGAATGCGCACCCCCGTCAGATATCATGGGCCGGTTGGTTTGCGTTGATTGCTGGGCGATCCGGCGGGCCGCTGGTTAAATCGCACCTGGCCCGGCTGTGCAAATATGCGCTCCGTCTGTGATTAAAGCAACAGTCCTGCATTGCATTATTCATTGTTCCTCGGCACTGGGAGGTTTTATCACTTCTGCGTGGCTGCGCAGGGATTTCTGGCTTTCTGAGGACCTCGCTCAATGCCTCAGCTCTGGGAGCCAGGTGGTCCACACACTGCACAAACTTTCGTCTGAACTTTACGCATCTCCTTTCTTTAAAACTAATTCATTTCTACGTAAAGTTTTTTTTTTTTTTTTTTTTTTTTTTTTTTAATACGCTGTGTGTTTATACATCACTCAGTTAACATTTAGGCCACGGCAACCGCTCGGTGACTCTACACAAGTCAATGATTCGCTAACTCAGCGTCTTAAGATGGTTGTTGGCCGGTTGTGCAGAGTGCAGTTTCATTACCCTCTTGGAGGCCGTGTTTCATGGGGGGGGGGGGGTTTTCACTGCAAGCAGTTTTTGGAAAGGGGATGAAATCTTTCAGTCTTAATCTGCAATCATCTCTGATCTTCCCGAGTCTACAATCTCCGGACTGTGTTGATCTTTTCTGTGATGCACAATGATCTTTTTGTACAATATGTGCTGAAAATTCAAAAAGGACTTTTGTGCTCAGCTGTTTAAACAAGCCATTTATTTCAACAAAGGCCTTCTGCACAGGTGTGATGGGTCATCTTGAGCTGCTTTTTTCATTTCCCCTCTAGAATAAAGACATCCTGTTCCATGCAGGTCAGGCCTTGCAACATCCTCATTAATCTCAACGTCTTCAGCATGATAGTTCTGTTCTGTTCTACGGTGTGGCCTATTCACCATGATCAGAGACTGCTATTCTGCTAGTGTAACTTCACAACGGCATAAACGCGCTGAACATGGGGACTACTCAGGGGGGTCAAAAACAATTGAACGGTGACATATACACAGCCACTTTGAATGAGGAGTGTCCGGATTTTGCATTTTGGTTGGGCTCAACTGCTTCCAGGTTCTATGGGGTGAAGCTGCGCATTCCCACCTTCGCTGCTGGAAGCGGAAGCATTCAGACTCAAAAGCCAAAACACACAAAAAAAAATACAAATACAAATACAAACACGTGGATGAGAGGGCCGCTTCAGTACGACTGTTATGGTTAAAGCGTCCAAAGGTTCAAATCCGTTCCCCAGCAACGCTGCACACCAGCAAGACGCATCGCCCACAATCCAGCCTCTTATCTGCTGGAAACAATGTTCCCAAAGCCAGCTACAGTGTGTATTTGAAAGAAACAAACGGCTATAGATTGAAAATGAGAACATTTACAGCCAAACAGTGCACGTGAGCGGTCTTCCGTATGCCTTTATGGCTAAAAGACACAACCAGTGGGTAATAATGCAGGACTACAGTTATAATCAACATTCAAGCACGGCTTTGTTCTCGGCACCAATTATGGTACAGCAACTGTTTAATTCTGTTAACTGCGGTAATCATCATACAATCAGTGCTTCGTCAATTTAAGGGCGGTAATTATCATACAGCCACGGCCTCATTCTCTTAATGGCAGTAGGCAAACATTTGATAGGCAAACTGTGTATTTGTTTACCTTGGGATATGACCCTTTCAAACAAAGCTGCATTACGTTGAAGGTATTAACTTGTGTTCAGCACGTAGGCTACACATTGCCAACACAGAAAGATCCAGCAGGGAAGATTGTCGTTTATAATCTGACCAAGTAATAGGCTATACGCTGAAACAAACTGCCCGTTTGCAGCCTATTGGAAGTACACCTAGTTACAGCAGTGTACCCAACTCAGCAACGCCATTTTGTCACTTGGCCTTCCACTGAAGTGTGTCCTTTCTTTTCTTGTCGCCGTATGTGCGTTTCTTATTTCAGAAGGCAAAGTGAGCAAGGCGGCGGAAATTTGGCGAACGTTTCAGAAAAGGTGGGCCGTCACTGCGACACACACACAGCAGGTTTACGGCACATCCATTTCCAACACTCGCTCTGTGCCACTGTAGACCGCCAGTTTCCAACACTCGAGGTGATTAATTTGAGAACGCAAAGGAAATCAAATCTAAACACTTAATGGCAGACCTACACCGATTCTGCCTTGGCTTCTGTAACATTAATGTGGCCGTTTATTTCTTGTGAAGTAATAGCCTTTGGAGAAACCACATTCCTAACAAAGCTACACCTGCCATGTTTGGACAGAGACAGATTCTCAGTTCCTGTTGCAGTGAGGATGAAACTGGCCGGTGCTCTTTTAGTCCCATGAGCCCATTTGATTAGATGCGTGCTGAAACCAGTCTGGTTTCCCCCTTCTCTCAATTTCCTCCTGCGTTTTGAAATGTCAGGCAGACACTGCATGCAAAAGTCCCCACCGCTCGTGACACCAGCATTACAAGAAACAACCTTTAAAAAGAGGAAGCGCTGGAGTTTCCACTCAGGTGAGGGGAAGCGGTTTTGCTCTTCCCCGTGTGAGCAACAGTCAACGGCGCAGTCAGGACCCAGAGCTTCTGAGAAACAGTCAACGGCGCAGTCAGGACCCAGAGCTTCTGAGAAACACAGTCAACGGCGCAGTCAGGACCCAGAGCTCCTGAGAAACACAGTCAACGGCGCAGTCAGGACCCAGAGCTCCTGAGAAACACAGTCAACGGCGCAGTCAGGACTCAGAGCTCCTGAGAACAGCCCAGTCAGGACTCGCAGCCCCTGAGAACCACCGCTAACAGCAGAGTCAGGGCACGTCAAGGTTAACAATGCCCGTGGCCTGCAGTTCGCCATCACAGAGGCGGTTGTGATGCAAATGTGGTCAAGTGAAAACCACTGTTGCCAAAACAGAGGTGCCGTGTTACGTGTGTTGGTCCCTATTGGAAAAGGACTGAATGCTTGCCTAGCATACTGCATTGTCAGCCAGCTAGAACAGCTTAAATATCACATATTAAAATACCAACAAGTACATTGATACATTTTGGTTGGGCTTGGGTGCACTTGTATTGCCTTGACAGTACGCGTATCAATGGAATGAAACATGCTTTAAAGTGGATATTTACTGATACTTATACTCCAGCCTGTATTGCGTTTGTGTGAAAGGGTTGTTCGCATTTTCTTATGACTGAAGAGGACAGGACACCACGGAGACGACAACAACATCAGGAATATCAGCGCGTCTCCCTTACAGCACGTGCGCTAGAATGTCAGTTTATGCAACTAAATGGAAAAATTGGGCACGTGTTCAAATCTAAAGCTACGAAGAATTCTTACAAGCACTATGCGACCATGGCGTTTTCTAGATAAACGGGCCGGGATCAAGTTGCTTCAGGAATTCCTTCAGCTTGCCTGAGGTATGGGTGACCTACAGCGGGTTAAGAAAAGGCCATCTCATGTTCAGTAGGGTAGTGCCTGGAACAATAACACTTATACCAGAGCTGTCCTCAACAGAAGCAGAGCAGTTTTTATTTCAATCACTGTTATGGTCCAAAGTAACTCTGAGCTCAGATCAAACCAACTAATCCTGTCTGTACACAATTTCACACTGAAGGGGCTGGCTGTGTTCCCGTCTGTGGCAATCAGGGTGTGAAAGTAACAAGCCACCAGCCAAATGCTGGTAAAATTTTGATTGTGGCCGTTAAGATTTTTACTCCAGCAACCACTTTGGCTGGTAAGCAACCAGATTGTGTAATATTGTAAAAGGTAATATGGCTGGTAAAATGTTAGAAATGGCTGGTGATTTTTTTTTAAATTCACAAGCCACTCTGGACAGGAATGCTCACGAATTCCGCTGCTCACGAATTCTCCCGCTTCTGCCCCGTTCAGATAATGGCTGCCTGTTTATGTAGCTCCAAGAAAGGCTCAGGAACTCACTGGGGCACAATGATGAAACATCTCCTTACAGTTTGTGATAAGGGAACTCCAACAAAGGTAAAGAGTCCAAGGTCTTTCAGTGCATTCCCTACCTCTGCTAGAGGGCTTTTCTTTTTTCAAAGCGCTGTTGACCAAAGGTTGCAACATAAAACCAAGCCTACCACAAGCACGGAGGGTTTCTTTCCTCACAAAGGGAGAGAGAGAGAGAGAGAGAGAGAGGAATGCCAGATTTGTATTGCGAGTGTAATCTAGCAGGGCTGAGGCGTTTTTTTTTCTTTTTTTTCTTCTTCCAATCCATTCAATTCAAGAGAAAGCCTAAAAAAAAACCTATAATGTTCCATTTAGATCAATTAATTTGTTTTGTGAATTGTCCAAATTGCAAATGGAATTGCCCCCAGCCCTGTAATGTAGAATTGTGCCCCTAAACATTGTCTTTCACACGTACCCTGCGCTTGGCTGTGGGCCCCTGTCCCGTCTTTCACACGTATCCTATGCTCTGCTGTGGCCCCCTGTCCCATCTTTCACACGTATCCCATGCTCTGCTGTGGGCCCCGTCCAGTCTTTCACACGTAACCTGTGCTTGGCTGTGGGACCCGTCCCATCTTTCACACGTATCCCATGCTCTGTTGTGGTCCCCTGTCCCGTCTTTCACACATATCCCATGCTCTGCTGTGGGTCCCTGTCACGTCTTTCACACATATCCCCTGCTCTGCTTTGGACCCCTGTCCCATCTTTCACACGTACCCTGCGCTCGGCTGTGGGCCCCGTCTCATCTTTCACACATATCCCATGCTCTGCTGTGGGTCCCTGTCACGTCTTTCACACATATCCCCTGCTCTGCTGTGGACCCCTGTCCCATCTTTCACACGTATCCCATGCTCGGCTGTGGGCCCCCGTCTTTCACACGTACCCCGCGCTCGGCTGTCGGGAGGGCGCCAGATTCCTTCCACCTTCGCCGCGCTATTTATAGCACCACATTTTCAACCTTCTCAAATGTGAGCGAGAGAGAGACAGACACACTCATCCCCCCCCCCCCCCCCGGCACCCCTCCAAATAAAATGACGTTTAAACTGTCGGAGGTGCACTTTGGACGAGGTGCGCTTTCGCACTAAACTGTAAAATGGACACATAAATTTGGGAGACCCGCATGTCCAAAAAAAACAAAAACAACGATGGAGGTTTGAGCAGTTCCACTGTTCTGTAGTGCTACCCAAGTGAAACAAGCAAATCTGGTCCTTGTCCCAAAATGCACACGAGCCACAGCTATAATATCCATCCCCTTGGTCATTTTGACATCAGCATAGTGTCACTGCTTAAAAAACTACTACAAAACAAACTGCTCAATACACATTTACTGGAGTTGGACTGAGTCATGTGGTCAGAATGTGACCTGTGGTTGACTGGAGAATCCGCCCTGTTTTCCCAGAGCTGGTCCAGACCCGCGCCTCAGGTGATTCACTCGTTCAGCAGCAGTCAGACTGGGAGATCAGAAAGTCAAATTCCCTCTATCCGAGCACTCCGGAAGTTCACTCGTGACTAAAGGCATTCCCACAGTGGTAGGTCATAGCAGCACTTGCGCAAGTAGAAGCGTTTTTGGACAAAAGACAACGGCACATACAGAACGTAACGGTCCTGTTCTCAGCTTGTGTTAATTTCCTGATTATTTTTTATTTTTTTCCCCCACACACACACACACACACACACACACACACACACACACACACACACACACACACACACACACACACACACACACACACACACACACACACACACACACACACACACACACACACACACACACACACACACACACCATTAATCCCCTCAATGACATTAAATTGAGGGGATTTTTTTTGTCGAGCCTCCTTCCTGTCTGTACCCCCAGAGTAACAGTGGCAGATTAAGAGCCACACTGAGGTTGGCTCTTAATCAATCTGCCAAAAAATCTAACTGAGGCCGATTTGGGAAGAAAAACACTTCTCTAAAGCTCTCCGTTCCCTTCAGTCTTAGATGGCTTATCTCTGGAAACGCTTTGAACAAAGCAATCCATTTCTTTGTTCTTTTTCTGTGTAACTGAATTAATGCACCTCAGGCCATACTGAGAGTTAATCAAGACATTTCCTTCATGGCAAACTGACATTTTTCGACATCCTTTTCAGATTTAACACCTGGACAGCGTGGGTGGTTCATTTCACCAGAAGCATTTAGGGGAGTTTTGATTTAATCCGCAGAAGAAGCCACCAAGCTAAGGCAGGGCAGCCATTTTGTGACTGAACACAACAAGCATCGGGGGGGGGGGGTCAGAAACATTCAACCAATTAATTTGAGATGACTACTATTATACACCCACACTGAGGCCAGTACCAGTACTACTACACAATTAAACCCTTCCGCTCATTGAAAAGAATAAAAGGGCTTTGCGGAAGCATACAAGGACCAGACATATTAAAACCAACAGAAAAGTCATGATCAAACCCCAAACTAGCTAATTGAGAAAGGTCAGCTGCGCCTAAGCCTCGCAAATGTGCCCAATGACTTTGAACTGGCAGAGCGAAATAATAAAATTCTTAACTCCTTTCGCCCAAACGGGGAACAAAACCCTCTCTCTCGCTGCCAACATTCCATCCTGCAAAGGGCTTTTATAGCCCAGTGGACAGCAATGCCGCGACCATTATTACATCCTGGTGAAGTATTTATCATCTTCTCACCGTAGCCTTTCACTGCCATTGAATTCAGCCCATCAAGCAAAAAAAAAACAAAAAAAACAGCCTCATTCTCGTGCAAATGATCTCACGCTTTATACAACAACTGCATTCCAACTGCGCACTGCAAAACGGCAGAGGACAGACCGACAGCAACTGACAGAATGCCGATAGGGAGCAACCGGTAAATGGCTGGGATTTGAGGAAAGGGAAGCTTTTAGTGGTTTGCTTGCAGAAAAAAGAAAAAAAAGGCCACTTTTGCTTTGAGAGTGCGGCTGTGGCGGCCGAGGGCATGGCCTCTGGCTCTTATAACGGACGCAATCTTGGGAGGTAATGGATATGGCCAGAGAGGGCGAATGCCGAACATTTCGTCGGTTGGCAATCTGGCACAGGACGGACTAATGAAAACGAGTAGCAGAGGGAATTCCAAGCAGCAGAATGTTTACTTCGCTAAATTTGACAATGCAAAAATAAAATGGGGGGTGGGGTGGGGTGGGGGGGTTGTAATAACTGAAGAGTGGAACGGTGAATAGAGGGACGGAGTTTCTGGTCGAGCCTCTCTCTGGCCCTGACCATTTAAATTCGTCCAAGTGTGCAAAATCCCACAAGAGGGCCGGTTCAAGGTCAGCATGGGTCAAATTCCAGAGGAAAATTCGAAAGGGAGCGAGGCTGCGCTTCTGCGGGGCCCTGTGGAATGTAACAGACTCCATTCGAGGCTCAGTGGTGCTTGAAAGTTTCGGTGAATCTAAAGGCCACGCAGGGTCTTTTGATGTGTACAGAAGAACACAATCCCCTCCGGGAAAGGGAGAGGGGAAATCAGCCCGGTTATTCAGCAACAGAACAGAAGCATTTCTACCACCTTTCACTTTTCATTCCGCACTTGGACGTTAGCTTAATTGCAGTTTAAGACCAAGACTCTCCAGTGTGTTGTCCACTTAGCCTTGCATAACATAGACCGCCGAGTAATACCCAAACCATGGGCTTATAACAAGGATGCAGAATGGAGCATAGTCCTGGTGTGAACTTCAGTCATAGTTGTCCGACCAGTATTCAGACAAACACTCCTCTCCTCTGTACCTTGCACAAATGATGTGGGTGTGAGGTGCACCTATCCAGGAGCGTCGTGCCATGACTGTGGAATTCAGCCACTTGTGTCCTTGGCCGCAAGTTAGCCAGTCAGACGGGTGGCCTGCTCTCCTCCCATCCCACCCCATTCCATTCTATTCTAGCACAGAGGACATTTGCGCACGGAAACATTACTGTAAATCGCCCAAAAGAAAGTCTAAAAGCATGCTCGGCGCGTTTCAAGGAACCGATCAGGCGACCCACTTTACAATGCACACAAACATGGTTGTTTGGTTCAAGTTTCATTACACTAAACATGAGCCAGTGGGTTATTATGATCAAGCTCCCTAATCCACAGTGTTATGGTATTTCACACTAATGGAAGATTTCTGCAAATCTTACCATTCCCTTTGGGCATTCAACGATGACGCAACAACAGGGCAATTCCAATTTAAGAGTTTCCAAATGGCCGGTAAGCCCTTATTTGGATATCCCATGGAACAGGGAACGTCACTCGGACGTCACCACAGAAGGAAATATACATTTTAAACACAGCAGGGATAGTTTTGTTAGATTGGGGAGGGATTCTCCTCCAAATGCAGGGAATATATATGGGGGAGGTTTTCAGTGTAAATACGGGGGGCTGAATGGGGGAACAATCCTGAAAATGTTTGTGAATCAATTGACAATGTGGGGCATTTAGAGGAATATTTTGTAATGGGGCGAATGTAAAGGTCCAGGGAAACAATGATCAATACAAAATAGGCAAGTTAACCTTGGACTTTCTACGTAGCTCACTGCATATGTCAAAATAATTAACGTTACAACATAACTGCGAGTAAGCTAGCGATAACACATCTGACAATGACAAATTAGCTGGCTGGCAAAACTGGCAAAAGATTGTGACGAACAATCGTTAGCTAGCTACAACTTTGATACTTGGCGTGCTAACTAGGTAGCCATCCATCCAGACAGTTAATAAGAGACCACGTTATTTTCGTGAGTTCTTCAGACGACCCACCACACTTAGATTCTAGCAAGCTGTGTTAAAAAACACAATGTTAAGGTTATTTTCACAATAGCAGCCAATGCTAGGTTACACAGATCCCTAGCCTAGCCAACTGAAACCCTCCAACGCTAGCTATTAGCCGACTAGCATGGCTCCAGACTAATGCAATGGCGGGACGGTAGTACTGTACGTGTCTGGTCTGGACACAGGTGACGATGAGCTAGCAAACGAAGGCCTTTCTACATTTTGATTTACCTAGTTAGTGCTAGTTGGTTAATTATTACAGTCTTGTAACCACTGCAGTTAACCAAAATCATTTAAATACATGTTAACAGCGAGCTGGTTACCACAGCCAGCCATGTCGCAGACAGCCAATTAAACATCAACTGGAAGATAACAGCTCATGCCTTTTAGCAACTTAACGTTAGTCAGCTAAGTTAGTGAGCCAGATACAGTACTAGCAGTTCGCAATATTGCTAGTCTAGAACATCATTGACTACGATGCAAATACATCTCGCATGTTAGTCAAGTTTGTTAGATAACGTTAGCTAGAAAGCAAGCGAACAACTTGTGCGCAAGTTAACAACGTTAATATTAGTCAAATCCGTACAAAAGACCCACACGGCCGCGTTCAACCACACTTTGGCGTATCATGTCTGGGAATTTTCCAGCTAGATTATTGGAAATTAGACTGAAATGTGAGAGTAATTCAAACAACTACCTTTAAAACAACTACATTTGTAACAGACGTCCAATGTTAGTATGTATTAGCAAGGCAGAAGCTAATTAGCGATTTACTTACCGATTCGGCGTACACCGCCGCGAACAGAAACAACAGGAGCCAAACTTTTTGCATGTTCCCCGAAAGTTCGTGTCAACAGGTAGTTATGGGAAGCTTAAATTTGCTGTTATGCACCGTAAAAAAACGAGCTATAGTACGTGTGTTACAAATAACGTACGATTGAAAGTCCGTGAAATGAAAATCTCACCGTTTCTATGACACTTTTATAACGTTACAGGTTTATACGCCTAGCCTACGCAATAGCTTTCATCGACTGGTGAGAACTTTAAACTGAACTCCCTATATTTTGATTTTACAACGTAACTACTCCTCCCATCAGATGAAGAACGACCAATAGGAGCAAGATTAAGGACAACTACTTTTCATTCGTCACACCCTTACCGTAAATGCGTGCATGGGGAGCAACAAATCGTATTTTGACTTCTACATGTGTGTTTTATTAAAAACCATAGGATGAAATTACTGATGCTTCGACTGGTATCCTACAAAAGTGAAATATGTGTCACGTCATCTGAGGATTACTGGCATCAATTAGATTAATGTAATTTTCTATAAGCTATACCAAAACAATAAACTTTGTGGGTAGTTAGACATACTTTAAAATAACTTGAACTTTGCTCATGCACGTAATGTGTCTCAAACTGTACAATAAAGAGTGGAGTTTAAGTACAATATAACTGTATTCGCCTGCTGAACAGTTTGTATGAATTTGCTGAAGAGGCCCCACAGCTGGATATCATCATGTCACAATAAATTGGTCTACGTATAGCAGCTTCGTCCCCGTTCACTGTTAAAAAGACAATATTTGTCTTAACAATTTGGTAACGGTGTTACATCAACAGAGAATTCCAACTGACACTATTTTAATAAAGTTAAGTTTCTATTTAGGTTCCGAAAGAATTACGAATTAAAAAACGAGCGTACGAAGAACTTCCCGTAATATGGGAATTGGGTGGAAACTTTCTCCTTCAATGGAAATTTCAGTGACGCAATCTTCCGGTAAATTCTTTCTTTTTTGGAACTCCCCTCCCCCGTCGCGTTCGCAAAATGAAACAGTACTGCAGCTATAGCTAGGTCAGAAGCTACTATTTTTGAGAACAGCGGGGGGAACTTAGAAAACAATAACACAAAAGCGGGACACTTTTGGCCTCAAGTGGCCTGAAGTTACTTCTCTTCGTTTTCTGTTTCTCATCCTCCTGAATTATTGCACGTATTGGTAGCCTAATAGCAGTAACACTTTCTGCCCTTGTAACAATAGCAATGTATAGGCATTCTATACATGATAACATGTTGTGATTTTGTGATTAAGTTGGAGATGAGTTTTGTATCTTAAAATAGGCAGTAAACGCGCGACTCGAATGTCGTAGCTGAGTGTTGTGAAACATAAAAAAGACCACTGGCCAATAGATAGTCCTATAGAATCTGAACAGATTGGCAGCCCCGCACACCACTTCCGAGTAGCCACGTGCTATCTCTTGGGATCGAAGCTTTTTTTTTTTTTTTGCACAAAAGGAGAAACCCTTTTGGAATTGTGTTGTGCTGGTTCCCTTCAACTTTAGGTTGCTCCTACTATTAATTCAGTTACTTTATTAAGAATTACATTTTTATATTTGGCTCAAGCAATGGAGCTAAATGGCCACAACACGATGAAGCAACGAGGCCTACGTGTTTATCTACCAAATAGCCTATATCTTAAATAAGAAAGTATTTGTCCTGTCAGAACAGGTTTGGATGCGTTTAATTTTCTACAGACAACACTGTAATTGATGAAAAGTTAGGGGGGAAATGTATAATGCAAATGTAAATAGAAAAAGAAAAGCAGCATGTGTATTTAAATCTCAGGCATTGTTATCTCTGCAAACACAGCGATACCACTGTCATGAAGTGAATTATCTGCTGATCTATTGTGATCAGCTGTCAACTAGTGTAACATAATAAAACATTTTTCTCGTTAAGTCTTTAGGCCATTTTTATCTCTCCAAATATTGAATTTCGTTGCACTTTCAAGAAGTTAATGAACCGATGATCTAATAGTCATCCATTGTCAAGAGGTTTGGTAACATTTTTTTCTTACCCATTGTATTTTCCGACATTTAATTTTGTTTTCCTGTGCATACACTGTGAATTTTTGGAAGAAATTGACAAAATTCCTGTTTTAATGTGCTGCTCTCACAAGGTATCAGTACTTATACAAACCCCAATTCCAAAAAAAGTTGGAACACTATGTAAAATGCAAATGGAAGCAGAAAGCAGTGATTTGTAAATTCTCTTTTACATATATTTAATTGAGAACAGCACAAAGAAAAGATATTTAATGTTTTACCTTATCAACTTTATTGATTTTTGTAAATATATGCTAATTCCGAATTTGATACCTGCAACACGTTCCAAAAAAGTTGGGATGGTGGCAACATAAGACTGGGAAGGTTGTGGAATGTTCAAAAAACACCTGTTTGGAACATTTCACAGGTAGACTGGTGAATAGGTAACAGGTGATGCTATCATGACTGGGTATAAAATATGCATCTACGAAGGCTCGGGCGTTTACGAGCAAAGATGGGTGGAGGTTCGCCACTACGTGAGCGAGTAGTCCAACAGTTTAAGAACAACGTTTCTCAATGCACAATTGCAAGGAATTTAGGGATTTCACCATCTAGAGTCCATAATATTATTAAAAGATTCAGAGAATCTGGAGAAATCTCATTGTGTTAAGGGCAAGGCCGAAAACCAATATTGAATTCCTGTGATCACTGCAATAAAAACCAACACGCTTCTGTAATGAATATAACCACATGGGTTCAGGAAAGCAGTTCATTGATTCATCTGCAAATGCAAGTTAAGACTCTACTAAGCAAAGCATAAGCCATATATCAACAACATCCAGAAACACCGCCGACTTCTCTGGGCTTCTTCTTTCAAATTGTTTTTGGAAATAACGGACGTCATGTTCTCCAGGCCAAAGAGGAAAAGGACCATCCCGATTGTTTCAGGTTCAAAACCCAGCGTCTGTCATGGTATGGGTAAATTGCACATCTGTGAAGGCACCATTAACGCTGAAGGGTACATATGCATTTTGGAGCAACATATGCTGCCATCTAGACAACATCCTGGCTTATTTCAGCAAGATAATGCCAAGCCACATTCTGCATGTGTTACAACAGCGTGGCTTCATCGTCAGAGAGTGCGGGTGCTAGACTGGCCTGCCTGCAGTCCAGACCTGTCTCCCATTGAAAAGGTGTGGTGCATTATGAAGCGCAAAATACGACAATGGAGACCCCAAACTGTTGAGCAGCTGAAGTCTTATATCAAGCAAGAATGGGAAAAAGTTCCACTTTCAAAACTCCCAACAATTAGTGTCCTCAGTTTCCAAAAGATTGTTGCTAGTGTTGCTAAAAGGAAAGGTGATGTAACACAGTGGTAAACATGCCCCTTTCCCAACTTTTTTGGGACGTGTTGCAGGCATCAAATTTAGAATGAGCGTATATTTACAAAAAACAATAACGTTGATTAGTTAAAACATTAAATATCTTGTCTTTATACTGTTTTCAATTGAATACAGGTCAAAAAGGGATTTGCAAATCATTGCTTTGTTTTTATTTACATTTTATATGCTGTATAACTTTGGAATTGGGGTTTGTAGTTCAACCAGACAAAATCAAAATGTGTTTAAAGCATTTATTGCAAAGTTTGTTTTTTTAAAAACCATACATTTATTAAGGCATTTAGCAGTTGCGACACAGTTGGTTCTAGCAGACATGTCTGTATTAAGTCATAGGTCAGTAGTTGAGTTGGCATGAGTCACAACCTCCGATTAGATCTCTACCTACACAAGAGCATGATTCCTCAGAAAAAGTAACTGACCATTTATTGGGAAAGTACAACCCTGAAAGTTGGTCATACTTGTCTTACATCATAGTACACACCTAATGAAGCAGCATGGCAAGACCATACATGCCTGTTCTTAGCAAAGTGTGTCATTTTTTCAATCAAATCATCAATCAAATAGGGCCTGATAAATCACATGCACAAGAAAAATTCAAAACATTTGAAACAAAATAGATCAGGACCGTAGAGCTGTTACAATAGCTGACACAAACAAAATGACAGTTAATTGAATGGAATTGATTTGCTTTATTATACACAGGTTTGTTTTAGTGCTTTTTGGCAGCCTGCATTATTCAGTCCTATGTGAAGAGACTCGGTCGAGGTAATCGATTGCAATCCGAGGCTTTTGTGACTGCGGTCGGAATGTGATTGGTCAGAACCATCCGAAAAGGAGAAGCTGGCAGTCCGTTTCCACGTCTCTCATAAAACCAGTTTTTAAGCAACTCTGTGGACCGTCTCCTCCCTTATAAACTGTCTCTAAAGTCCCCTGCCACAGCAAGCTTCTCCTAAGGGCTGCAGGGCAGAGGGCCAGACTCTGCTGAAAGGCATACCGTAGAGTGACAACAACAACTCTCCTCAACCTACATTTAGGAAGGCTGCAGTTGCAAGCAGGCACTGGATGACCTGAACAAATGGATTCATGAATGAACTAGTTTGGCATCTTTTAGGAGCCTGTATATTGGGGACTGAAGCAAAGATAATCTTTATGGCCCTACAGTACAGTTGTACATTGATTTAAAAAAATGTGTATTATGTATTATGGTTCCAGGTAGACAGGTGTTGAAATGTTTTTACTACATTTACAAATATCTTTAACCTGGCTCAGATTTTTGTTGTTGTTTGGTTGTGATTGGGGCTTATTCCTACTGTGGTTGAAAATGTACAATTGAAGTCGGAAGTTTACATACACTTAGGTTGAAGTCATTAAAACTAATTTTTAACCACTCCACAGATTTCATGTTAGCAAACTATAGTGTTACATACCTAAGTGTATGTAAACTTCTGACTTCAACTGTATATGGTAATGTTGAAACTTACAGTTAGACATGTAAGCTTATACAGGTAACAAACATTTTAATTTGATAGCCAGGGCACATCAGAAGTATAATCTGTCAACATACACACTGTAATAATTTGTGATTTGTGTAATTAGTGATTAAAAAAAATAAAAATAGGACAGGTAATTACACAACAAAATATTCAATGCTGTGATTCATGTACTGTTAATTTTGTATTCACAAACAAAAATAAGTTCTTAATTGTATAAAAGTACCTCCAACAATAAAATTAGTACACACAAGAGATGTGAAACCCAGCACAATAATACCTTCTTGTACAGAAATTGAAAACATTTCAATATATTGTGAATATGTGGACTTTTTTGAAAATATAATGGTAAATATATTTCACATCAGTTTTAAAATATAATTACTTTCATTTAAAAGTTTTTAAATAACATCATAATGAAATTTAAATTAAAAAAATAAAACAACAAAAAATACTCTGAAAATGGTAATAAATTCTCAGTTGCCCATAAATTTAGCAAAAGTGTTGCAATATATTGATGATATATTTTATTTCAGTATCTTCCATTTTTGTAAGGGTTCTTAAGAACTCATTTTTGAAAATCACAATGAACAGGGGTTAGGGTTATGAAGAAAGTACGACGTTTTTCTCGCTCCTATGTCAGAAACGCCATTGTTCATTCAAGCTGTGTTCTGGAAATGTTGATTTTACACAAAGGCAAGCAGCACAGTGCATTGTACTGAAAGTGGAATGTGATTTCATGAGCTCCTTGAAAAGCTTTGAGACATATAATAGTGTTATTTATAGCCAGTGTGATGCAATACTGTCGGTGTATATTACAAATTAATTTTAGTGTGCTGTTATGAATGTGAGAAACCTGATGGCGGATTGAAGGGGTTTTCCTAGATTAGCTCTCAGTCTATGTCTCTGTGTACAGAACATTTCCCTAGCCGATGAGATAAGAAAGTCCAATAAAGCCGGGTACATTCCCTTTTTTATTTTGGTATAACCCGTGGAACACAATGCTGTGTTACATTGGCTCTTGAGTGTTATTGAGAACATCAAACACATTTTCTAGTTCCCCCCCCCCCCCCCCCACAAGGTTGTGATTGTGATAATCCACCAGCAATAAACCTCTGAAAGTGTAAATGGTATAAAAAATATAGACTGTGACCTCTTATAGAGGTTATATATGTGTTGAACCGGTTTTTTTTGGGTGGTACTTGGTTTAACAGTAATCACGGAATTTCCTCAGCAAGGAAACGCATTCATATTTATTCAAATATGAAATGTGAAAGTAGGAGTTGCAGTTAAAAGGTTGCCTGGGGCGACTACATTGCTCTGCATAAATTAACAGTTTGTCGTAAAGAATGAAAAAAAGTCGTTAGGAATGTGTCTTGAATTGAGGATTAACGGCATGTTCAACGCTGGCATGGCTTTTCCTGGGCCAATCCCAAGCAGGTGAGGAAATTCCACTGATTATACAGCAGGTGTACTGTACGTGAGCGGTGATGGCGTCATAAACATTTTGAAAAAAACAGGAAGTAATTCAGCCGGGGCAATAAACATCAGTTAAACACATATGTGCGTCAGTCAGGGGGTGTTAAAGGTGCAGCAGAAAGAGATGTCATAGTGTAGCTTAATATCACATGGAAATCATTTCACACGTACATGGCAAAGAACCATGACTGGCATCAAACACACGATGTAATAAAGGCACCATATCTAACTTTAATGCTTCATTCATAGTGCAATATTATAAACTAACAGCAATTACATTTTTAGTGTTTGTCTCGTTCCAGTTCAATGAGATTGAGATCTGGTGACTGGGCAGGGCCACTTCATGAAGCTCAGTTCATTGTGGTGTTTGTGGGACCATTCGTAGGCAATCTTAGCCTTTTTGGACAGGGGCATTATGCTGCCGGAAAACATCAATGGATACACTGCTGCCATGGAGGGATTTTTTTCATAAGATTTTTTTTTTTGTGTGTGTGTGTGTGTGTGTGTGTGTGTGTGTGTGTGTGTGTGTGTGTGTGTGTGTGTGTGTGTGTGTGACCCCCTAGTGAACACACAGCCCTAAGCAGCCGTTTATATTGCTTGTAGGCCGGGCTGCTGTAAGCCGTGCGGCAAGCTAAACAACATGCCTTTCTCTCCAATCCCCTTTGACCCACCATTCATCAGTTTAAGTCACTAATTACAGAAGCATAACTGTTCCGCTACAAACCAGAGCAACCAGAGAGCGAGAGAGAGAGATGGTCGCAATTCCCTGCTTAACTGTCTGGTATACAAACTTTATAATGCTCTATAATGCTTTATAATGCTCTATAATGCTTTATAATGCTCCCAAATTGATTTGTTCATCTGTCCAAGCATGGAAAAACTATTCCACTTTAATAATCCATACACATCAGAAACTCTAAAAGTGTTAGATAGAATAGTGAAGTTCTATATAACACCCACTCCCATTAGCTCTGATACAATATGGATGAACCATTAAATATTAAATAGGGAAAAATTCTCCTGCAGTCAAATTTTGGAGAGAAACCATCCATAATTCAAATCATTTATATGATAGATATCACATTTCGTCTTGTGAAATTGAAATTACGTTATAAAACGTGAATGGAAATCCACACTTATCTATCTATAAACATAAAGCTGACCTTAAAGGGTAACTACACTCTAGATCACTTTTTTTTCCGCTGTAAACTTGTTTGTATGCCTACCTTATAATGAAACTTATTCATGCATTCCGTTATTTCAACAGTTCTGAAATAATATTGTATATCATAAGAAACTGGTAGAAAAGCGTCTTTGTGCTGCCCCTAATGGTTGAAATTCCCTTTCTGCTCCCCACACTGCCCCCGCCCCAATCGTGATGTCAGAGTACCTCTTTGGAGGTACCTCTTCATCATACGGATAATTGTTGTCGCCCACAACGGAAACAACCGGCACTTGACTGGTTAGACCCGCTACGTTACTTTCGTTTCGCCTCCAAGTTTTTAAACCGGAACAACGTCCCGTCTTGTTCAATTCCCTTATTCCACCTAAATAGTCCACTAAAATATGTTTCTGAAAATATTTGAGGTGAGAAATAGGCCATAGAGTTGCTGAATCTTGATTAATATTTGATGTGCAACGTCTAGTTTGACAGTTTGATCCGAGTTATACGAAATAATTTGTACAATGTACGTTAATTTATGCAAATGACGATGGACACAGCTCCTCCGCCCCCACCCCTCTCCCTCGCTCACCCCACAAAGTATTTTTGTGTAGTAGGCGGAGACAGGCTGAGACAGTGGGTGTAGTTACTCTATAAAGGGTCTTCTAGATTATAACAACCACAAGCACTTCAGTGGATATTTTTGATCTAAAAAAATCAGATGTTTATTGTTACATGTCTTTCCCTTGTATGGTTTGGGCTAGGCCCCTTCTAGTGAAGATATACAATGACATTCTAGATAATTCTGTGCGATTCCAGCTTTGTGGCAGCCATTTGAGGAAGGCCCTTTCCTGTTTCAGAATGACAATGCCCCCATGCACAAATAGAAGTCCATACATAAATGGTTTGTCCAGATCGGTGTGGAAGAACTTGACTGGCTTGCACAGATCCCTGACCTCAACCCCATCAAACATCTTGGGGATCAATTGATATCTGGACTGCGAGCCAGGCCTAATCGTCCAACATCAGTGCCCAACCCTAATGCTCTTCTGACTGAATGGAAGCAAATCCCCACAGAAATGTTCCAACATCTAGTGGAAAGCCTTCCCAGGAGAGCGGAGGCTGTTTCAGTAGCAAAGGGGGGGACCAACTCCATATTAATGCCCACGATTTTGGAATGAGATGTTGGATAAGCAGGTGTCCATATACTTTTGACCATGTGGTGTATCTTCAGACACTTTAACGACAAATAAGCCATTCAACTGGAAAAGCAATGACTGAACCACGGAGCAGCTTGTCTCTCTTTTGAAAAGTCGAAATTTCATAACAGAAATAAACGTGTGTCCGGCTGGGGGCAGTTTCATATCCGTTACAGTGCTCTGAGCTCCTCCCACGCCTTTGTGCAAAGAGGTCTTCTTTGTGTAAGCTCTGCCGTGTCGTCGTCATAACTTTGACTTAAACAACCTGCTTTTCAAAGGATACTTGTGCGCGAGTGTGAACGTGTCCCCCCCCCCCCCCCCCCCCCCGTTCATTATTTCTATATGATGACAATAAATATCTAATGGACGTGTTAAGTGCTCGGCTCTTTGTTGAAGTGCCGTTTTCAGAGCGACACCTCCCTCCATTTTAATAACAATGGCGCAATTGATCAGGGGGATCCTGCGGTGAAAGTAAGATGGTCAGAAGTTTTGTTTAATCTTCATTGTGCCGCTGTCCATTTACAGCACACTTGTCTTTACAAGGCGAGTGGAAGTTTCTTGCTTTGCATGAGAACGGGGAGCTTTGTGCCCTGGGTGAGTGGATGAGTCCTGCTCTGTTGGCAGTGGCGGATGGGGCGTGCGGGAGGCAGCTCAATAGGTGCCATTTAAGGACACCCTCAGTGGCACGTCTCTGTGCCCCCCCGGTGCTCAGACTGGTCCATCCACCACATCCCTGCCCCCACCGTCCCTCAGTCGTCCCGCGCTGCTCAAAACTGACCGGAACAAAAGAAAAAAACCAGTGGCCAAGCGTGGGCAGTGCTCCGTGGAGTACAACAGACAACTGCCCAATGAGAGTACAACAGACAACTGCCCAATGAGAGTACAACAGACAACTGCCCAATGAGAGTACAACAGACAACTGCCCAATGAGAAGCTGTGCTCTTATCGGCAACTGCTTTTTTTTTTTTTGGAAAAACAACAGGCTAACGTTTCTGTGACGGGGAACAGCCATTTTACTGTGCGTCGGTACCCCTGGCGATGAGAAACTATGGCACTCATGGGACATTGTATGCTGCCCTCTTCTGGAATACAAAAATCATCGCCTCGTGAAGTATGGAAAAGGGTCAATAGCATAGCAACTTTTCTTCATTGTCTTTTCAGTGATAAACAGTTCTGGATAACCAATTATAAATACCTAAAAATGGAGTAAGTTTAATGGTAAAATATAAAGGGAACAGGGGTTGTAACTTTCCAAGGGTTTTTTTTTGTTGTTGCTAGGTTTTCTGTTTTTATTGTTGTTTGTTATTCTTGTTAAAAAGGCAGTATACCTGCGAGAGTAGTTTGTGTGTGTGTGTGTGTGTGTGTGTGTGTGTGTGTGTGTGTGTGTGTGTGTGTGTGTGTGTGTGTGTGTGTGTGTGTGTGTGTGTGTGTGTGTGTGTGTGTGAAATGTCAAATGTATTTCACACACTATTATATTGAATTCACTGACTTGCTGTTTGTTACCTGACACCCTGCCTTACCGGTCTCTTTACCACACCCCCTGCTACACCACTATTTGGAGGATTATTCAAGGATAGACTATGAACTAAGGTATAGCACCCCTTGGTGGCTATGGATGGAAACACAGACCTGGTGTTGATGGGCCAGGAAATATTCTGGCTCGAGGCTGGCAACACAAAGTCCAGGAGGAAAAGGGAAAAGAAAGGAAAACATTGTTCTGATTTTCACATTTTGGTCGTCACTGCTGACATCTTTTATACCCAAGTATCCAACTTATAAATAAATGTTTTGATTGATGAATTGTTGATTATTGAATACATTATTATTGTATAGATTCTGTTTTTCTTATTTTAAGATATGGGCTAAATGCTCTTTAAAATGTGATATATTTTTATGTTGAATTCAGATTTTTGGTCAATCTTGTTTGTGTTTATGCTCAGGTTCCTGTGCAAAACAAATTCCCTTTAAGGCAATTACGTTTCACTCATTCATTGTGCAATTAAACATTTTGTTTTAAATATAATAAGACTGTGGTTGTTTATATTTTTAAAGCACTGTAATAGACATTTGCCTGACTCTTTATTTCTATAACCCACATTCCCAGAATATACGAGAGGCTGATTAACTCCCAGTTTCCAAGTCTAGGTTAAAGTCTCATACTTTGAATTTAGGATATACCACATTTATGTGATGTGCTGCTATCATAGACATCGCTGCTTTATGGATATCACCTTCTTTAAATTGGTTGTTTCCGCTTTACTGTTTAGCGTGAATTTCCCACTGTAATAAATGGACTCCAGTCTGAGGACTTTTCATCTGGTAAAATGTTCTGTAATGTGTGAATTGCACCACGAAGGGGCTGATCACGGTGAATGTTCTCTGTATCTCTGAATATTTAGAAAAATGTTACTAAACATGCACGTACATTTACATAGAAAACAAGTTAATGCAAAAAACTTTACGCCAGATTCATCTAACCATGCGGGAAAGGCAGATTTGTTCCTATTCCGTGCATATGTTCACACATGCCAATTCAACGTAAATGACAAGCGCGTTCACTTTATTTCGTGATTAGCATAAATCCGAGCCAATGAATTGCCTTATATCGAGGTTGTCACTTCCATTTAAAGGTGCATACAAAGTCAAAATGGCCCAAAATAAAGAATTATTCCGACACTAAAATCGAGGTTTTATCAGATGTTCAATCAACGGAAAAAATTGTTTAGCATTGTTCATTCCGGTGTCATAAAATAAAGAGTAAAGTAGCCTACATGGTAAAGTAAAAAAGACCTGGTAGGATATAACATGCAGGAAATGCAGAATCTCCCATCACACAAACTGTTAAAGTTCAAGCCTTTCTGCATCGGACGACCGCATTTCCTCCATCTGATAAGCACTATACGGTCTATCTCGCAGCCTGGAAATAAATAAAATAATTAATTTATTAATTTTGTCATTTTGTTGCTGTTCTGTGCATGTGTGAGGTGGTTTGAAATCCGAGATCCCCTAGTGATGGAAAGATGTAGTTAGGGACCTATACTCTGACACAGTAAACAGAAATTTGACGTAAACCAAGAAGCCAGCCGTCTCTCACCGCAGCAGAATGAGGCTGTCGTCGGTCCCACCAGGCAACTGTGTGCTGCACAGATGTGATAGCCCTTTCTATTCATATATATGCGTATCTTCGGATGGAGCCTTGAGGCTACGTTTGTGCAGTACAGTTACGGCACCAATGGCATTGGACAGGTTGGCAATTTCATAAAAACCCGAAAACGACTAAGCAGCCATACGTCACTTTCAGCCAACAAATAGGCGAGCCTATGCGCGATCTTAAAGATGCGTTATCTCCTAAGGAGCCAACTCCTCCAACAGCACAAGATCAGCCATTGCAACGCTGGCTATACATGCAAGTCATTTTATAGCAAATTTCATTCAATGGTTAAATGCGTGTTTTAATTAGCCTATTTAACGTCATATGACATTTTAATTTAATCAATTCAGTAGCCTACTGGGAGCATTAATTAAGTTATGGGTCTAATTAAATAAATGTAGAGTATTCTGGGGGCAATTGTAACAGGGGGCAATTGCAGCACAATAAAATTGCACCAATCTGAAACACGCTAGAGCCGAGATTCTATCCAGCAAGCTAGCTAGTTTCATGTGTTCAGGGTTGGGGGCAATTGTAACAAAAAGTTGTGTTATAATTGCCCCCTGTTACAATTGCCCCCAGAATACTCTATAGCCTACAATTGATTAATATGCTTAATCTAACGTGCTTGCTTTTTACAGTCGTAATTATCACGTTGACATTGTGCACTCCAAAGGCTACATTTAGTCTTGTGAATTTATCTGAAATTAAAATAAACCCATTTATTTTAATTGACATTCAGAAGCTACATTTAGCGGCAGTTTGAATTTACGGATGCAGTTCCTGAGCAGGTGTGAATTCTTCTTTGTACGTACGAACAAATATGAGAAATTAATGCCAAAATACGAACAAAATTGCTAATACAAATGATTTACGTGCAATTTCGTTCTGCTCACGTTTCATGAATGAGGCCCAATCTGAGTTCTTGATGAAATGGAAAAGCTAAAAATCTGTTTATTTGAGCTCACATGCTGTCAATACAAGTAAAAAGTTTAAAAAAATAATAATAATCAAGGTGCGCTATCATTTCATTCTCTCAGAACTTCATCAGTGAACTTATGTTGACTCGGTGTAGACTGAGATTTTTACAGTGGGTGGTTAGCTTTTAGATTGCTTTCTATTCCTTTATGGCTCTATGCACCTAGTTTTTTAACTGCGCAACAACATTTTTCAAACTAAAATAATCAAATGTTCCACATATGTTTTGTATGAATGTTTACAACAAATAACTATTGAAATAGATAAATGGGCCTGGTCACTGACGATAAACAGAAAGTGGCTCAGCCTTATCATTGGTTTACATTATTCATATCAACATTATAATTAAATGAAATACTAATTAAATACCTGCATGATGTTTGTGCACACACACACAGCAATGAGTTTTCTGGATTTTACCACAAGATGGCGACATCCCCTGTGTAAATAGGCCAACTGCTTTGGCGAATAACTTCAGTTGTGAGATGTAGCAATCGAAATCTGTCTGCACATTCTCCGTAAATGACGAGCGCGTTCACCTTATTTTGTGATAAGCATACATCCACGCCAATTAATTGCCTTTCTGCACTTTAATGGTGTGGACATGTCAAATTGTCACCGCACATACTGTATTTATACATTCCTGTGATCAGTCTGTGTTTACAGGCCAGTTACATGTGTGAGGATATCTTAATGTGAAAAAGAGTCTAAATAATTAAACTAAAAACATTAACGACTAACGTAAAACAAAACCAATCCTACAACTCATGGACATAATAAAGTGTATGCATTTAAAGAGTTAGAATGTTGCATTTTGCTTGGATAGTCAATATATGTTTACAATGGCCAGTTTATTTTCCAGAATAATGTCATTATCTATTAATTTTAACAAAGTGTCCTCCGTGTCCTCTATCTCCATACAATTCATCAAATGAACTACTGAATAATTTTAATAATCAATTAGGACATTTATCTGTTTCGTTACTTTGTTAATTTGATGGAGGGTAATAGGGTAGAAAGCCGTAATCACAGTATGCATCAAAGACATTTTGAATGTTAACAGTAACCGGGTGTGCAAAGCACAGCAAGGCCTTTGTGCCATATCAAAACATCAGTTCCTCCGTGCAGGGCTCTGTTTTCAAGAACTCTTAATATTTTTTTTATATATTCAGTATAATTGAATAACTTGACAGCTGACGTAGCAGCCGACAACATCGTAACGTGCGTTTCTTGCGTATTGATGAAACGCGCTGGCTAGTTAGCCGGGGATCCCGGCGTTTCATTAGAGAAAGTGCTCCGTGTTCAGTGGCTCCGTTTTTCTGATGTCGAAACACTCTCCCTGAGTCATTGCCAGATGCCAAAAGGGTGAGTGGAAAAAAGACTCTGAAAGGTCTCTATGAAACCTGAAATGCAGAGATGAATGAAGGTGAACAAATCGCCTTGAATTAAGGGGTGTGGTGGTAATTATTAGTGATTGAGTTTCGTTCATGTCTTTTCATTAACGAGAGCGCTCACAATTGGCGCTCTGTTTTGGCCGCGCCAAACCCCGGTGCTTGGGTTTATTTTATCATCTTAAATCTAACAGTTAATACCTGTATGTTTCCAGCATAATATTGTCTCTGGCAGAGAATGCTAGAAAACGTATCCTCGCGAAAATAAACCAGCGCGCCCGAACAGGGAGTGAAGCGAGGGCCATGTGCTTTTGGGAGCGTGACGGTGGTGGGAGGATGCCGCGCGCCGAGGAAACGTCAGTGAAAGCTCGTCGCAACTCCACCTGTATTGGTTTCATGAAGCCTCGCTCTCCCATCACTAATTGCAGCTCTTATGACTTCTAAAGTAAATATTAAAAAGCTAAAACGTCTTTAATCTCATATCACTGCCTTCATTTCCCAAGTATGTAGGACTATACAAAGAAAAGATTGTTTGTATTCATTTGTTACAAGCTTCACTTCAAGGCTTTTGCTATGTATGGATCACCGACTATGGTACTTATTTCAATGTTATATTAGTGAACATTTACCAAAGTCATTATGTCTTGTATTCAAACAAAGAAGACAAAACATTTACTAAATGTGCATACAACTATATTCATACATAGGCACAATAATACCTTTATTTCCAGAGGAAATAAATTTAATATTTATTTTTGGAGAGGAGTGAATAAGGAAGCTACAACACTAGTTTTTCATTCACCTTAAACAAGAAACTATGATGCATCATGTTTACAAGAGAGAGGGGAAGGAAAGGGCCGGCACGTTGGCAACAGTGAGATCTCTGGGCTGCCATTGGCTGGAGCCTGCTGCAGAGCTGACCAAGAATGTCATCCTTTCCTCCAATCGCAATCACCAGGTGCGCTATTTCCAGGCCTGTGCACGATCTGGAAGACTTTTTTCAGCCAAGAACAAAAACACCGACAGGGTATTTGACGCTGGTCAATACAACGAACGCTTTGACGTGCACCCTGTTTATTATGAAGAGGGTTCGGACTGCCGCGGGACCGGAATGGGGACGGGACAAAAGCGTTAAATGGAACGCCAGGAACGTCTCCGTCCCTGCTGGGAAGGCCCGGGCCAGAGAGAGAGAGAGAGAGAGAGAGAAGGAAAAACATTCCCATCCCAAATTTGAACCGAATGAGGCCTGACCACTCAAAGCCACAGAAACGAAAAGCAAACACCTGCAGCTCAGGTGGAAAAGCTTGGTGGTGAGCGGGGGTGGGGGGGGGGGGAGCATAGGCGCCTCTTTCTTTGGCCCGTGGGGGCCTACAAGGGGTGTTGAGAAGAGGGCTTAAAGCCACACTCATTATCTGCTCTGGGGCGCGGCGCGGCCTTTAAATGTAATGTATGTCCGCTCAGGATAACTAAATAAATCCAGGCAAGAAAAAAAAAAAAAATTCAACTGAAATTTTCCAGGGAAAGAAAGAGACCGGTGGAAAGAAATTATGTTTTCAGTGGGAAAAAAAAACTGAAAAAAAGGCTCAGCCAGATCTTAGTAAGGACAATTATTTAAACAAAAAAAAAAAAACGAATTTCTGCATTTTTCATCCATCACTGTTTTCATGCCTCGCTTTGTTCAACCTAATTTTCTTAGATTAGCGACTGTGATCAATATCAATCATCTTTTGTTGTCAATATCAGTCATACTCCATTGATTACGATCACTCGTGACCACTGGGTTATTTTGTAAAAAATAAATTTCTCCCTAAATATATAGGGCCTGATTTACTAAGACCTTCACCGTATGCAAAACCTTTTAGCACATGGAAAACCAATAACACGAGCAATGATTGGTCATGGTATTTGTTTTGCACCAACCATTGGTTGCGTTATTAGTTTTGTGTGTGCAAAAGGTTTCACACACTGAAGGTGTTAGCAAATCAGGCCCATAATGTGCTCTTTTCAAAGGCAGTCAAGTCTCAGTGGCAATAACCATCTTGTTAAAGATAATTCTATTGGACGATTTGGTAATCTGATGTCATCTGTTATGTTTCGGAGCCAGCCATTGGATGATTGGCAGCTGGTTAAGGGGCGGCCGTGCAAACAACACACCTATGCAATTTGCAAGTTGAGACCTTTTGCCTGTGTGTGAGTCATTGGACAGGTAGAGTGCCCATCAGAGGACAGCTGGCCTATGTGGGCGTTTCCCTCTCATCATCCAAGTGCCAGGCAGAGCGTGTCACCGTGGCAGCATGACCTAACGTCTGCTGGGTGCTCCACTGGTATTCTGCTCCATTTTCACTTTACGATAAAAATCACCCCAGAGAGCCCCCAGACACCCCCGCTCACCCTCACAATCACCCCAGAGAGCCCCCAGTACCCCCCCCCCCCCCCGCCGCTCACCCACAAAACCCCAGTGAGCCCCCAGAACCCCCCCCCCGCTCACCCTCAAAACCCCAGAGAGCCCCCAGAACCCCCCCGCTCACCCTCAAAACCCCAGAGAGCCCCCAGTACCCCCCCGCTCACCCTCAAAACCCCAGAGAGCCCCCAGTACCCCCCCCCGCTCACCCACAAAACCCCAGTGAGCCCCCAGAACCCCCCCCCCCCCCCGCTCACCCTCAAAACCCCAGAGAGCCCCCAGAACTGCTGGGTGCTCCACTGGTATTCAGCTCCATTTTCACTTTTCACTATAAAAATCACCCCAGAGAGCCCCCAGACACCCCCGCTCACCCTCAAAATCACCCCAGAGACCCTCACCAGGATCAGTGACTGCACTGCTCCACTCAATTTGTGTCCAAAATGCCATTAATTTGTCTCACTTTTACAGAAAAGTCTCTCGGAGAGCGGATTATTTTGACTCCAATATGTACACAGCTACCAAATGATTTCAGAATTCATTATTGGTTCTGCAGTAAAACCTTGTGTCGTATAGCTCTGTCCCAGAGAGCAGCGCTGCATAGGTGTCCACTAATAAACTAAAATAGAGCAGCTAGTTGGGCAGGTTATGTATACATTGTAGACATGCACATTTTTGTAAGTGCAGCTGAAATATGCTGCATGAAGAGATTATGTGGAAGGGATCCTAGAGGGGGCACTGGTGCATGCGTTTTGACAGATTAGGAACATTTTGTGTTGGAAAATGCACTACAACAACAGTTACGCAATATTTATCAATACTAGAGATAGAGACAGAATACTGGTGCAGACAGGTTGGAAACTCACAATTGACAATTGACTGTTGAAAAATAATTTTTATCAAATGCAGATAAATCTTTGGGAAACTTTGGCTTAGATGGCATGTGATGTCCTATAGGCTTTATTGAGCCATGTTTGCTATAAATATATTTTTCAGTTGTTTCCGGATGTCAGTGCGTCTCCATAGGGTCTGTTCCTGCCGTTAGCCGGGCGAAATTATTATTACAGCGGCGTGCTAATACTGGAAGTGCACTGAAGCGTTCGGTCACACAAAAGAAATCTTCTTGCCGTTGCATGCCGGTGGAGTGCGAGGTTGACCGCGGGCTGAGACAAAATTTCCTCCCGCGTTTTAAAACATCTTCGAGGCAGAACGCATCCAGGGCAGTTGGATGTGGGATCTGCGGCGTTCGTCTTTTTTTATCGCGGTACCGCGGCAGTGAGGTTTTCGTCCGTCCGCGGGTGAAATGCTTCGCGTCTGCGTGTCTCCGTATTCCAAGGCTCCCCTCCTCTATAAACTCTCCGTTCACCTGAACTTGGGCCCCGCTGTCCGGCAACTGCCATCTTCTACCAAGCACAAGCACCCTTTCTGCGAATCAGAAATAGCCTTAATCAATATAATCAATATAATGTTCACCCTCCAGTATTCAGTGTAAACACACACACACACACACACACACACACACACACACACACACACACACACACACACACACACACACACACACACACACACACACACACACATCATAGATTCACTGTTCCTGAAAATCATGTTAGGTGCTCGGCTGCCTTGCTATTTATTGGAATACACACATGCAGAGTTAAAGTGTTCAAATAATCAAAAAAGAGGTTTTTCTCCGTCTTTTTTACACACCAGAGAAGACACGTCAGCGTTTCAGAGCGTTTTTTTCTGGCTTGAGGGAGACATTCTGTCCGCAACCCTGTTCGCTAATTTATGACAGGGTTTAAAGACAAGAGACTTAATGACATTATAAATTCTCCCCCTCTGAGAACTCACCTGATATGTGGAGCAAAGAATGAGTTAGTGAGAGAGAGAGAGGCCCTAATCAGACCTGGCCCCTGGACAGAATATGAATCAGCACAACCCTGGGATGCTGTTCTGCTGGCTTTTGGGAAACGGAGTTTCATGCCATTCCACTATTCATAAAGCTATTTGGCATTGAGATGACTTATGGAATGACATTAATTTGACCACAATAAGAAATGTTATTACACTAGATTAATTATGCAGCGGTAATATTACACTAGATTAATTATGCAGCGGTAATATTACACTAGATTAATTGTGCAGCGGTAATATTACACTTGATTAATTATGCAGCGGTAATATTACACTATATTAATTATGCAGCGGTAATATTACACTAGATTAATTATGCAGCGGTAATATTACACTAGATTAATTGTGCAGCGGTAATATTACACTTGATTAATTATGCAGCGGTAATATTACACTTGATTAATTATGCAGCGGTAATATTACACTAGATTAATTATGCAGCGGTAATATTACACTAGATTAATTGTGCAGCGGTAATATTACACTTGATTAATTATGCAGCGGTAATATTACACTTGATTAATTATGCAGCGGTAATATTACACTATATTAATTATGCAGCGGTAATATTACACTAGATTATTTGTGCAGCGGTAATATTACACTTGATTAATTATGCAGCGGTAATATTACACTTGATTAATTATGCAGCGGTAATATTACACTTGATTAATTATGCAGCAATAAGTTCTGGGGCGCTCAGGAGTGACGCATGCAAGTCCCATCAAAAACAAAAAAGGGGTCAGAGAGGATTTATGGTTGTATTTTTGATGATTGCGATGATGTTGATGACTTTGCATAATGCTTAAACACCTACACGTGGGGTACACTCTCAGAAAAAAGGTACGAAAAGTACTTAAAAGGTACAAATGCTTGTCACTGGAGTGGTACCCTATAGGTACATACAATACCCCTACCCAGCAATACATAATTAATTTGTACCTTTTTTGCTTGAAAAGATACTTACTACTCCCCAATTAGAACATTACTGTACTTTCAGGGTACATTTGGGAAATTTGTTCCTTAAAGAAGAAAAATGTACCTTCGTTGTACCTTTATTTCTGAGAGTGTAGAGTAATGGCCTGGACAGGGCACATGGGACACAGGAACATGAGATTATGGACGTGGCTGTTCACCATCATTACTGCTGTGATAACCTTTGGAATGGGTTACTGCTGTGATAACCTTTGGAATGGGTTACTGCTTTAAAACCGCTTTACTGGGAAAAGCTTTAATTGTTCCTGAGTGAAGCTGAAAAAAACTGCACCAATACAGTGCCCTTAATTTTGCACCTTGTGGCCATGTACTCGGGAATTGATTGCCATGTTCAATTATATCATCCAATGCCATGTTTTTTTTAAAGCTTCTCCCTACAGCTTCATGCCTGTAAAAAGATTCATCTTTTCTGGCACAAATACAAAAAATATGTTTCTAATTGTAGAATTAAATAATTCATTGTTATTTCAGATATGGATGTTAATTTAGTTTTAACTATCAAGGAAACTTTAATGGAGTGTCGTGTGTGTGATTAAAAATGTTATGACAGAACAAAAAAGGCTGATAAATAAGGTTTGAAATGCTAAAATGACTGATAATGATCTATGCCCCTATGCTCTCCAACAATAACACACTATTTTCTTCTTTTAAAATTTTTGTATATGCTGCCAAGACATTAAATAAGTAGCCTATAAATTGTTTAATGTTGTTACGCACACATTATAAAAATAGACTACTTTTTTTTTTTTTACGTATACCAAGACGAACCCTTTTTTTATAGTTAAGCACAGTTGAAACGTGACAGTAAAACATGATAACAATATTAGCAGTGTATCGGCACAGTGTTTATTATAACAGAGAATGGAAATAAATTGCATTTCATAACGTGAACATGTCGGTTTAAAACTATAGAGCTTACCTCTCCTTTCGTCTACCCTTTTAACCCTTGTGTTTAAAGAACAGCAAAGAGCTTGAAAAAACGGTTGCTTTAAATGACATAACGCAAAGAATAGGTCACAGTGCCGTTTTCATGTAGAGCATGACTCATAGTTGTGGAAAGAGCAAAGAAGATTTTAAAAGAAATATCGCACTTAAATTAGTTTAGACAGCATGACATCAGAGAGTAATTAAACTGGTTTTTGTTGGAATTCCGTTTCCAATTCCTGCGTTCAGGTTTGTAAAGACTTCTGAGCACCTGCAGGTTTTTTGTGTGTGAAATATTTTCACTGGACGAGGTTCAAAACTTAGAGGGGGAAAAAAACTCTTCAGCGACAGCATTACGCCATTCTTCCCTCTTGGAAAAAACTGGGATTTAAACAAGTCTCTTACAAGATATCGAGCAGAATTGCAGGAGTTTAAAGGAAGTCAGGTTTCTCCTCTCAATGCAAACCGTTTTCCCGGAGTGCCTTCTCTTCGCTGGAAAGCAGAGCAAGAAGCAAGCGATTTGTATCACTATGGTACTGAATAACGGCGCGGGAGAAAACGGTTTGCACACTTTTATTCTCCAAAGGAAACTGAATTTCACTCTACAGCTGCTCTTTTGCAAAATCGTTCATGTTTTCTTATTTCAAACCGGAAGACCCTCTGAGCATTTCTTTCTCGGCGAGATTCAAATGAAGATCAGAGGATGAAAGTACAGAAACGTCTCCCTCTTTTACTGGGGTGTTGGACTCTGTTTTACCTGGAATTTATCCCCGCGGCATTGAGCCACACAGGGACCGCGCGCGGCGCATCTGAACTCATACAGGAAGATAACACGGGCGCAGGGCACGAGGGATCACAGCCCCGGAGCGCGGGCACAGTTAAACTCATGGTGGGGAATTACGGCACCGCGCTGCGAAAACCCACGAATGGAGCGCGGATCACGCGCATAAGGACGGGACCCCCGCAGATTAAAGGCGAGTCCACCAAAACCAAAACTCTGACATCAGTGACAGCGCGAGGCAGCGCAGCATCAAGTCAAGTTCGAGGGGCGATAAATTTGGGAAGAAAAGAGGCAGCGCGCTCTTGGGTACCTGGAAACACTGCTAGAGCAAATGCCCCCACCGCACCATGGGCGTTAGCCGCAAACGCAGGCAAAGCCCCGGCCGGACGGGGGAAAGTAAAGGCTGTCAAAACAGCTTCGGCGCCGGCCAGGACCGGACAGCAGAAAACTGCTGTTTTGCATAAGCATATCTCTCCGCTCGCGCACCGGAGTTCGAAAGCCGCTGACAAGCCCGGCGATAGAGACTCTCCAAAGCACCCGCTGGTGACCCCACATGACTACATGTTGTCGCTGTATTGGTCACTGTCCACGGGAGAGGTTAACAGCAGCGTGTTGCACGAGGCTGGCTTGGCCAATACTATCACCAGTTTTGTGGACAAAGGACAAGGTAATAAACACGAGGCAAAAAGTGTCGTAGTTGTAATGGGAAAAAGTGTGAGTCTCCTTTTGAATGACCATATTCCACCTCTTTCTCTCGCTCACCAGCACAAATACACTCACATAATAACAGTTCTTTTCAAACTGCTTCACAGCCAAACTCATTTGTAGCTGTTCCATCCGCAATAATCAGAATGATTGTAGGGATATTACTCATTTTCTTTAATTTGCCCAATAATCATTTGAAACGTTTTTTTTTTTTTTTTGCAGTGCTTCCTTTTTTGACATCCTAAGTGAATGGGCCTAGATTTACACCTGGTGCAACCAAACACAACATTCAATACATACACAACATGTATTACCTCATTGAGCTACCATAGAACAGACCAACCATCCATGGTCTCCACATTTGTTGTTCTGTAAAAGGAATGGCTCAATTATGCAGGAACAGCTGTGTGCCCATACCAAAGCCACACGAGAATGTGTTGTGACCCCTTGATTTTGAAGGAATACGATCAGCAACGATATAGGCTACGATCTGAAGCAAATTGAGTATTTTTGGTACATCTACCTCTACTGTGTCTCTGATTGATAGCTGACAGTTTTTCTAAGGATACAGGCTCGTGTGCGCACATTAACTTGGATACAGGCTTATGCGCACATTAACTTGGATACAGGCTTGTGTGTGCACATTAACTTGAAAACTCGGTTCCCGCGGTGACCGTCGCAGACGGCCGTTACTTGACAGATTTGAGTAATCTATGTCCAGTTTGTCACATTTCGCTGTCACAGTCTGGACTTACTACTTGGGAGAAAATGTAGCTCACTGGTTTGAGCCTGTTGCTGGAGTGGATTATATAAGTAGAAAAATGCCATTGAGTTCCGTTCAATATGCTTTTTGTTTAGAAACATGCTTTTTGCTTAACTTTCAGAGCTCGTTTTAAACACAGGGTTTTTCCATTTCTTACATAACATAAGCATTACTGTCAGTCACTGTTAAACTCATAATTCCGCGTAACAAACAGTTAAAAGTAATACATCCTTATATTATTTTTGTCAAAATGGAGGACAACCCAGGGACAAGATTTTAATAGAGACCAGAATTCCAAACTACAACTCAGGATTATTTAAATAGCGTTAATACCTGAGGCAGATATTTTTGAAGTGTTATGGATTTGCAAGCCAAGGATAACAGTTAATGTCATCATTAGACAAAAACAAAGACCAATAAAATAAGCATACATTTAAAATCTAAATGGTTAAAATTATATTGCATTTAGCAAAATGCAAACAACATTATAAGAGTGGCTTGTAAATCAATGGAAGCATCATTTACTGGTCTCCCAGCTGTGGTAGAATAATTCAGATCCCTGGTACTTGTTGAGTTTGTCACCACTGCAGTAGGCTGCTTCCCAGCTCTCTCACGTCTGATGTACGGCCCAAGAAAGGTAAATAAACACAGACTATAAGGCTACAAGTAGGTGGCCTCGATGCGTTATTTTCTTTACCAAGTAAAACTGTTTAAAAGAATGTTTAAACAATGTTTGTTTAATATTCCTAGCTGTTAAACGTTTACATTCAAAGTAGTTAATGTACTTTTAATTTGTACTTTATTTATACAACTTGTCTTTTGCACATTTTAGCTCTGACCTCTTCTCTGTATGGGCAGAAGTGGCGTTTCTGCGTTTCTGATGTCTAGAAAGATCTTGTGTTTTATAATGTCAAAAAAAAAAAAAAACTGAGTATAACATCCATGTGTTCTTGTTTTTCTTTAAACAAACTTTTTGTGGTCATGCACAAACATCAGTTGAATCAAAGCTGAAATTACAGTGGAAGAAGTTTTAAATGCAAGATTAGTTCCTTTGGTTTAAGATAACCATTCCAATGTTCGCAAGGTGTAGGAATGAAAGTGTAATCACCAAACAGCACATTACATTCCCCGGTATTTCAGAAACGCACTGGGTGTTTTCGGTCATTTTATCAAAGCTGGCATTTCAGGAGAATCGTTTGTACGGGGTATAGGCTGGACCAATCGGCCTGTCAGGAGTATCGTTTGTACGGGGGTATTAGTTACGGGGGTACCAGCCGCTCTGTCTTTCTTGACGATGTTTGCCGTTGTTTCTCCCTGCAGACGATTGGCAGCTGAGGAGACAGAGGTACCAGTTCAACATCAGCACTCTGGATAAAGACGGCCTTCTGGGGGCGGAGCTACGGATCCTGCGGAAGCGACAGGGGGACCCCCGCAGGGCGCGGTCCACGGGGCCCGCTTTCAGCCTGAGGCTCCTGACCTGCGGCGCAGGTAAGCAGAGGGGGACGCTGCTCCTGTCCCGCACCGTCGAGGACCACGACACTCCCAAGTGGGAAGTGTTTGACATCTGGAAGCTCTTCAGGAATTTCAAGAACACGGCGCAGCTGTGCTTGGAGCTGGAGGCGGCGGAGCGCGGCGGGGAGGCCGGCGGACATGAGGGCCCTGGGCTTTGGCCGCCAGGGCCGCCAGACTAAGGAGAAGGCCTTCTTCTTGGTCTTCGGCCGCACCAAAAAACGGGACCTCTTCTACAACGAGATCAAAGCCAGGTCCGGGCACGACAACAAGACGGTGTACGAGTACCTGTTCACCCAGAGGAGGATGCGCCGGGCGCCCGCCGCGCGCGGGAAGAAGCCGCCCAAGAACCCCAAGCCGCGCTGTAACCGGCGGCAGCTCCACGTCAACTTCAAGGAGATGGGCTGGGACGACTGGATCATCGCGCCCCTGGAGTACGAGGCCCACCACTGCGACGGGGCGTGCGACTTCCCCATCCGCTCGCACCTGGAGCCCACCAACCACGCCATCATCCAGACCCTCATGAACTCCATGGACCCGGACTCCACACCCCCCACCTGCTGCGTGCCCACCCGGCTCAGCCCCATCAGCATCCTCTACATCGACTCCGCCAACAACGTGGTCTACAAGCAGTACGAGGACATGGTCGTGGAGTCCTGCGGGTGCAGGTAGCGATTCTGTAGCCGCGAGTGAAACCCGCCGCCGGTGTGCTGCCCCGGATCTCACAGAGACTCAGAGGCTCAGAGACTCAAATTAGCCTTATCAGACTG